>VZSE01014414.1:423815-497151 GCA_013398275.1 Promerops cafer | reverse complement strand
TTTTTAATTTTTTTTTTTTTTTTTAAAGTTTAACCTGTCGTGTTTCTGCTTTTCTGCTAAACGCTCGTGCGACCTCCTTTCAGATTTTCAAGGCTGATGCACATCTCTCGGAAAGAGTTATTTTGGGTGTGCGGGTGGGTTTCTTCTGAATCTGCGGGGGAAAAGGAGGGGGGAAAAAAGCTGCTGCAGGAGGCGAGAGGGAAGGGTAAAGAAAAAAAAAAAAGGAAAAGAAAAAAGAAGAAAAAAGAAGAAAGCAGTCGGCTGTGCCAAAATGTGCAGCCCTGATCTAGACATATTTTCCCGTAGCGCTCCCGAACTGCGGTAAATGAATATTTATAAAGCTTGTTCAACATGGCGGGTTAAGGTGTCTTCAAAAACTGCAAATAAACATTTTGAGAGGAGAAAAAGAGGGAAGGCGGGGTGCCACGCGTTTGGTTCAACTCTCTTTTGTTGCTCGGAGAGGTGCGCTGGTGAATTCAGTGCGGAGGGATGAGGATGGGATCCCAGTTCGGGGTCCTCCCCCCGCAGGACCCGGCGGTGGGAAAAGTACCGGGGCATTTGTGTCTGCTGGGTAGGGACGTGTGGAGTTGGAACCGCGGCCGATTTGCCTTTGAATGCCAAAATCGCAGAGATGCCATGAGAGAGAGAGAGAGAGAGAGAAAAAAAATAATAAAATGCGTCGGGAGACAGAGCGCTGGTTTATTTTGCATTAGCAGTAGACGTGTCGTGGGATGAGATGTCCTGTTGGAGCTGTCAAACCTTCCTGGGCGCAGTCAGCTGGAGATGGGTTTTGTTTTGCTTTTTGCATGTTTTTGTTTAGCAAAAACACTCTGGAATTGCTCCACGCGGAAATTCGGGCGGCAGACAAGTGACTTGGGCAGTGCGAGCTGCGTCTCTTTTGCACAGAGACCCTAAAAAAACCCCCAGGGTGAAGGAGGCGAATCGCAGCTTTGGCGAAGCAGGAGAAGGAGTTTGCAGAGAGTTCTCAGGGAGTTGTTTGTGCCTTTCCCGGCTGCCTTTTCCACATGTATTTTCCAGGGGAGTGGAGGAGTGAGGCTGCCTCAGAGGCAGGGAAAACTTCGCCGATACCGTGCGGGGAGCACTTCGGTGCTGCTCTTCTGGGGTTGTTCCACCGTGGTTGCGAGGTGTTAACTTTGGAGCGTCTGTGTTTTGAAGTGTGGGAGGCGATGGGATGCTCCAGCATCGCAGGCTGTCAGTGCCTGGGTGTGGATGGAGGAGCCAGGGAGAACCCAGGAGTGGCTGAAGAGCTGATCTGCTGCCCATTTCCCTGTGTTTCTTGGAGATGCTCCCCAGAACCTCGCTGTGACTTTATTCAGCAGGAGTGGTTGGCGATGCTGTTTGCATGCCTTGTCGTGCAGAGTGAGATTTCCCTTTCCAAAAGGGCTCTGATCCATCAACCCACCCATTTCCCCCTCATTTCTCCAGCCCTGCCAGGACCAAGCTGGCTCAGGGATCCAGCAAACTCAGCATTGCAGGGTATGGTGGTGGGGAGGGGGGCAGAGGAGAAGATGGGGGTGAAATTGTGATTTCTTATCAGAAAAGCAGAAAATTGCATTAATTATAAGCAGAGAGGCTTGGAAAGCAGTTATCAAACTGTGGTAGGATTTGGGTGGCAAAACCCAAGAGCTGCAGTGGGGTTTTCTTTAGGGTGGGAAGGGGTCAAGCCATTGCAGAAGGGGAAGGTATCTTCCCTTTCTGCCCCCCATGCATCTCCCCATCCCCAATTTTGTTGTCCCTTGGACAGGACAGCTTCTGAAATCAGTTTGTGCCCCTGGTGCTCTGGGGAAGAAACTGTGGTAGCAGAGTGGTGACCCTGTGTGTGCACAGAGAAGCAGCTTCACCTGGTTGTGTGATGGGGATGTGGAGATGCAAAGGATTTGGAAAGGTCTCTGGAGATCCCTCTGAACCTGGAACAAACCTTCCCCAAGGAGTTTCTTCCTGTAGTAGCAGAGAAGGGTGCTGGCCAGGATTTGGTGCAATTTGTTTTCCCTCTCTAGAAGCCTTTAGGTGAAAACAAATTTGATTTCCTTTGCTGCTGGCAAAGTAAGAGCAGGTGAGGCAGGTTCTTTCTCTGGGGTTGGGACTGTTGCCTGGATGAGCAGGGATGCAAGTGGCTTTTTTCCTCCTCTTTTTTTTTTTTTCTCTCTCTCCAACAGATTTATTTATGAAAGGGAAGAAAATATCCTCACAAGTCTAATAACTTCAGTGCTTATAAAGGATTAGGTCCTAATAACTCCTGCGATAAGATGGAGGCTCGGTGTAATCTGTTACTAAGTGAAAATCTAAAAGCCATTTAAATAAATGCAGCAAAGAGCTATTGAGAGATTGGTACCTTGTACACAGCAAGGAAATACCTTTGTAATGATTTTTAGGGGGTGCACAGGGTAGTGGGACAGTAAATACATTATAAGCAAGGCAGTATAATTTCAGTTCTATATTGAGAAAACATTTGCAAATATTCAACAGATGTTACATGTGGCAGAGGTGGAGAGTGTGTTTTGCACAGATGTAAGAACATCTGTAGAAGACAGTATACAGTTATATAGCTGTGATTATGAGTGATAATTGACTGGCTGGACAGACAGTAAATGTTTTAATGAAGCATTTATTAAAACTTTATGGAAGTGTTACTAGAAATAGAGTAAACACAACTGCCAACACTTTAGACTGGGGATGCTTTTCCCCCACTCCTGGCTTGTGCTGTGCTGAGCTGGTGTATTTTGAGTCACTGTTTCTGGCCTTTCAGAGCCATGGGATGCTGGTCTGAGAGGAGTAGGAGGATGTGATGTTAACCTTGCTGAAGGACAGGACATGGTAGAGAAGGTGCCACCTTGTTTCTCCAGCAGACATTGGGGAGAAATTCTTGGCTGTGAGGGTGGGCAGGCTCTGGCACAGGGTGCCCAGAGAAGCTGTGGCTGCCCCTGGATCTCTGGAAGTGTCCAAGGCCAGGCTGGACGGGGCTTGGAGCACCCTGGGATAGTGGAAGGTTGCCCTGCCCATGGCAGGTGTGGAATGAGATGAGCTTTAAGGTCTCTTCCAGCTCAAACCATTCTGTGTGTTTCTGTGAGTCTTCAAGGGCATTTCACTGGTTAAATTCATGCTGGTGTGGGGTAAGCAGAGGCATGGAGAGCATCTGAGGAGGTTTATGAGGATGGTGATGGTTGAAGGAGGTGGCTTGTCCCTGGCTGTGTCCAAGTGGTTGAGTAAAGGAGTTGTGAAAAACTCCAGAACTTGTGACAGCCAAAACTTGAAGCAGAGGAGCCAGGGGTATGTTCATGAGGGTTCACAGAAAAAAAATTAATGTGATGACCACAGGGTCCATGCTTTAGATGACCTGAAGGTGTCAGAAGTATTTTATTACTATGAATATTGATGCAGAGTCTATCAGCTGGTGCAGCAGGGTCCTCAGTGCTGAAAATGAAATGCTGTTGATAATAGTGATGCCACCTGCAAATATGAGTTTGTTCTGTCATTGTAACATCTGGTCCCTAGGAGCAGGGGGGTTTTTTAGGATTAGAGTAGCTGTTGGTACCTTGTCAATATTTAAAGCTCATCATTTGAAACTGTTGATCTTCGCGTGACAGACCCTGATGAGACCTGTCAAATCCATCCTATGGGTTTTTTTGCCAAAAGATTTCTCTTTCCTTTATTTTCTGTGTCTTGGGGTATGACTCCTACAGTGGTTAAAAATGTTTGAGTTGCAAAATAAGGAAATATGAATCCCTTCACAGAAATAAGAGCGAAGACTCCTCCACTGACATTTAAAAAACTCCTGAAAAAGTTTATTTTGAGATTGGCCTTTTGTAAGACCTCAGCAAAGCATTCTTGTGAAGGCTGATTTGGAAAATATGTTCACAATTACTCCCATTTTTATGAATCAGAAGTGTTGATCTAAAATAAAATAGTAATAAAAAGAAAGAAAAAAAGCCTAAAACCAAGCAGCTCTTGACAGCTGACCCAGAGATCAATTCTGAGTAGGTGTGAGGCTTAAAAAAAGTATGTGCAGAATCCTTGCTATTTTTACTCCCAATTCCTGCTTTCATGACTAATACTCTTAGCATAACTGTGTGGCTTGTGCAAAGGAGCCATCTTTTCTTGGGTAAAGTTCTGAGACCCAATTTGAATGTAAGTTAATTAGAAAGTCTTGCATTTATTTGCTTGGCAAGGAAGTGGAATTCCCTCCTAAAATCTGGGAGGTGACATTATGCCTGCCCCTGCTGTGTAGGAGATCAGACAGGCTGAGGATCCTTAAAGTCTAAAGGGTCCTGAGTCCCTTGTGGAGACTTTTGGGTAGAAAGCCATAGCTCTTCTAGATGCATCCAAAAATACATCTTTAAAGAAAATTCAGGAAAAATCAAAAATTAACTGATTCTTGGAAGGTGTTTTGAGCGTGGGAGCTCAGTGCAAGATCAGGCTCCAAGCAGCAGTTCTCATGTTCACATGAAAGGGAATCCAGTTTGTTTTACCTTGGAGAAACTGGGTGGAATTAGCCCTGTAAATGTGACTTGTAGGACTCCATGAGTTAAAATCTGCAATCTGGTTCTGGACAGACCTTGGCAGGGCTCTGCTGGCTGCCCTCACATGTGCTTGGCGAAGGGAAGGGTCCTCCTCTTCCTGCTGTTGTGCTGTGAGGTGGCTGGGATGGTTGTGAGGGCTGGATCTTCTTTAAATTTTTCTTTTTTTGGCAGATTCTGCCAGTCAGTGAAGCTGCTTCTGGATGTAAAGCACTGACAGGGATGTGAGTGCATGTAGGACTAAGCCCAAGTGCTGATCAGCTGTGCTGTTTAAATGAACCAAATGGTGCCAAGATCTAAAATGTCATTTTTTCCTAAAAAGTGTTGGAATCAGATGACAGATGTTTCCTGGATTCTGGTTTGCATCTTGATTTTTTTTTTTTTGGGAAACTTCTCTGACTGCTGCAAAGACATAGAAGGCGGAATTGATTGCCCTGGACAGTAGGAGTTTGGTTGATGAGGGACTTCTGAATTGGTCTCTAAATTAAGTCTGTAAAAACAGTGTTTCGTGTTTCCTGCTGGGTGACTTCTGTCGCTGGGCTGATTGGTCCCACTCAGGGGGTCTGACTGATTAATTTGGTCCGTGTGGCTGTGGTGTTTGGAGGTGATAAGCATCACATGATGAGGGTTGGAACTCCGTGATCTTAAAGGTCCTTTCCAGCCCACTCCACTCTGGTCTGTGATTTTGCCTAGCAAGATGAGGTGTCTCAGGATGATAAAGCAGCTCTGTGTCTTCCAGTTACTCATCTCAAAGGCTTCCTGGTTGCAGCTCTGTTTCAAACACAGAGGTGGGAGAAGACAGAGTGTTGTACATGATTCTTGCTGTGCTTCTTCCTTGCAGTTCTTTTTCCTGTTAAAAAGGGCATCAAGGGCATTGTCCCAATCTTCTGCATGGCCCTGGTTCAGCTGAGAACTTTAGAAGATGCCCGAATTTAAATATGCCATATTGCCAAGTAGTTGGTGTGTGTTGGGTGCTTAGCTTGGGTAGAAGTGCTTTACCAAAGTGGGGGGAAACATCATGGAAATTGCCTGTTGGGTCATGAAGAAGGTAACAGACTCCTGCTATGTGACAGAACAGCTGGAAACAGGAAAGATGAGCATGTGGTGAGCTCCCTCTCCTTGGGACACATGTTTTGTGGGGTGCTGAAGGTGGGGATGTCCTGGGTTCACAGGGGCAGTGGCAGGAGTGCAGGTGGGGCAGGAATGCCCCCTCACCCCTGCTTACAAAACATCCAACTCGCTCAGGAGAAGGAAAATTGAATGAAAAAGTGCTTTAATTTTTGAGGTTTGGTCTAGTCTTCGGAGAAGTTTGTGGCAAGTTTGGGCATGAAGTCCATCTCTAGGTCCTTGGGTTTTATTTACACACAGGACAGCTAAGAGGGTGATGTGTACCCGAGCCTGGGTGTCTGCCTGTCATCTCTCTCTCTCCTTTCTTTTCTTAATACTGTAGGGCTTTTTGCTGTAAACAAGTTAAGAGTCTCTAATTAGGTTTATTTTACTTTCTGTTATCTTATCTTACTACCATTTATCTCTGTATGTATCCTGGACTCAAGAGTGTGCCAGGTCGGGAGGATGAGAAAATTGCTTTGTGGAACAGGTTTGTCTTTGTTGGCATCAAAAGTGTGAAGCTTTTGGCACCAGTGCAAGAAGAGAGGAGAGCAAAGACCAGCTGAGTTACAGGGGCTGTCACCACCTTGCACAATCCCTTCTCCATCGTATGTCTTCAGAGAAGTTTGGTTCCTGTCCTTCTCTGACTTTGAGATAGACAATCCAGACCATCCCTGCTCTGGTGGTTCCCTAATTTCCTTTTTTTTACAATTTTTCCCTCCAGGCTTACTCATGTTTCTGCTGCTGACTTGGAGAGCAGAAGGATGAGCCCTGTTGAGTGGCTGGAGCAGGGGGGCTGGAAGGGGTCTTGGACTGACCATCCCTTAACCCAGGGCAGGATTAACTCTACCAAGATCAGTTTCTGGACACATTAGCATCCTAACTTCTCCAAAAAGCAGAGCTCTGTGCCCTTCCCACAGTGTATCCTGCTTCTTCACCAGATTCGTTGTAAGTGATTTCTTCTCCTGCCCAGATCATGTCCCCTCCCTGCGGTTTAAACCAAGCTGCCTTCTTCAATCCACCAAGAACATGGAAAACAGATTATATTCTTTCCCCATTTAGCTGTTTTTTATGTATTTGAATATTGTGTACATTCCTTGTTCTCCAGAGTACGTGGGATTTGTTTCTTCTACCCCAGAGTACAACACAGAGCTGTTCAAAGCAGTAAATTTCCCTTATTAAAATCCTATGGGGTCTTCAATATGAAAGAGAAATTGTCAGTTGATATAAGTGAAAACATTTGGTGAGGGAAACTCTCAAATAAATAATAAAAAAACTCTCACAGGAATTTGGAAGAAAAGGTCCTTAAAAGGTTTCCAACTGGTACTTTGTCTGAGAGGAGAGACAGGTCCATTTTCTAGGAGGTGAAACTGTTACTTGATGTGTTGAATAGCCCTTTTGAATGAGTCTCCACCACATTGTGCAGATGCTCAGGGATGTGAGTGTTGTGGCAGGCTGTCACTAGCAGTGCATCCTGGATCCTGTCCCACAGGGATGAGATCCCCTTCATCCTGCTCCACGAAGAGGATCTGTACTACTTGGCATCTGAGCATCTCCCTTCACCTGGTCTAGTGGAAGGTGTCCCTGCCCATGGCAGCAGGGTTGGAACCAGGTGATCTTTGTGGCCTCTTCCAACCCAAACCACTCTGTGACTGATTCAGCTTGTCTGCTGGGAAATTTGGATATTTAAAACGTTAGCAGGTGCTGTGCAAGAACAGGAACCCCCTGAGGGTTGTTCGTCTCATCTGAATTTCAGGTGTCTGACTTGGACCACTTCAGTCAGTCATGCTTTGGATATGATTTTTCTTGGCTTGGTTTAGGCTGGGTATTTGGAAAAGGTTCTTCCCCCAGAGGGTGGTTGGGCACTGGAGCTGGCTCCCCAGGGAATGGGCACAGCACCGAGCCTGACAGAGATGAAGTGTTTGGACAGTGCTCTCAGGCACGGGGTGGGATTGTTGGGGTTGTCTTGTGTAGGGCCAGGAGTTGGACTTGGATGATTCTGGTGGGTCCTTTCCAACTCAGGACATTCTGTGATTCTCTGACCCTGCAGCCCTGCTGCCACTCTCAGGGGTCACCGTGCTGAGAGGTGGGACCATCTCCAGTCAGTGTCTGTTGCTGGATTTTGGAGGGGCCAGAATCAATCCCAGCTCACTGGGAAAGCAGTGGAATTTATTTCTCCCCCATTCAGGACTCAGCATTGCATTGGCACACCTGGTTCACTATTCAGGCAGGAGGTTTCAGGGATGCAGGATCTTTTTTGTCTTCCTCATGTCAGTCCCGATTAACCAAGTGTGCACTGTGGGGAGAAAGTAAGTTTTTCAGGAGTGGCTTTAGGGAAGAGCCCTAAGGGGTGCTGGATTTTTGTGTGGGTAAGGGACCTCTCCTTACAGAGAAGTACTCCAAAGGAGGAAAAACCAGGATGGAGCTGACACGAGATGAGAAATGTAAAATGGTGCAAGGAAGCCAATGCTGTGCTTGTACAAAGAGCCAATATTGATACAGATGACAAGGCAGCACGTTGGAGATAAAGGCAGGGCTGAGACTGACAGCCGTGGGAAGAAGGAAATAAAAGAGACTCTTTATTATATTGCCTGGCTTTTCCTGCCTGTGAGTTAAGAGCCTGGATCTGAATTAAATACCAAGGGAATGGGAGCTGCGTGGGGGGAAGAATCGGATCAGTCTGAACCACCACTGTGCAGAAACAATGAGCAAGGGATCTGAAACCAGGGAATTTCCCCCCTCCCTGCTCTTTCAAATGCATTTCATAGGATTTCCCTTTGTGCTCCTGCCTGGTGTAATGTCACCTTGAGCCTCTTTTGGTGCTGTTTCCCATCCCCTTGTTCCCAGGCTGGCAGTGTGGCTTGTGGTCCTTGATTTGGTTTCCAGTGGATTTCACACTGGCAGAGGAGTTGGAGTACAGTGGTGTGTGCTGCTTGTGTAATGTTGATGGTTGCAGGCCAGCCACTGTGCTACTGTTAACAGTATGGCTGGGGACTCTGTTTGAAGTGTTAATTAGCAGCTATTAATAAGAAGTGAAAAATTAATACCCTGTGTCAGCTTTCTTTGCTGGTTAGTTATATCAACACTATAGCTCAGAGCTATTTTGAAGCTGGTGTTTGCATAAGAGTTTGGTCTTCTTGTCACATGGTGTTGGGAAAATACTGAAGTGGTCTCCTACCATAACTGGTAAACTTGTTATTCCCAAAATAAGCCAAGTAATGGCCTCTAATAGATCCAGTTTCCTTGGGACGTGGATGCTCTCAACATGACGTCTCAAAACCAGTAAGTTGTCCATAGCTTAAGTGAAAAATACATTAGAATAGAGTTTAAAACCCCCAAAATGTTGATGATGTTGCTGAATGTGCTTCAGAGATTCTGTATTTCCCCCTTTTAATTGAAGTGGGCTCAAGCCCAGTCCCAGATGGGCCCACTGAGGATGGGTCCTGGTTGTGTTGCTGACACCTCGGGCAGGTTCCTGCTGATTTGCCTATCCGCTTTCCATTTCTGATGGGAAATTCCATGATCCAGGGCTTTGAGTCCCTCTCATGGGTCCAGTGGCAGATTTGGGGCTTGGATGTGTAAAAAAAAAAAAAAAAAGCAAATACTGTTGTTGTCTGATTGGGCACCTTCAGCTTTTTATCAGCTCATAACTTTGTTTTATCAGCATCATAGAGGCATCACAAGCTTTAACTACAATACCAAGAGGATTATGTTTCTTCTTGGTATTTATATTGTTACCCCTGAGCTCTCTTTTAAGATGATGGATTTGTTGTGTTTAAATTGATCTCTCTGTTTCTCTCCATTCTTTGAATTTTTTTGGTAGACCCAGGTTATCTTGCATCCTTGTCTGGTCCCTGGCAAAAATTAAAACAGCCACAGCCCCCCAAGGTTTAGCTTCTGCTGGCATCTCCCCTCCTCTCACATTTAACAAGCCTGATGTAAAAGTCCTGATACTTAGCTAATTTATTATTAATGATATTTACGGAAGTTTCTCTATCAAAGGAGAAGTGGGTTTTTTTTTTCTGACTTTCAGTAAACTGGCTGCTTCTAGTTTCATGGTTAATTGAAATTTAATATACACTGGGGATGAGTGATGTGTATGTTCTGAGGTTAGCTGCACTCAGAATACTCGGAGTCTATAATACACTTAATTCATTAGCAAGTCTCATGTCAACAAGGAATAAAGATGTAGTGCTGTAGTGGCCGTGGCAGTGGGAAAAGGGTCATATTTGTGCAGTACTCTGTGAAGAGACCAGCAACCATACTGCTCGGAGCTGGGTTATGTTCTTCCTTTTCAAAAATACTTCTTTCATTAGCAGATTCCTTTGGGGTGGGGAACAAAATTTCCTAACTTTGCCTGAGCAACTTTTGGTGGGAGTTGAGTCACCTGCCTTGCTAATTTGCTTCCACCAGCGATTTTTTTGTGAAACACCCGTGGTTTTTGCAGGTTTTAATTGCAGCTGTGATTGCTCCAGCAGACAGTCCCTCCACAGTTCAGCTAATGGGTATCAGACACTTGACATGGTCCTCATCTTTTTCAGTTCTAATATAGCTGCTCACACATGTCCATCTCTTCTTTTAAATTGCCGTAGGAGCGGCCTTAAAAACTGGGAGTGAGAAACCCATGGCAGAACACTCTCCTCCTTTCTATTTTATAACCATCATATCTAGTCTCCTAGAATATGCCTCCAGAGTAGTAAAAGTTGAAAAAATCCCATATATTTTTACAGTCTTATTACATCCTGCTTTGCCTGGCCTCTGGCAGTAAACTCCTTTCCTACTTTCAGTCACACATTTTGCGGAGCATTTGGCACTGGTGCTGCCAGCACAGTCCTCTCTCTCATGCAGGATTTGGAGGCTCCTCTAATAAGCAGGACCAGTCCTCTCCATCAGATATTCTGGACACACACCTTCCCTGCTGCCTGTCTTTGCTTTAGCATATCTTGTGTGAATAGCTGGTTCCCTCTGTGCCCATAACCCCAGCTCTTGGTTTCTCTTTTTCAGTCGTCCTTTGACACCTCGTAATTCATCGGCATTTCAGAGTTTTACTGAAAAGCTCACTTAGGAGTTCTTTTTAATCTACTCCTAGAGGTGTATCTCAGGGTTGTCTGGTGGCTTAGTGTGGCTGGAAATACAGTTCTCATTTAGTCTGATGCAAGATTTGGTCAGCCTGGGTGCCCTTCCTCATATTGTTTTTCATTTCTGTGTGTTTTTATTCCACTTTGAATTTACTATGGTCACTCCTAGAAGAAACTCCTCTGCTAACACAACCCAATTTAAAATCAGTATTTGCTGCCCTGCATGTTAAAACTGGTACAGTTACCTTAGGTCAGTCCTCATTCAATAAACAGTTGCAGCCAGTGCTATTTCATGGAGGTATCTGTATTTTGCATGCTCAGTTTTATTTTCTAGAGTTACCCCAGTCTCTTTCTCTTGAGTATTTTCGCTTCAGTGTTTCCTTTGTTTCATTATCACAGATCTCCCCCTTTGGAAGTTTGAATATTTATGGAGTGAGATATATCTCACACAGTGTTAGTCATCAAAAAGCTGGAAATCAAGGTCTGAAATGGCTGGAAGATGGTGGAGATGGTTCTTGCCTTTTTTTATGTGTTTGTTTTTTTAGCATGGGTTGTGCTGCCTTGTGGCCTCATCCTTCTCTCTCTGTTGGTGGCACTGGGAGCAGGGGGGAACTCTGAGATGTGAAGCCTCTGGATGCTGTTTATTACCTTACTATCTTTGTTGTCATTATTTTTGCTGTGGCTCTTATGATATTATTGCCACTAAGGTCCTTTATTGTGGTTTTCATCCAACCCCAGCTCTAGGCTGGAGACAAGAGCAGGATGGAAGGGTCACTATGTTACTATCAGAGAGTCATGGAATGTTTAGGCTGGAAAAGATGTCTAAGATCTTTAATTCCAACTGTATCAAGATGGGGTGACATGAAAACCATCGGGAAAGGCTGAGGGAATGGATTGGTGCAGAATAAATCACTCATTGCTTTTTTTTTTTATTTTCCTGGTAGCTTGTCCTCCTTGCTGCAGGATGAATTAGGAAGGCAAAGCCTCTTCCTCTGAGCCATGGAGACGAGGGCATCCTTCATTGCCAGCATGAGAGAGACCCAGCACCTCTCCCCAGAGAAGGACCCCAGCCCGGCCAACGGCGACGGGGAGCAGTTTGATTCAGGTGAGCTCCCCGTCACCCCCACGAGCCCTTGTCACTGCTACTGCTCCTCACAGGTAGAGCTGGGAGCCAGGGAGGCACTGGGAATGGTTGTACAGCTCCAGGTCCTTTTTTGAGTGTTGGGGATTGGGCTGTGTCCTGTGATTTATGGGAAGTAGGAGCTTTTCTTCTTCTGGACCTCATCTGCAGTATGTATCAGCTATTCAAAATTTAAATGAGCAGCCGTGGAAAACCCAAGGCATCATACTGTGTTCTCCCAGCTTCCCCACCATTTTTTATTCTGTTGAAGTTCTGTGGTTAAGAGAGATAGAGCAAACATCCAGAAATTTACAGTATTTCTCCTTTGTTTTGACCTTCCTCCTAATTTCCTTCACTATTTTTTGGAGTGCTTCAGGTGGGGGGGCTTCACAAACGCTGAGGGGGGGAGAACTGGTCACATGCTGTCCTTGTGATCATGACTGGATGCTCTGTAATGCTCTAGGATGGGCTCCTGAAGGTGTGAGGATCTGCTGAGCTAAATTTGGGTGTTCTGTGGTAGATGCAGAAAAGTACTGATGCCACATTCTGGTGATTCTTTGATGGAATCAGGTGCTTTAACTTCCCATATCCAGCCTTAGCAGGAGGAGACTGTGTCATATGATGAACAAGTACATTATGGCTAGACCTAACCTACTTTCTTTCTGAAGCCAAGCTTTTCCCTGCTTCTCCCTCAGCCTGTCAGAAATTCGGCCACTCAGCCTTCAGTTTCCTCACTTCTTGTAGCAGCTCAGTAATTTTCCTGTTTCCTTGGACACCAGATCCTTGGATTTCCAGAGTGGACACATCTGGGCTGATCTAGTCACCACTGGACTTATTTTTATCTGTGGTAGAGAGATGGTAGCCTCTAAGATAAGATTCAGTTGGCCAACCATAGACATTTTCTTGGGAATGAGGAGAACTGGCCTGCAGTGCCTAAATTTCAGTGAGGATAAGGATTTCGATGGCTCTCCCAAGGCTGTGCCAGTGGTTTGTGATTGATCAGGTGTGTGTGTCTCCCTCTCCCCACACCTGTTGTGGGAGCATTTCATGCTCTGTTCACTCAAAAAAGTCCTGTATGTGTATCCAGGTGCTATAAATAAGATGTCTAAGCAATTTGCCTTAAATACTTTCTCCTACAGTGAGGCCTGGGGGGAAAAAAGTCTGTGTTTCTGGAGCCACAGGGTTTGGGTGGCTTTCCTTTTCTTTCCCATAGCTGAATATCCCAGGGGGCTGTTAACAGCTGGAACAGTTGCATTTTCATAGTGTTAATGCATGAGCACTTTAAAGCCATTGAGAGGCTCACAGATAATGACTTGTTGATTTTATTTGCCATCCTGGGCTTGTTTATACATCACCGTATTGTAAACCAGCCAGCCTTGACTCTTTCATTAAGAAAAAGCTCTGGACCTAAGTACCAATAATTGGAAAGGGAGCTGGTATGTAAAATAGGTTTAATGCCAGATTTATCACCTTTCAGGGTGTCCTGTGCTCCTCAGCAGTTGGGTTTTTGTGATGGATGAGGAGATTTGTGTGCAGCCCTGTTGCATGTCTGGGTGGTGTTGGGTCCTTTGGGCTGGTCTCATCCCTGTGCCACTCCCTGTCTGCCCTGGATGCCCCCCTGCCAGAATTCCAGCAGGGAACAAAGTCCATTAAAAAACCATTTTGAAAACATACAGTCCCTTCAGAATCCGTTGTGGCGAAATGAAGCAAAATAAAGCACTGATGCTGTGATAAATGAGTACTCTGACATTATTTTTACAGACCTTGTAAAAGTAATTTCCTGATAAAGTCTGCAGATAAAACATGGTAGAGGAGCCAGGCTGGTGATGTGTCAGAGAGGAATGAGCTGACAGCGAGGGAAGGCTGCAGCTCTCGCTCTGCCTCGCCTCCAGGCCTTGAAGCCTCTTTATTTGGGTTTAGAAAGGAGAGATCTGGTGGTATTTTGTTAAATAGGTGGTGTTGTGAGTTTTGCTGGACAGCATGTAGAAGAACCTGCCAGTGAGAGTCTCTGTGCTGGCCCGTGGCAGAGTAGGTCAGGGTTAATAAGGTTGTGAAGGGCTTGATGCATCCATAACTAGCAGCTATTTGTATTTGTTAAAAAGCTTTTTTGAAATTCTGGAGAAGACTCTGACCCCCCTGGAGACATTGCTCCTTGGAAGGGCTGGAGATTATGCACTGAGCTGACTGAAAAGCTCTGCTCCTACTGCTCTGTGGAATGAATCTTTCCCGTAAGACTGCTGAAGGCTGGAGAAAAGGAGACACGTGCTGAAGAAGAGACTTGCCTTGACTCACACAGGACATTAGAGCAAAAACAGGAATAAAAACTGAAAGTACACAGAGAGCATCCTGGGCTGAGGGAAAGGGCTCATGCTCTGAAATGGAAGTGCCTGACCAGGAGACAAGAGAGCCCAGGGCTGACCTGAAAGTCATAGAATCACAGAATTACTTAGGTTGGAAAATACCTCTTAAGAGCTTTGAGTCCAGCCATTCCCCCAGCACTGCCAAGGCCACACACTAAGCTATGTCTGCACGTGCCACATCTCTGTGTCTTTTAAATCCCCTCAGGGATGGTGACTCCAGCACTGCCCTGGGCAGCCTGTCCCAAATGTCCTGTCCATGTCCTGAGGTGGAGGTGCCCTTGGGATTGTTGGAACAGCCCATCCCAACCCCACAGACACAGGTGGATGCAGGAGCAGGGAGGGATGAGGCAGAGGAGATGATGCACTTCAGGCTTTTCACATCAGGTGCTTCAGACCTTCAGTGGGATGGGGATTGGGTGTGCTCAGGGTAGAAAGTTGCTTAAGCAATTTTAGGCCTGGGATGGATAATCATATCTGCCCATCTACTGATGGACTAACATACTTGGTTTTAGAGGCTCAGCCTTTGAAATCTCTGCACACAGCTCTTCTCTATAACATTAACTCTGCAGGGTTGCAGGCATGAAGGCTGAAAAATATCCCTGTTCATCTAAATTGCCTGCCTGCATGATACAGAATTTTTCCACCAAGCTCCTACCTTGTGGTTAAGTTGTGGCTTATCATTCAGTCAAGGTTGAACAAACCCCTCATTCTGGGTCAGATAACTCAAGAAGAGCCAGCTTCTCTGCCTGGAGGTTTTTGCAGTGATTGCAAAAATCAAAACAAAGCCCATTCTTTATTCTGCGATGAATTTGTCTATTTTTGGATTGTAATCATGGAATTGGGTTATTTCTTGCTGAGTTGAAGAGTCATCTGGTAGCCTCTTTATCACTGGAGTAAATGTTGATTTGCATCTCCAGATTTAAGAAGATAACTTGAGTTTAGGGCAAGGAGTCAGACTTGATGCAGCAGCGTGCAGGTGTTTAACCGTGTTGACAGCTCAGCTTTGAACTCCCAGACAGATCTTTATCCTCCACCAGCTTTGTCTCCAAAGCCCTCTCCTGATCCCCACTTTCCCCCCATCATCTACGTGGGTCTGGTGCCACAGGCAGCAAATAGAAACTTTTAATAATGAGAGATTCCCCTTGCACAACATCATTTTCTCTGGTCCTGGAAACTGGAGACCTGTAGCAATAATTGCAATAAATTAACCCTGCCTTTTTCTTCATAAAACTGTCTGGGGAAGGTTCTTAATTCAGTTTGTCATGAGTCACTTTAATTACATCATGACCACACTGATGAATGTTTGGGCAGGTAAAGGGTCTCACAGAGTTTGCCTGATAAATGCTTATTGCAAAGAGCTCATTGCTAGACTGTAAATATTTTTGCTCTGGGGATGAAACTGGGCTTGCGAGAGATTGCTTGGGAACAAAATGAAAACAATCAGATTTGGCTGATTTTCTGTAAGTGAAAGAAGATTTATTTTTAATTATTGCTGTGTGCGTTTCAGAGATGTTTTGGGGCCTTGGCTCTGCCTCAGTGTGGTTATAAAGGGAGAGAAGAAAGAGTGGTCATGTCCAGCCCTTCCTGTGGGGAGGGATTGTGTGGGGCAGTGGTGTGGATGGGGGAGAGAGGATACAGAGCCCCAAATCTGAAGGGGAGCAGGGAGTAAGAAGGCACTAGGGGTCTAGTGAGGTGTGCCTGGGGGTTTGGGGAAAGCAGCTGTAGCCTTGAGAGAAGAGGGAGGCATGGGGGGGTTTATCTGAGATTATGGGTGCAGTGATGCTGAGGAAGGAGGAGAAGGGGGTGGCAGGAGTGAAAATGGGTCTCACTCACCCCAAGGGTTGGGGTGTTTGGTCTACACACAGCCAACAGAAGCATCTTCTGATTTATCAGTGGGGCCCTGCTGTAATTAGCAGTGCTGGGGGAGCCACTTTGAGGGTACAAGGACATTGCACCTCGGTGACAGTGGGCAGGCAGCCACCTCCCTCGCAGCCAGGGAGTCATCAAATGCAAGATGAAAGAGCACAAGTGCCTGTTGCAGTGTATGACAGTTTTGTGCCCCCAGTGCCATGGAAGCAGAGTCATTTCTGGTCTCAGTGTTGACTGCTAAGGCCCCAGAGTCTGCTGAAATCGTGGTAAGAGCTGGTCAAAACACAGATCCTTAGAGCAAGCTTTCTGTTTTCCCTTCTGTTGATGTTTATACTGGTTGCTATTCTCACCCTGAACCCTTTGACACAACTTTTGCCTTCTTTGGCTGTGTTTTAGGCTGCTTTTCTTTCTCTCATTTTTTATTTTTTTTTTTTTCTTTTGAACAGATGAGGGCTCCAGCCTTGAGGACGCAGACTTCAACTGGGACGAGTTCCTGGAGGAAACAGGAGCCAGTGCTGCTCCCCACACCTCCTTCAAACATGTACGTGCTTCCTCTGAGCCTCGTGGCTGTTGTACACGTTCCCTCTTGTGGTTTTCAGGGGCTCCCTGGAGAACTGTAGTGGAGTCTTACCATGCTGGGGAGAAATTGTCCTTCCACACACGTGACAGCCTGAGTGGGAATAACCCCCCAGCTGGTCTTAGGTGACCTTGGTGTGTTTGCAGTCACAGATCAGAGTTCTGTGTCCGTGCCACTCCTTTATCCACTGCCTTTGCATCAAATCTTCCATTTTTGAGGGATTGTGTTGCTCTCCTTTTGCTTATAGTGCACTCATTTTTTTCCTCTTCACCTGTTTTCCCCTCTACATTCATTATTGTCCATGCCAGCCTGTGGAGATAAGTCTCACAAGAGTGTCGTCGTTCCCCAGAGCTCCTTTTGGTGCCTGATTTACTGACTGGCAGAGTCACTCAGCACTGGAGTTCAGTGTGGCTCACAGGAAACCATCTCTCAGCCTCCTGCCTGGAGATGCTGTCTCAGAAGTGTGGGGAGCAGGGACTTGGGCACGTGGTGCTTTTCCTGGGTGAACATGGAGCATGCACACAGCTGTGGTAGTGACAGGTCTGTGCTCTGCTCTGTGCTAGCACGAGCAGCATTTGAAGGCATCTCTGGAGATCACCTGGTCAAACCACCTTTGTCTCCAGGTAGTTTTGTGGCTTGTTTGTAGGGCTAAAGGAGCTGCAGGGATGAAAAACCTCTCTCTTGTCTAGTCTGAAAAACCAGTACAATCCTCCATTCCCCATTTTGCTTTCATTTTAACAGCAGTTAACCCAGCATATTGCAGGGTGAAGGACCATAATTCTCTATACTGGAGATTTGCAGGGCAGTGCTTATTGTGGAGTTCATTCTTGATCCAGCAGCTGTTTAGAGAGTATCTTGTCCCAGATTTCTGCTCCAGGCTCTAAGTAGAGAGTTTTGTGCTTCATGAAGCCCTTAAAGATGTCTTCAGTTGTGTGGAGATGCCCAGCTCATCCTGCTGATCCTGCTGACTGCAGTGTCTCACAGCACCTCAATCCTGGGAATGTCCATGTGGGACAAATTGGTGCTGGCAACAGTCCTTGGTGACTGCTTCACAATCTGAAACTAGATCCTCAAAAATCTGGCCAAAAACCTGAAAGCTGTCAGAGAAGATTGTGTTATCTGTGTGTCTGAGTCTGCTCTTGGTGTGATTTCCAGTCAGAAGTCTCTTGGCTTCCAGAGTACCTTGGTGGTGGTATGGTGAGCACAGGGAGAAAACCAGCAAATGAATCACTCTCTGCAGGCATCAGGCTCAGGTGCTTTGAGCTGCAGCTGCCAGTCTGTACTGGGAGGAGGCCAGGAGAGCCAGTTTGTACTGGGACATGGGCCAGTCTGTACCCTGGATGATTTATGAGGACTCTGAGCATCGCTGAGATCCTGTCTTAGCACTAAGTAAAGCAGAGCATGTCACAGACCACCTTCAGTGTTAGACCTTCTCCAAAGGTCCCTGTCAATTGTTGTGTGACTCTAAGCATTGGTTCTGCTGGAAGTGCCCACAAGGAAAGGCACATGGAGTGCAAATGATAAATGGGTTTGGCTGGGCAGCCCTGGGGTCAGAAGCTGGAGTTGGATGAGTGAGATTACTGCTGATGGGCCAGAGGAGTGTTTTCTCAGCAGCTTGGCATCCCCACGTCTGTGAAATCCTCAGTTGACCAAGTAGACCATGTTATATTTATCTTTGTAAGTAAAAGAGTAATTTTAAACTGCCATTTCAATTGGAAGTCAATCAGAGACAGGCTTACCTAGATCTATAATCCCTCTGGTTTAGTAGCTGATAAGGTTCTAAGAAACCTGTAACGACCTGTCTGTAAACATTTGCTAAAGAGTGACAGGTTATGTTTTGGATGGTTTTGTGAAGACAAGGCTGGCACCTGACCAGTGCACTGGCATCCACCTCTTCTTTATCAACAACAGCTAGAGGCATCCCACTGGTTCTTGGAACACAGGCTGTGTACAGCAGGCCCTGCTGTTCATCAGCAGTGCCAAAAGAGATGCACTAGCATCTCCAGTGTCCTAAAGCAAATTACAGGTGACCTGTCACTGCTGAGACAAATGGAAGTGACATGTCCATCAGATGGCAGGACAGTGACCCAGACAATTTACTTCTTTCAGTGACAGGTCATACCTCGTTTTCCTGGGTGCTGGGAATGGGGATTGGTTGAGGCTTGAGCTTCTGAGGATGGGTGCACTGGAAGTTCTCTCCTTGGTCTGCCTGGTACAGCATTCAGCCCTTGATGCTTGTCAAGCCTCTAGAGGTGCTTCAGTGTTGTTACGTGACTAATTATTGTAGTTGGGCTTAACTCCTAGAGGTGCTTTGTACCTGCCTTTCTTTGTCCTGTGACTTGCCTGGTGGAGCTGTGCAGTGGGAAATGAAACTTCATTTGAGTTATGCTGACTGTATCCAAGGCATTAGTGACGTTTAGGGATTGAAGATGAGTGCCAGTCCTTTCTTGTATGTAGTACACCTGAAGGTACGACTCCTGCACTTTGGAACCTGTGGGACTTGCATGATGGGATATGAGCCAGTGAAGTAGGAATGGAACTGCCCAGACAGATGGAGAAGGAGGTGGTTGGATTAAGAAGCACCATCAGCTCATGTCCTATCCCAGGGCTGCTCTTTAAGGGCAGCATTTCTAGGGGAGGGGAGGGGGTCTCCCTGCAAAGCACAAAAAGTTAACACCATGCCTTTCTCATTTTGCAAGGTTGAAATCAGCCTTCAAAGCAGTTTCCAGCCAGGGATGAAGTTAGAAGTGGCCAACAAGAGCAACCCAGACACGTACTGGGTGGCTACGATCATCACCACCTGTGGGCAGCTCCTGCTGCTGCGTTACTGCGGCTACGGGGACGACCGCAGGGCAGACTTCTGGTGTGACGTGATGACAGCAGACCTGCACCCCGTGGGCTGGTGCACGCAGAACAACAAGGTCCTGATGCCTCCAGATGGTGAGTTCTGCCTGGTTTGGTAGGGTCGTGCTCTGGGATTGGGCTGCGGGTTCTTCTCCAGATTTCCGGTGGGTCAGGGACGGGTACTCCAGGTCCTCAGCTGGTGTTGGGTGATGTGGGCAGGGTCGTGTTCCCACAGGATTCAGTTTGCCAATCAGCCTCCAGCAAAGGGGTTTTTGCCCTAGTTAGTAACAACAGAAGGCAGTTCCATAGGGAGATGTCTTTTTACTGCTGAACTGTAATGCTGTGATTTTCACTTCGGGGAGAAAACTGTCCTGCTCTGGTAGAAAGGAGGGGTGAAATTCAAGAGTGAGAACAAACTAAAAAAAGCAAGATCAGCTTGGGTGTAACCAAAATCAGAAGCTGACTTTGCACTCAAAAGTGTTTTGCCCTGAAAATTTAAAACCTTCCATCGCCAGACTCTGGCAGCTTTTAATTCCAGTGGTAGGTCCACGTGATTGAAGATAGCAGAATTTGGTCATTATTGATTAGGGCATGTCCTCATTGGCAGCTCTTAAGTGCAGAAAAGCTGAATGAAAGTGTTGTAGGTTCCTGAGTGGCCCATGTGGAGCAGTTTGTTAATAATACAATTTGATCCCCAGTGTATAAGAATATAAATATATATATGTATATATATGTAGGCTGTGTGCATCAACAGAGCAGCTGTGGTGTATCCTTGCTACTACATTGCTCCAAGCAGAGGCATATTGTCAGTGTTGCTCCTAAGTATTCCTGCCATATATCCCATTTATTCTGGATCAAGGGAAGAAGAGATGAATATTCAGCCTCCAGCTTGTGCATACATTTAAGGAAAGTCTCATTTAAGGGTTCTGCTGCTGAAGTTGCTCTTTCCCTTTCTGCTATGTGTGGCCATTGGAAACAGTGCCTGTGCCAGTTGTGTGCCACATGGGAATTCTCCTGAACTAAGTGTTCCCTGACTTCCCCCTGAAGTGAGCTGTAGACACAGTCTTTGAATCAAAGCTGACATTCCTGCCTTGCATATGCCCAACTGTGAGCTAAACTTATCTTTTTGTTCTGGTCTGTGTGTTTTGAATAAACACAAGATTGATTGCTTAAAAAAAAAAAAGGAGTCTTGAAGATAAATACGGCTGAGAAATCTCTTGGCTTAGTACCAGTAAATCAAGTTGATGTGAGAGGGGTGAGGTATTTTATTTTATTGGCCTCTTAAACTACATTTTATTATGTGGATTACAATCAGTGTTACCAGAAAGGTGTGTGGTGCTACAGACTAAATCTCAAATGTGAGGGTCAGAGGGGTAAGAGAACTTACTGAACGTCATAATAGAAAATAACAATTCCCTTATAACCTGAGGCAACTGCTTTTCATGGATCTGTTGGAATTTGCCCTTTGGGTTGTGGCCACTCTGTCTGAATTGCCTTGCTCGAGTGACTGCAAGTGTGCAGTGTGTCCTGCACCCCTTCTTCTCTGGTGGGTGATGTAACTGTACACCAGGGTGTCAGATGTGGGTAACTGCCCTGTTAGTTTGGGGCTTTTTGTGTTTGTTTATTTTCCCTCTCCCTCTCCCATTTTCCGTGAATAAACTTTGTTGAATATGTCACAGTATAATTTTCAAAAAGAATAAATTAAATGCATGGGTTGTTATTTCAAAAGAGATTTAAGCATTTAAGAGCTTGGCTCATATTTTGTAATGAGGCATCTAAAAATGCCAAAGAGGATCTGAGCCTTCAGGACTTAAAGAATCATAGGACCTATGCGTTGGTAAAAGAAAAACTGATGTTCTCTATGAACTCTGTGGAGACTTTTTTAAAGCTCTTTAGCATTGCACTTTATTTTGTTGTCAAGCCTCTGGGAGAAACAAAATCTAGCTTTAAATTGCATGGACACAGTTCTGAAGGCATCAGTTCTGCACATCTTGATTACAGCGAGCGTATCTGTTGGCTAGACCATGCAAACAGCATGGCTGGGGCTGGTTGTCTGTCATTAGGCTGTGATTTTAATCAGGAGCTGAAGGCTTTGGTTAAAAAGCAGAGTTGCCAAAATGGACTTGTTTAAAAGCCAGAATGACAGCACTGGGACAGTGCTTTGTTTCTGCTTACGAGTCAGGTTGGACTGATCGGTGCTCATCTCGTAAACGTGATGCCAGACAAGAATGGTAGAGTGATGGGACAAAGAATTTCATTAGATGGGAAAGAGATGCAACAAAATGGGCTGGTTCAGTTCAGCAGATCAATAGAACTTGATTTAAAGTCCAGCACACACAGAGCTTTTAAGAGGCGGCTGCCAAATGATTGTAGTTTATGATCCAAATCGAAGGAAGTTGATTAATTTACAGACTGCTGCACTGTTATTTATGGGGTGATATTAGTTGCATCATGGTGCCTGTGGCCTGTGAGTAAAATGTCAAGTCATGTTCTGTCCTCCTGTGACGTGATGGTGCAGTCACCAGATCAGGAATACCTGAGGTGGCAATAAAATGTCTTGGTTTATGGCAGGATGGTGTGAGAGCACGTGTGCCTGTGAGCTTCACGCTCCAGCCCCCTCCTTCACAGGAAATCAAAGGAGTAAAATTGTAGTTACTTCAAGCTTTGCCATTAATTATATTTTTCTCATTACAAATCGGTGTGTAATTTGAATTGCAAACTCAACTATCCTGGCAGAATAGATCTGTTTACCATTCAAAGCAAAATGAAAATTATTTAAATTAGTTAATATAGAACTCATTTGAATGAATTGGATGTTTATTCATGAACTAGCTGAGGCAAGTGTGAAGCTGTCCTTATGGTCTGTAGCTTTGGCACTGATCAGCTCTAATGTCACGTCCTGGGACAGAGATTTCTTCTTTATTGCATATTAACTGTAGTGTAAGCAGTGGGTAACTACAGCCTGATGTAGCTGAGGGTGAAATTTTCATCCTTCCTGACGAGGCCCTTCAGCAATTGTAATTTGTATGAGGAAGGACAACCTGCTTCAAAGTTCACTGGCAGTGGCAGGGCTGTGGTGGTGTGGGAGGCTTGGTTTCCTGCTCTGTCAGGGTGGGATGTAAGGTAGATGTTCCATCAGTTAAAATTTCCCTGTTGTATCAGCCTGCATGGAAACAGGGGTAGCATTTATCCCCTCCTATGTCTTACCCAAGCACTCTCTTCCTCCTCAAAGCGCAGTTGTTTGTCGCCATCCTTCATCCCTTGGGCTGTTTTACCCACTGAGCATTAAAAATTACAGCCTAACTAAACTTCCCTGAGTAGTGAAAGGAAAAGGGGTGTCCTTTAGCCTGTTCGTTTCCATGTGCTGTTTCCCTCTGTTGATGACAGTTGAGTTCACGGACGCATCCACCACCGGGCGCAGGAGCGGCGTGGAGGACCTGACAAGTGTAGTAGCTAAATTATGCATTGTGAAAGAGCAGGGACGTCCTGTGATTGACACTCGGGGGTTTTTGTACAGATTGCAGATTTACAGCTGAGCCGACAGAGCCCAGTCTCTCCTGGCACTGTTGTAATGCATCCTGGAATGAGCTAAAGGCACCGGATGACGGGGTTGTTTTGTACTCTTGTGATTGCAGCAGTGGCTCTGCTTTAATGTTATTGACAGATGGAAATTCAGACAGGGCATTTCTGAGTGCAGATCTGTGAGCTGGAGTATGCTTGCTGTGCTGACCAGGAGGCTGGAGATGGAAAGAAACACAGCAGGGAGAGAACCAGGTCTATATTTTGATTTTGCGGTGGACTGGTGCGGATGGGGAAACCTCTGAACATTGTACCTGGGCTTGGTGACCAAGAATATCAATCACACTCTGATTCTGTGTAGGAAAGCAGCTTTTACTTCCCTCTTGCATCAATACGAGGAGGATTAAAGTTCAGAAGTCTGATCCTGGGTTGAAATAACCTTCTCTTTCATGGTGCTGAGCTTGATAAAGTTTAATCATCAAATACACCATTAAGAGGGGTTGACTTAAAGTACTGTGCCTGCCCAGGCTTTCTGTGAAGGCAAACACCATCATTTGGTCACTATTTGAGACAGGTTTTCCTGTGGCTCTCAGGTGAGATTAACTCCTATCCCAGATGTAGGCCAAAGAGGGGAAATTTCACTGTGATTCCAAGTGCTGGGTCAGATTTTGGGCAGGATATGGTTGAAAAGGGAGCTAAAACTTGTGCCACGGCATCTTGGGTTGCCATGGCACAACTTACTGCTTTTTTTGTTTGATTGGTTTTATATATTATCCTCTGAATCTATCACAGAGTAAAATCCTGCTCTTTGAGGTCACTAGTGTAAAGGAGGGGAGAAATTAATCTGGTTGGCCTTGTCGAAATTTAAAGCATGATGATTCTGAATGGATTCTGAATGGCCAGAAGATAGCCTGCTGTGTTGCAGGTGTGGATTTGATGTCACTCCAAGGCACACAGAAGGCTTTTTTTGGAGTCACAGCTCAGGGCGGAGGTGATGTGGCCCATACCCTTGGCTTTCATCATCATTATTGGAGCTCCCTTGCTGAATGCAAAGCTTGTCCACAGATTCTTAAAAGAAGGACAGAGAGATCAGAGATAATGTTTCTTAAAATGGATGAGGGTGTTCAGAGATTCCCTTTCAGAAAATACAGTCATGGTTATTGTTGTTGTTTTTTGTTTGTTTGTTTGTTTGTTTTTTTAATGAAGGCATCTTTCCCCTGGTAATCTCATCCCAGAGGAAGTAAAAATTAAACTGTACCTTCAGGTAGAGGGATCACATGGGCAGGGTGGACTTCTTTTGCTTTTTTACTGGTATGGAGAGCAGATCTGGCCCTGGTTTAGCTCTTTCACCTGAAATATTACTTCCTAAGAGCTTGAGGCTGGAGAAAATAAGTAGGCATTCACTGAGCTTATGCTGTTTTACATCAGCTAAGAACTGGGCCCTCGAGCCAAGTAAAATGAAACTCGGAAATCTTCTTTGGCAGGTTGCACTGTCAAAGCCAGTGGATGTTTCTAAAGCAGTATACTGGGCTGTTTTTTAAAATCTCTGCCCTATCTTTATCCTGTTATTCCATCAAAACTGAGTGTAGACTAACCTAATGTAAATAGATGGCAGGATTTCTTTATTTTAAATGCTGCAAATGACTCTTAGTACAGCATTTTATGTGTGCTTTTCAAGTTGACTTTAGCAGACTATTAATTATGCAGGGATGACGTTAGCATAAATAACTAGTCAGCAAATAAATGTCAATTAAATATTCTATTAGCATAGTAGGCAGCTTTATGCATTGGCATAGAACATTTAGCAGATTATACTTAATGAGCATCTAAAAAAATAGTTGTTTTTTTTTTTCCTTAGCTCTCCTGATGACAGCAAAGGGGAGGAGAGGAGGTAAAAATGCTGGCTTTGGCTGAAATTTGCTCTAGTAGGAGTCAAGTCAGTTGACTCTGGTGTATCTTGGGAGTTTCCAGGAGCTGGAATTCATTGGAGCATGTCATGGCTTGGCATTTCCCCCCAGCCCCTCGTAGCCCCTTGCAGACTTGCTCCTGAGAAAAATGTATTTTCATTACAGCACCCTCAGTAGTTTTTCCTTCCCTTCCTTGGCATGATTCAGATCCCTAAGCCTGGGATGTGAAAATTCAAGAGGTCTGCTTGTGGCATCAGGATAATGTTGTCTTGATAGGGAAAATGGTCTTTTCACTATTGTGTGCAACTGCAAATCTTTTGCATGTGCTACTGGCTTTAGTTACTTTCAAAAGACTTAGTATTGCAAAGTGAGGCCCTTGTGGGGTAAACTGAGCATAACATGTCTTGTGGGAATGTAGTTAATTGTTGGGCTAATGTGTGAATGTGGCACAGCCTGGCCAGTGGGTCAGGCTTTGCAAGAAGTTTGAGTTGTAGACTTTATCAAATGCAGAGGGTTTTGATCATCTCCAGGTCTGCTGGGCTTAAGGTCAACATTTTCTGCCTTTTAATGTAATTTTTCAAGTCCAGAGGCATAAATGCAGAAAGCCTTGCAGGGATGAGATGCTGGCAGGTGTATTAGGTGAAGTGGGGAGTAAATGGTTTATCCTGGTATTTCAGTTGTGAAACTCAGACAAAAAAATAGTTCCTGAGTGGGAAATGCGAGGTGTGTGCTGCTGTGGCTCTGGCTGGGACCACTGCGAGTGATGGAGAAAATTGAGGGGGAAAAGACAATGTTTGGTTAAACACAGGTCTTTTTGTTTGAAGTGTTTTGGGAGTGCAGTAGAAGTGGTCTTTAGGAATGTACACAAGACTCCCAGCCTTGGCTCTCAGAGGCCCTGTGGCTCAGGTACCTTGGGGCACCCTCAGCTCTCTGCTAAGGGGAAAGTTTTCCCTGAGGCCAAGTCTCATCAGCTGGGGTCACTCTTTGTGCTTCTCTTGAGTATCTGGTGGAACTGGCTTAGAAAAGTTCCTTTTTCCGCTTCATGAAACCATACATTCAAAGCCTCTGCTTTGTACTCACCAGTATTTTCCTTCGGGAGGAAGTCCGCGTTTTTCCACTCAAAAACATCAGGATGGCTGTCTTTGGGTTTAAACACCCAAAAGACTGTCTTGAGTTGAGTTGCAGCAGACTCAGCACCCCAAAAGTGGATGCTGGTCCCTCCTTGCCCTTTAGCCTGGGTTAGGCTTTGTCTCAGGAGGTTTTGGGCTCTCCTTGTGCGTTCATCTTGAGATATTCTTCTCCTCGATGCCCCACGAGATGTGCTTGTGCCTGGGGAACCCAGCCCTTGCTGAGGATCAGGCATTTGGAAAACTGAAACCGTGCAAGATTGTTTCGTTTTCCAGTGGAAAAAAAGAAAGCCCAGAGCTGGCACATGAAGCAGGCTTTGTTTATTAAAAGCAAGAAAAGAAACACACTTTTATCAAAACCTAATTTTCCAGTAAGAAGCCGTTTCAGCAGAAACATGCCCAGCAAGCCTAGTTTCCAGGGACAACGACATCTGCTTATACTGTATTTATATTTATTTACACTCACAAACAAATGGAGGAAGGGAAGAAGGAGCAGGCCTGACCAGGCAGCCTGTGGTCCAGCGAGGCAGGGATGTGTGCAGTGTCTGTGGGCACCAAAACTGCTCAGGAGCCTGCAGAACACCTTAAGTGCCTGTTCAGCACCTGTATTTGGGTGGTTTTTTATCATAGAACCCAAGAATGGTTTGTGTTGGAAGGGATCTTACTGATCATCTCATTCTAACCCCTGCCATGGGCAGGGAGACCTTCTACAGAGCAGAATATTACTAAGGATAATTTGGAAAAATCAGATTTGGCCTACACCTGGATTAGATATCAATGCAAGCCCTTAGAGGGTTCACAGTTTCACTGATGCAATTGTCCCCTAATGCAAATCCTGGGTTTTTGCAGATTTCTGGGTGGAAAATACTTTTCATCTCTAACTATAGCCTGTCCTTGTTCCTGTACTGGACTGAGCCGTGTAGTCAGCAAACCTTGTAAAAAAATATTACTTAGTTTTACAGCTAACTCTGAGGATAATGCAGCACTGTTTACTCTAGTGTGTTATTAACCCAGCTCGGAGCATGGGTTTAATCTGGAGGTTGGCTGGCAGCCAAGGAAGGGTTCAAGAAGTGGTTCTCCAATGGGTGAGATTTGGAAGCCAGTGACTCAGACATGGTCCTACAGAAATGATTCCACTCTCTGCCTGCTTTTCCCTCGCTTGGGTGGACTCTCTGTTCTGACTTTATCTCCACGTGCTGCTGCCTTCCTCCATAAAGGAGTGATGCTGCCATTCCCATGGCAGCTGGGTGCTTTGCAGCATCGTAAGGGTCCCTTTTGGGTGGTGCAGGGAAGGCTGAAAAATGAATCCTGTTAGGATTAAAGGAGCAGCACCTTGTGTACAAGCAACAGTGGAGCTGAGGATCAGGGATATTGCAATGAAAACTGAAAGCCTAATCCTTTTATAAACAGTCTGAAGGGGGGGAGAAAGCAAAGCAGTGATTTTCAGGGACTTTGACAAGTTATAAATATATCCTGAGTGAAACCAATAGTGTGGAGCTTTATGAAAGATTTAATGAATGAATATTTCATGCCCACATGGTGCTTCTTCTGTAAAGTGTGCTGTTGGTAAAAAAGCAATAAACAAAGAACCTCCTTCAGGGTTTGTTTGGGCTTTTAAATTAAACTAATTTAATCAACTTTTTCAGTCAAGCTTGATATTGGTTCATTTCTGTACACAGCACTGTACTCGTTTCTGTTTGTTTTCTCCTGATACCTGTTCCGCTGTTTGGAAGATGCTTGAATATCAGAGAATGATTCATTTCATCCTGCCCTTATGGTGCATCTGGGTTTTCAAGGCAGAGAACACAGTCCTGACTTTTTCCTTTTCCTAAAACCTGAGGAGCCATCCATCCTCTACCATCACAGCTGGAGGTGTTTCAGGACTCCAGCTGAGGTCATTATCCAGCAGGAAAATCACTTGAGCGTGTTGGTCATTTCTGATTGTAAGCAGGTAGGATTTTTTTGGGTTTTGGAAGCCTTCAGCACCCAGTTTGCTGCTGCTTGAAGGACTAGAACTAGCCCAGAGTGCTCTGGAGTCTGGCCCCATATGGCTGGTGAGGCTTGGACACTTCTGCACTGAATATCAGAGATTTATGCAGGGAGATGGAAATTCTCTTCAAGCTCAGGCTCTTGGCAAGGCTGGGGCTTGGGTGCTAGTGAAGTTTCTTGGCAGTCATGACAAATGGCCAAGAGGAAATCAGGGTATGTGTTAGCTCTGTGTTCCATGTCTTTTGCAATAATTTCTAAAAAATCCTTGGGGATGTGATTTCTCCTTGGGAACAGCAGGACTGAAGCCAATTGATGTTTTCACAGCTGGACCAGCAAGTGAAAAGCAAATGAGGCACAGTAGGGAGATAAAAGCAAGGGTGATTGGAGGGGTAGAGGTAACTTTGGGAAGGCATCAGCATGAGCTGGGGATCCTCTCAACCCCACACCTTGCATGGAGTTGGTGTTGCACAGAATGAGGTGTTTCTTAGCTACTTTTGCCATGAGAAGGAGCAAAAGTGCTTTTTTCTTTTTTTCTTTTTTTTTTTTTTCCCCCCCCTGTGGAACCAGTTGATTTTGTAGTGGGCAACTTTTGGAACTGAAATTTATCCCTCTTGGCTGGATGGAGTATGCCCCCCAGCATACATATGAGCAGGGCTTTGTATTAGAAGAGAAGTTACATTAGAAACTGAGGGAGTTTTGCGTGTCCAAACCCACACAGATCTGAGTTCCATTGTTTTGGTAGTGTTATTAGGCAATGTGTGAGATTCTGTCTCTGTAGATCAAGGCTCAAGCCCACTGCACAGCAAAACCATTAAACTTCAGCAAATACTGATGCAGCAAATCTCCTTGCAAGTGATGCTGAGCTGCAGCAGCTGATTTATCCAGCCCAAAATGTTGGCAGAACGAATTTCTGCGGCAGCTCCTGACCTCCTGCACGGAAAGCTCATTTCAGTAGGACTCAGGCTCTGTTCAGGATGCTTGGAGCACTTGAGGTGAGCAGTTGAGACCCGTGGCTTTGCCTTCTGTTGCTCATGATTCTGATCACAGTCTGAGCCTCCGCCGTGACCAAACCATTGGTTTTGAGCCTGATATTTAGTGCAGGTTGTGCTGCAGGAACAGAGATAGGGCAGGAAAGGAGTAATTGCAGCGTGAGGCAGAGACTGTGAATGAGAAGCTGCATTTCTGAGGAAATACTGCAGGAAAAGGCTGTGAGCAGACACCAGACTTTTCTGCGAGTTGAGATTTCCTGAGATTTCCTCCTTCTTTAGCAGCAAGTGGATTTTTGGATGGTACCTTTGAGACTATTTCAGAAAAAATCTCCCTTTGACAATTCTTGCAAAAAACTTCTTCCATCCACTGAATGAAACAGCAAAATCCTCCTCCCAATACGTTTAAGTGCCAGGATGGGAGTTTTTTCACAATCAGTCCCTGTGAGGCTCCTTAAAAAAAAAAAAAAAAGTAAGTTTAAGAACTACTGGCCCTGTTGCTCTGACTTTAACCAGTGTTTGACATCATGCAGCTCCTTGGTTCAGACCATGTGAACATGAAACAAAATGCAGGAAAGTTGAGAATCTGTTCAGTATCAAACAGAAGAATTGCAGCCCCATTTGCAGGCTTGTCACTGAGGGGACTACAGTGTCATTATTCAAGTGAACACCACTGATGTGCACCTTGCTCAGTGAGAGAGATCTCCACACCTTCAATATCCACAGTTGTCCTGGGACATCTGCTCTTAAGCTGTGGAGCTAAAAAGCCCAGAAACCACAGAGAAATGGGAGGATTGACCCTGAAAGCATAACAGTGGGTGCAGACCACTCATTTTTGTAATTGTCAATTTAATTAACGTCTGGCTGAATGCGTTTTTAATAAAATACTCTTTAAAAATTATTAGTTTGAGAGATTTTTAAATAGTCATTCTTGATAATTGCATTTAATTTCCCTTCCCCAGTCTCCTGTAATTTTCCCCAGAGGAGTTCTGGAATGGAAATGCCACCTCAACTCTAAGACTAGACTTAGGTAGTTAATGATATAATAGGTAAAGCATGGTCAAACTTAATTAATTTCTATTGGAGAGTTCTGTGGAGACTTAACCCTTACGTCTTTGATATTCTAAGTTAGACACAGCTTTGGGTGTTCATATCAGAGAAGGAGGTGATTGTTTTGGTGCATTGGATAGGGACTGGGAAGGGTGAGTAGCACAAGGGATTTGATCCCTGAGCATGCCAAAGTTGAAGTACTGCAGTGGACCTTTTTTGATCAGTTTAAAGATTAAATTATGCCTTTTAGTCCTGAGCTGAGGGGGGATTTTCTGAGCTCCTTTAGGCCAAGGACAAACCAACATGTCCAGTGCCATGTCTTCAGCAGAGCTTTCCTTCAGGTGCACCTCGGATTTGTGAGGAACAGGCACGGAGTGAATTTGGGAAGCTGCTAGTGGCAGATGCAAGCACCAGCATGATCCCGAGCCAGCTGTGACTTGCACTTGATTTTTCCTTCATTATGCATGATAATGTGGGCTCCCAGTCACCATGGAAGGGGCTGGATTCCTGAAGCAGGCCATATGCTCCTGGAGCCCATGGAGGTGGCTGATTACGCAGTGCAGAGGTTTAAGGGATGCTCCTATAAAGCATTTCCCTGATGACAACTAAAAATCAATTCTTCTAACCCAGATACCAAATTCTGGGTCAGTTCTGGCCCTTCTGCGTGACATTGGAAAACTTTTGCTCTGAATTCCCAAAGAATCTGTTTCTGTGTCTCTGTGTGCGTGCTCTCGCTTCCATTTGATTTTGGTCACAGAAGGAATAAAACCCAGACCCACAAATAAGCTTAAGGACGTGCTGAAACCCATCCTGATGGATGGTTTATTTTGTGTTGTGAGGCAGAGCATCCACCCCCTGTGTTTGTAGCTAAAAAAAGCTTTTTTCCTCACGCTGTCACTTGGGAATGAAGAAATGAGGGGAGAGTCAGCGTTTTTACGTGTAAAAATGTAGCTACTTTCTAAAGTGCTGGAGTTGATGTAGAAAATTAATTATATCCAGGGAAAACCTCTCCAGATTCAGGAAATCATCCTGCTATGTGTTGTACCAGTTTTACTGAAGAGGCTCTGCCATGATGAGTACAGAACCTAGAGAGGGGCAAATCTTGCAATTCTCCTGTGCCAAACAACTCTGGGAAGGTCAGTGAGAAGTCCCTGCCCATGTGAAGCATCTACACCCTGAATGTTTTGACTGCTGAATTACCTCTTCCATAGACTTCTGCTTTGCTTTGAGCAGTTCTGCTGTTGCCCTTGACCTTTTCAGCCTGGATATCTGCAGGTGGATCTGTTGGGAAGCCTCTTCATGTAGAACATCTAAATTTATTTAGGAAGAAGCCAAAAAAACGTAAGAGGAAGCATTGTATGATGAAGATGAGGTTAAGGGCTCACAAACCAGTTGAATGAACCATGGCTCTGCACCAATATTTGATTTAGCAGTGAAGGCATTTGGGTTCACTGGAGCATCATCATCTCCAGTCAGAATATCCCAGGCTGATGGAGAAGCTAAAGTTTTATAATTCAAAGGAAATTTAGAGCACTGTGGGAAGGCTGCTCCCTTTTCAGGTCTTGCAGCACATTGTTATTCTCATTTCAGACGTTGCCTTGCATAATGTTCCACGTTGATCTCCGATTCAGATTTAAACTCTTCAAAGTTTCAGGGGATGTTTTTGATCCTGGGATTTATAGTTCAAGCCCCTTTTCTGTTTCCAAGTGAAGAAAACACATGTTTAGCAAGCACAAAATGAGCCTTGATGGAGTATTTCTTTGATGGTGTTGCGATGATGGTTATGAATTTACATTTTGTGCATAGGATGTTGAGCACCTCATGGGGCCTGGCTGTGCTTCGTCTGTACCATTAATTTCGGGAAGGATGCATGATGAATGTTCATCAGGCCCTCCAGGTTCTGATTTGTGGTGCTCACATCACACAGCCGAGAGGCTCCGGAGTGATTAAACGGGATTCAGTCATTAGGAGCTGGCAATACAAATGTGATTAATTACAGAACGCGCTGTAAATTGTGAAATGAGTTTCGTGGGGTTGTTTTTTTTTTTTTTTTTTTTGAAAACATATGTTTCTGCTTCATGGGATGTCAGAAGTTGGAGTCGTGGTGAATGAGGCTTGTTTGCTATTTCCATGATAATTTGGGAGTGTGCTGGGTCGTGGGAATGGTTAGATTTCTGCTGTTGTCCCCAAGCTCTGGGTGTGAGCAGTGAGATTTGGGGAGAGTCACAGGCAAATCCTTAAATTAGACCTTACAAGTCCATCTTGGGTCCATCTTGGGCAGAGCCACAGCCGGGCTCTGGTACTGCCCAAGATGTATCCTTTGAAGGCCTTTTAGTAAATACCAACTTTATTCCTTTAACTCTGTCTAGCTTCTGTTTCTGGTCAGCCTCTTCAGGCATCAGTTCCTCACTAACTCAAGCACAGTGGCACCAGCCTCCCTCCCCCTGAGTCCTTCCTGACAGAGTTTTCCAACAAAGAATCCCTTTGCCTCTTGCCTCTGGGATGCATCTTTGTGTTGGGGGTGCCAGGCTGAAACTAGTAATGGCTTGCTTTTTACTTTTAAATAGGTGCTGATGAAAAAAAAATAAAACATTGGAAAAAATTTGGAACACGCTGCCCAGAGAAGTTGTGGCTGCCCCACCCCTAGAAGTGTTCAGGACCAGGTTGGATGGGGCTTTGAGCCACCCTGTGTGGTGGAAGTTGTCCCTTCCCACATTAGGGGGTTTGAACAAGAGGATCTTGAAGGTCCTTTCCAATCCAAACCATTCTGTGATTCTAAAAACACCCCCTCAACTTCAAGCATTAACCAAAACTTCAGTCCTTTTTCTTTTTTTTTTTTAATTGGTGTTTCTTCTGTTGTGTATTAAACAGTATAATGCATAAATAAACTGCAAGCATCATCCCCACTCATTCTCCTCTCTCTGTAGAATACAGAAAATAAAAAGAAGAAAAACCCAAAATCCCAACTCCAAATCAGAATGGATTTCTTGGATATCACATCCCTCTATTTGTCTTCTATGTTTTGATGCTTTTATTTGTAGTGGATATTTGCTGTAGACTGTTGGCACTACCAGGGAAAAACAACATAATTGTGCAGTGAACTGGTTTTTGCTTTATGTAAGAACATTGTGCTGCTGTAAATTTGTTGGGTTTTACAGAGCTGTCTCCAAAGAATATCCTTCAGAAAGTGACTCTGGGGTTTGGGAGTAAGAAAAGGCACTTAGTATGGGGGGTAATTGGATGGAGTTTAGAGGTGTGAGGCCAGAGCCCTGGGCGGGATATTTACACTGCAGTGACATCCCCGGATGGAATAGCCCATAAATTTTAGGCGTTGTTATGCCACAAAATCTATTTGGGGCTGGTCTGTGAGATCCCAAAGACCCAGGGCATGGAGCTGCCTCTTGTGTCCATTGCCAAGGAAAGGGGAGGGTGTTTGGTGTTCAGGAATCCTGCAGATTTTCTTCCTTTCACTGTGTGGCATCAGTGACACCTGGGGCCATGCGATTCTGTGTGAGAGACCCCAGTTCATACCTGCTGTTGGCATGGGCCAGTGTGTGCCCAGTGCTGCCCAGAAATACTCATTCAGGTCTGAACCAAGCTGGTGGCTGGCTTGCAGTAGTTCTGGCTGTGGTTAGGAGTTCTGACTTGGATGGGATTTATCCAGGAATTTAGCATTTTGCTTTCTAGAAGTGTTTTTTTTTTCCCTCTTTCTGCGTTTGCGATGTGGAACTAGTACAGCAGGAGCTGTGGACTGCTACAGGAAGTCTTTGCCAGGGTTGATGGCTGGGCAGGCAGCACAACCATCCTCCCCCATGGCTTTCAAAACTTTTAAATTGGGATTTTATAATTTCTGTTACATTTGTCTGTGCATTTCTGTGCAGTAAATCTCTTTGCCTGCAAAGATGGCTAAATACTTTCTTGGTTTTCACCCAGAGGGGCTACAATTTGGAAAGAAATGACTGTGCAAATGCCTGCTAAGTGCAAGGAATCTGGTGTATGTACTTGTGTCTCATACAGGTGAATTCATAACCTCATTCACTCACTCTGAGCTCCGTGATCTGGTTTTGCTTCTGAGCACTTTGGTTAAGATGCTGATTTTCCCTGGATAACAGCACTCTCTCAGTTTTATTGTTATTATTCTTTTATCTCTATGGGATAAAAAATTGATGTAGAAATTACAGTCACAATACCAGGTCCCCCCTCTTTTCCCTGAAAGCTCCCAAACTGCTGATTTGACAAGGCCTTCATTAAGACTCTTGGGTCTGGAGATTGGGAGCTCTCAGTGCTCATGATCCATCTCTTCTGAGCCCTGGGCACAGTGCTTAATGCACACGGAAGGAAAAAATAATCAGGGAATGTGCGTGGAGGCTTGGGGTTAAGTGCCAGGAGCTGCAGAGTTTGGATGCTCATTTTCACAGTGAGCCATCACCCTAATGGACATTGATACTAATGATGGGAGAACCCCTATGGTTATGTGGTGTGTGCAGAGCTTTCAAAATCCAGGCGTTGCCTGGCTCTTAGAAATGCCTTTCAGGAACTCTGTACACATCCAAGATCATTTAAGTCAGCCAGTCCTGATTTGTTTCTAGGACTGTTGTTGACAACAATGAAATTTAGTTACCTTGTGCCTAGAATTGAATGGGGCAGAGAGTGGTGTTACTGCTGTGTATAAAGAGTGTGCAGTTTCTGTTTAGGTAAGAAATTTTGAAGGAGCACAAACCAAAACACGCTGACTTTGTAGTTACACCTCAGGTTTAACTACAGGGTTTTCCTAATTTATCAGAGAGGTAACTGAGACTTAAATCAGCCCATTTTTGCCACGTTGGATTCTGTAACAAAATCAGAATAATCAGCCTTCATTTATGCCTGCAGATAACTGACCCACTGTCCTAGGGTGACTTTAAGCTGCTTGTATCCCCAGCCGTCTGTTCTGCTCCTGCTGGATGTTGAGTTCTGTGCTTTTAAAACTGGATCTGGGAGCCAGGGAGGGAGAAGAAGAGGTGGAATATCTGGGGTGGCTGTATTCAAAAGCACAGAGATAAGAGCTTCAGAATTCTCTCTCATGGACTGTGTTGTCTGCAGCACAGACAGCGGGACAGAGCCCTCCTTTGCTTTTAGTTAGTTTTTTTAGCTGGCTGAGGCAGAGAAGTTCTCCCAACTGGGGCTTTTCTTCTCCTTGGAACTGATCAGCGTGTTCTGGACCAAAATCCCAGAAAAACATCAGGAGCTCAGGCCTGTGGCCCACTGGGCATTTTCCAGCAAAGGAGGGACTGATAATAGCCCGAGCGAGCCAAGCCACACCCCACAACAAGGACTTTCTGAACAATGAGAGGTTCCATTTTTTAATATTATTCATTTTTTTATGCTTGTGAATACTTTGCTTGTTTAATAAACAGGTTTTTTTTTTTTCACTTTTCTGAAAGGAGGTTTACCTCCTGAACTGGTTGGGGGAGGGACCGCTTGAATTTGCTTTCTAGAAAAGACCACTTCAGAAGTTTCCTCTCAAAATTTGCCCTAAAGCAGGACACCCACTTAAAAATGGTTGTGTCCAGAAGATACTTTTGCATTCCCTTCCCAATTTTTGGTGGTGTTAATGAGGGTGGGTTTTGGTACTTAGTCTAGGTGACAGCGTTGCAAAATTGTGCACCAGGTGAAATCAATGTAAAAAACACCTTAAAAATAAATAAATAATCGTAGAATCGTTTGGGTTGGAAAAGACCTCTGAGATTATTGAGCCCAAGTATTAACCTAGGCTGTAAATACAAGGTAAGTGCTCTAAATAGTTGAATGCTTCATCCTTAAATTCCAGCTTGTTGAGGCTGGATGGCCACAGGTGACTTTTTGTTATGCTGAAGGACCAGGTGAACAAATTGGTTGCATCCCTGCAAGGTGAAGGGTGGGAAGAGATTAATTCCCCTCTCCTCTTGCCATGTCCCACCTGTATCTCTCTCCCCTCTTCCCCCATTCCCAGATCCTGAGGAGGAGCAGTGCTGTGTCTGGGTGATTCCAGGCTGGGTAGTGCTGATCACACTTGAGTGATGCCTTGAAACAAAGGGATGTGACAAGTGCAGGTGGAGCTGATGGATTTGCTGCTGTTCCTTATCTGCATAATCTGATTGCAATTGATAAATAACGCCACCAAGACAGAGCAGAGTCACTTCCCATTATCAGCACTCCCCTCTTTTTTATCCCTTTAAAAAAAAAATTATTTTAAATACTTCAGTGTAAGCCAAGTATTGACTTGGAAGGGAGGTAATTAATCCCAGTACTTAGGAGTAGATCATTTACTGCTGGCTGGGTACCTGAGGCTGTTGTGCTCAGGGAGTCAGGGCAGGCTGCTCTGGGTTTGTGGCACACTGCACACTGTGCTGCCATGAGGCAAATTTCTCTTCTGGTCTTGGGCAGTTTGGCTTGGAAGCAGAAAGCCACAGCAGTGGGATCTCAGGAGAGTGTGTCTGTATCCATGATGTTGTGTTTGGGGTGAAGACAGCTGATCCTACTGCATGGGAGTGCCTCAGTAAGTTGGTGGTGACCCTTCTGCCAGGACAAAGTGTCTTGTTCAGCTTCCTGGGCCACAGTGAGTTAATGGAGGGGATTTTTACAAGATTTTGCATCATCCCAAAAAAAAAATTAAAAAATCCGTATAATAGCATCCACTCACCCTGTCTGCACCCACTGATGGTTTTCTCCCACAGCATCCCACATCCACCTCTTCCACCTATAGCTCCTGCAGCGGGGTTGGAGTTCGTAGCCAGTGCAAGCTTCAAGAAATGAAAAAGCAACTCCCAAACCACTCACTGCTTTTTTATTGTTAAAAAGACAGCAGTTAATTAAGGACTAGAGAAACCCCAGGGGAGTGGTGTGCACATCTGTGAGGGGCTCAAAAGATGTTGGGAAGCAAAGTGTCCTGTGGGCAGTGAGGCAGCTTTTTGCTCATGAAATTGCTTGTTTTGACCCAGAGGATATAGGTAGGTAATTTCTGGAAACCCTGAATGGCAGCAGGAAGGATAAAAGTTGCATTGTACTGAAATTTAGTGTAGTTGAACAGAAAAAACTGTAAGGGAGTTGTTCAGGTGAGAGCCTAAAGCATGTGTTCTTGCCTTTATCTGTTTGTTTTTTTTTTCTCTCTGCTTTTTCTAATCAAGGAGTGCTTTTTCATGCAGAGTTGGGCGTGCAAGGATTAAAGTCTGTGTGTTGGCCCTTTCTTGGGTCAAGACCATAGAAACTGCAGCATAATCTTCTCTTAGAAATGAGATCAGGGTGATTTGGATAGCCTAAAAAAACAGAGGGCACCAAATATCTTGCAGAAGATTAAAAAAACATGCAGAATATTGTTACTAAATTAAGTAGCTCACATGGGCTAAACATTAATTTGAAGTTTGCACTTAGTTTTATTTTTTAAAAAGTGAGATAATTACGAGCAAGCAGATCAATCAGCAGCTTAAAGGATCATCTACTCAGAGAATACAAGAGCTGCACATTCTCCTACAGACATCACACTTCCTTCCAGCAGCTGTTCATTAGTCTGTTGTAAATTCACATGAATAGGACCACAGAGTACTGCTGGTCCAGAAGTGGTTTTTGAGCACCTGTATTCTTTTATGGACAGTTGTTTATGACTTCTGGTTTCCATGAAAATCCTCTCTATATAATATTTTCCTTGAACACTTTATTTAAGACAGGTGTATAGAAGGCAGTGCCTGAGCTCTGAAGCTGGCGTCTCATGATATTTGTGGCTGCACCACAAGGAAATCAGATCAGCAGCTTTTGATGCACTTTCTTTTCTTTTCTGGACTGAATTTGCCTTATTTTGTGATCCAGTTCAAACCACAGAACTCTGCTGCTGTGAGAACAGAAGACTGTTTGAAGTTTTAAGTAAAAAATTTGTTTGAAGATGTCTTTAGCCCCATTTGGCTTTTTTTTCAGGGAGCCCACAAAAGAATTCAAAGCAAACAGTCATTTTTGTAAAAAATGTCATTAAAGCACTAAGTAATCTTTTTTTTATAATGTTGGTTTTACTTGATGTATTTTGGAAATTCTTAATAGAGGATCTGGCTTTGTAGGGTATGCAGTGGAGTGTGTTCCCAGCCCTGAAGGTCTTGGGGAAGGTTCAGAAACAGCCTGAGCCTTTTGCTTAGGGACAGCACTCAACCCCCATCCTGTTTTCACATCCAGTCTGGTTCACAGGGATGTAAATAGTTCAGCAAGACGAATGAAAATGTGGGGATTCAACCGTTTCCTGTCAAAATGCTGTTTTATCAAAATGGAAATATTTTGTGAGAACATGTCAGTTTTGACAAATTGTTTTGATGGGTGAAGTCTAAACAAATTGTTTTAGCATTCTATGTTATTTTGATATAAAGACATCTCATTTCGACTCCATCATTTAGACCTTTATAACATAGTTACAACATTTATATGTTAATATTTTTGTAACTTATAAATATTGCATTGAATGTGTGACAACTTTAAAATTAAAAGAAAATGTCAATATTGTAAGCTTTCTATAGTTTTGCAATATGCTGTTTAGCTTTTAAAAAACTGCATATCTTGTCACAGAGTCACAGAATGGTTTGGGTTGGAAGGGACCTTAAAGATCATCTTTTTCCACCTCCCTGCCATGGCAGGGACACTTTCCACTAGACCTTGGATGCTCCAAGCCCTGTCCAGCCTTAGTTTTCCTGGCTGGGTGACCTGTAGCAGATCTCCACTATAATGTCACCCATCCCTGCTGGATGGAGTGGCTGGAATTCCCTTGTGTTGTCCTTCAGGTGCTCTCCTGCTGATCTGAGATCCTTCTCTCCAGCCTCTGGGCATTTCTTTCTGGCACCAGCAGGTTTACTTTAATGTAGCTTAAATATTATATCTATATTATATTACATCTATAATACTATATGTATATCTGATATTTGTATCTAATATATATATGTATATCTAATTTGTATATCTGTATTAAATTTTGAACATCCTGAATTATCTGGTTAGAAAATTAATCTTTTAATGAAATCCTGGTATTTTAGTTTATTTCATAATGGAGGCAGAAGAATTGCCTGGGTCCTGCCCAGCTATAATTCCCCTTAACTATTTTTGTTCGTTGCAGTCCTAGGAAAGAGTTAAATTTTTAATGATAAGAATAGTTTCCACACTGAGAGTGTTGTCACTTAGCAGATTAATCTGAAAGATCTTAAACCATTTTATAAAGCTGTTTAAGATGCTGTTCTTCACATATGAGAAAATTAAAACTCTGCTGTTTAGAGGTTGATGGGTTCCAGTGGGGATTCTCCAGTAGAGGTGTCGACAGGTTGCTGGTGATCCTGGGTTATTAAGAAAAGAGAAACCCAACATGAAGAGTGCTTTGTTGTCTTTTGGTTGTTTTTTTCTTGGTTTTTTTTTTTTTTTTTAAGTGTGGACAAAAATGAGCATAATTTGATATTACTGCTTGTTGGGCACATGTATCCATGGGGCATGCTGAGGTGTTTCCAAGGAGTAGCTTATTTTTAGGTGCTGTATGCCTGTAAGTTATTTATGCTACCATTCCTTTATTTTACCAAATGTAGCAGTTCAGGTCCCTGAGTCTTATTCTTGCCAATCAAGTAGGTGCCTTGGGGGGAAAAAAGACTCATGAAAAGTAAAAAACCAGCCATGTTCTTTCCATTGTCATGTTGGTCTTTCAGATTTCAAGGTTTTTCCTGCACTTTGCAGTGTCCTGTTCTTGAAAATAAAATAAAAAAAAAAAAAAAGAAGGAAAATGAGAATTTCCATGTAAACCCATGACCTGAGAGGAGTGGCTCTCAGCAAAACAGCAACTACTAGAAAACGAGATAAAATCCCAAGAGTTGCTAATGTGATAATAGTATCTCATATTCATTGAATGGAGTGCCTGTGCCTCAGTGCTGTCGTGGGACTGCCAATGTGCTTTTAATCTCTTATTTCTCCAGAGAGGCAGATAAATCTGAACCCATTATATGCTGAGGCTGAGGCAGGGCACAGAGATTTACAGGGTTGCAGGGAATGAAGCTGCTGTCCTGGCTTTTGGGCACGTGTTCAGGGGGATTGGAGGGGATGGAGTGTGCATTGCTCCAGCATTTCCAGCTGCTCTTGGAATGGTTTTCATGGTCAGCATGCACAGAGCAAGGGGAGAGGGCTGGGCTTGAGCAGCTGATGGGGAAAACCTGATGATGAATACTAATGGGACTTTGCACATCAGCCAGTGACCAGCTGGCAGCAGCCCCTGCTCCTCAGGTGATGCCAGGTCCAACTGCAGCCTGCAGTCTCAAGACACAGCTTAGGAAAATGGGACCAACAAGTAAAAGTGAGGAAATGGCAGTGGGTCAGAAGGGGGGAGAGGAATGGGAGTCAGAAATGTTGTGGGCAGGGTGAATCGAGTAGAGAAAAGCAGGAAGAATTTGAGGGATATTGGATATGATCCATTTTTTGGTGGAGTTCAGGTCTCTGGAAGGGGCACTCAATTTTATAACCTGAGTCTTAATGTTACAAAGGTCCTTTTACTTTCCCATTTAAGAATTTGCTGTAATGTTTGCCAGACTAGAAGGTGATCTCTGAAATAATTATTTTTTTCATGGAAGAAGGCAGTGAGCTGCAAGGACCTGGTTTTTGCTTCTGCAGGTGTGGGTAATGTCACCGAGGTCTCTTGGGAGTGGCTCACCCTTCACCAGCCCATCCCTGAGTCTGGGAACTGGTGCATCCCTCCAGCAGCTCCTCAGGAACTGGGCAGGGAAATGTGGGATCTTTCTCAGGTGTTTCTGTGGTGGTCTGGATTCAGATGGGTTTTCCTCTGTGTGCTCTTAGTCCTGAATGAACTCAATCTGGAGCAGAGCTACTGGGGAAGTTCACAGGGGTCTTCAGGGAAAATGGATCTGTTGAAAGGTGAGGAAAGCGTGGCTGTTTGAAGCCCACAGACCACTCCTGACTCACTGAATTTATTTAAGGCAGGCAAAAATGTCTGGAAAACAGGAATACTAGTGGAGTTTAGGTCACCATGGAGCAGGATTCTTTATCCTGGCCACCTTCCCTTCCCACCAGCTGGCCAGCCAGCTGCAGAAAAACCCAGAGTTCTCCCAGCCTTGTCCAGCAGTAGGAGAGGTTCAGTAGAGCTTTTTCCTGTAGCTAACGAGGGAAAATGGGAAATAGTGATTGAAATTTCACTGCTTCAGTCCCCAGGTGCTGAGTCTGATATGCCAGAGGAGCACCAGCATTTCTGGAGAGGGATGCTCAGGTTGGGCACCCATGCGTTGCACTGACAGCTATTCTCATTTACCCAGCAGATTTTCCTTAGTTTGAATATATTTGTTTAACATTTTGCTTGGTCCTCAAAGGCTTGTGCAGATATCGTGATCATTCAGATTCACTTCATTACTACTAAAAATTAATATTTGCATTGTGGTGACGTGAACTGTAAAACTGAGGAGGCTGGTTGTGCTCTCTGGGCACAGAGGAAGGTACAAATCCCTGTTTCTACAAATTCCAGTGCAATTTATTGTCTCTGAGAGGTTTTCAGAGTCGTTTTATCTATGCCACAAAAGCAGAATAAAATAAAGGTAAACCCCAGAAATTAGATTTGTATGGGAAGGATGGTTCTGAAACCACCTAGAAACTGAGAATAGCTCAGGGTTTTTTTTTCAGCTGAGCGTCTGTAGTCTGAAAACAGAGGTCACCTTGGGACTTTTGGACTTTGGAAGCCTCTAATCCAGATCTGAATGTGGAGGGAAGCTTATTTAGATGTCAAACTGTGAGGTGCAAGTCTTTTGAAAAGGACAGGGTTTTCTTTTTTCTCTCTCTGAAAGGCACTGGAAGGGAGACTGACTGACAGACAGCCAGATCTGTGAATCAGGCACCGTTATGACATCTCCAGTTGGGCATCTGGAAGTGGAAGCCCCTGAAATCTGTTAATCTGTTGTCAACTTTGAAAATCCTATTCTCCCCCTGTCTCCCCCCCCTCCCCCCCCACTCCTGCCAGCTTTGAAAGTTCAAAGTGTGTGCTTTTTATCACATTTGTCATTCCTTGGTAGTGAAGCTCTGGCATTCAGAAATTTGGCTGACAACTTTGTGGGAATGAGCCAAAATCGAGTTCAACTTGCACCTTTCTGTGCTGCACCCAGTGCTGCTCTCAGGGAGAGGCAGGAGTCTGAGCTAGAGGGACTCCAGCCTCATTCACTACCACAATTACTATGCTCTCCCTGATGCCAAAATTCAGCTTGTTTTCTTTATCCTGTGGTAGGTGGACAGGAACTGATGAGGTGTACACAGCAGGAGTGTTGGGAGAGAAAGTGTCATATCTAAGTGATTTCTTCTCAGGCTGTTCTTTCTTCTTAAATAATGCAGAGGTCATAAATCTCCTGGAAATCATGCAAAATCAGTGCTGCAAAAGACTTAGAATGGTTCCAGGCAAGTTCAAAGACTATTTTATGGTGGCTCTAGTACAGCAGTGCAAGGTTTGATAATTTTAAATACATTTTAATGCACATTTAAAGTAATTTAGATATCTAAACTATGTATAGCACAAGCTGGGAGAACTGGCTTTTGGGGAAGGAGCAGAGCTCAGAAATGAGGTTGAGGGTAAGGTGCACTGGGCATGGCTTGTGTCTTTATCCATGCCCAATCCTGTGGATTACCATGGGGTAATGGTCTTTAAGCAACATATTTAGTTGTTTATTCGGAGGAAATGTTTAAATTTTCAAATGCTTGTGATTTTTCCCTTCTGTAGGTGTTTCTAAGTTAGCAACATAACTGCATTCCTGATGATTCTCTCACATATAAGTAAGATTATTTGGGGGAGAAAACAAAGTTTCAGATGTAATTTAATTCTCATTTACAGGCAGGTAGAATTAAAGTCTAATTTCTGGATTTTTGATTGCATCTGCACAGTGCATTTAAAGAGGCATCTCTGTCTCTGAGGCTGAGATTTGCTGAATTATTGCCTTTAAGTGTCCACTGATTTAAACCATAACTGACCCAGAATGTGAATCCTAGAGGCCAAATTCATATATTTCAGTTCAAATCTTGTAAAACTGCATACATGTCCTAAATTAATGCTGGTTCACAGTATTTACCTCAGGAATTATTCATTTTTTCTCTAAATGAAACAGAAGCTCCTGATAAAGGAAAGACTTTGAGTCATTCTTCTTCCTGGTGTATTGACTCAGCAGCTGATATACGGTGTTCTCAGGGTTGATTTTTCTACTCTGTTGGAAAAGCACCTGGAGTTGCTGGTCTCCTGTCAAGGAATTGAAAGTTTGCACAGCTTCTTTTTTTCCCAGAGGTCATTAGTGAGCACACAGAGAGACTTTATAAATCACATCTGAGCCCAGGTGATAAGCAGGAAACGAGTGGTTACACAAGCAGTGGCCAATTCTGAATGGGAGAGATGGGGATGATAAGCCATGATGTTGTAAATCACTGTCAGTGGCTACAGTGGAGCAACACCTTCCCTTTTTTGGGGATTTAACAGGTTGCCCAAAGAACTGGACAACAAACCAGCTTTTTTCCTTGTCTGAGTAGCAGTTGCATCCAAAACTTTAGAGCTGGTAAATCCCAAGGAGATGTTTCTAAAATGATTGAATCACAGGATGGTTCCAGTTGGAAGGAACTTAAAGATCATCTCATTCCACCCTCTGCCATGGGCAGGGACACCTTCTACTATCCCAGGTTGCTTCAAGCCCCGTCCAACCTGGCGTTGGACACTTCCAGGGATCCAGGGGCAGCCCCAGCTTCTCTGGGCACCCTGTGCCAGGGCCTCACCCCTCTAATAATGAAGAATTTCTTCTTAATAAATACACCAGGTCCGCTGTGTGACACACACGTGGCAAGTCCCTGCAGTCTGCTGTGCTAAGCATTTCTCTTCTTCCCTCCCCTTCCCCAGCAATCAAGGAGAAATACATGGACTGGACAGAGTTTCTCATCCAGGATCTGACCGGCGCCAGGACGGCCCCTGCGAATTTGCTGGAAGGTGTATGTATTAGATTGCAGTTCCTCCTCCTCACTGTGTGTGCTTGCTGTGTCTGTGTGCCAGCCCTGGGACCTGACCCAGCCCTGCCCCAAAACCCGTGGCAGCAGTGCGTGGACTCTGCTGGCTCTGCTTCCGACCCAGTCACGGGGAGTTTGTTTTGCCCTTTAGGTCTTTAGGAAGTTGGGTGCTCAAAAAAGGCCTGGTGGGGGAAGGAGAGCGTGGAGGGGATCCACAGGAGGGAGAACTCAGCCTTTCAGTGCCCCATTAGATCCATCAAATTGGTGACCTGAGCTGCCAGTCCATCTCTGCCCCGTCCCTGGAAGTGTTCAAAGCCAGGTTGGATGGGGCTTGGAGCAATCTGGTCTAGTGGGAGGTGTCCCTGCCCATGGCATGGGGTTGGAACTGGGTGATCTTTAAGGTCCCTTCCAGGCCAAACCATTCTGTGATTCTGTGGCACAGGTTGGAGAGGGGGGGTTTAGTAGGTTGATGGGGAGCACTGTCGGGTTTATTTTTATATGGGAAATGCTCCCTCAAGGACATTCCCTCCAGCTAAATCCAGCAGTCACATTTAGCGGGGACTGCGTTGGGTGAGGTGGCTCAGAAGAGCAGAAGGGTCCATTTTTTAGATGCACACATTCAGCCAAGAGCCCAGTCTGTGCAGCAAACCCACAGGGTGGCTTGTACCTGGGACAGCCTCAGTGTGCCTTGAGATCCTGGATAAAAATCCCACAGCTTCACCTTGAAGCCATGGGCAGCTTTTGCATTAGGGGCTGCCCTGCTCTCGTGTGGATGCTGTGGGGGCATTTGGAGAGGAGACACAGATGGTCCTGCAGGAGGCCCCCATTCTTTGTCCCTCTGCATTTAGGCTGAGGGCGAGGCCATGCAGGAATTTACCTTTGTGAAAGTGCTCACATTGGCTTGTGGGAAGCCAAAGTGCATCCAAGCAGCATTTTTGGTCATTTTGTCCCTGGTCACTTCCACCATCCACAGCTGCATCCTTTTTCCACATGCCCGAGCAGTATGAATGTACCTGCCAGGGAGAATTAATATTGCACCACCAGGGATTTTTCCCCCCCTCCCCAGTCTGGGGAATGAACAGCCTTTGCAGACCCCAAATAATCCACGTCCTCGGGCCTGCTGCGTCCCCGTTCCATGACTGCTCCCGGGTGGCATAAGCAGAAATCTGATGGTGTCCAGCACCCATCTCTGCTGTGTGCCAAACCTCCCCTTTCTGCAGGCAGGAGAAGAGAGGCAGCCCCGGGCAGAAAAGCAGAGAGAGAAAACATTGTGTTGGCTTGAAACAGTTTCTGACCCTTTTCTGGTGTTTTATGTGCTCAGTGCTGTCTGTGTCGTGCAGTGTATGTTGGCCCCTGGTGACAGATTTGCTGTTCGTGAGTGCTGCAGATTGTTGTTAGACTGTTAAATCAATATGTAGTGCTACTTTTTAAATCTTTTTTTTTTACATGCCAGCTATGCATGTGAAGGGTTCTTGCATTATGGTAAATGTTAATATTTCATGCAAGCCGATTATTAATCCTAGCCATTCGGTTCTCATGGGGTAAATGACAGCCCATTGGCTTAAAATTTAGCACACAAATCAGGGAAGCAATATTCACTTTGATACAGCCAGGGATTTATTATAATAAGTTAAATCATTACACCATCGTTTCATATTAAAGAATATTTTGTTGCAATGAAGCAGTTGTATGAGAGGGGGAAAAATCCACATTAAAGTGGATTTCTGTTGTATTATTAAATTCTGACACTGCATTTTGCCATGAAATAATATTTGAAGAGATTATACAGATGCTTGCAGCTTGCACTGTAGAAAAGTAGCTTATTATGGCAAATATTTTGTTCTGAGAAATATCTATTAATCATAAATCTGTTTAAAACTGTACATGTGATAAGCTTTTAGCTAATTTTAATTGCATATTTTTACCATATTCTTATTGTCTTGCCTGCTTTCTTGGATTAAGAGAGATGTATGAAAATCAGTTGAATCTCAAAATTTGAATATTTTTAATATCCACTAGGAAAAATAACCTTTTGAAAAATAAGGCTTTCTCCTTTTGGTTTGTAGCCACTGTTAGAAAGAACCATCCTGGACTGACTCTTGATTTACAGAATTAATATTTTGAAAAGTAATGTGAGATGTTTATATGGTTTAATTAAGTAAAAGTGGGACAAACACACAGGAAAAAAAAGGTCTTTGTTTTTAATGTATTTTGCCTTTGCTTAGCATCTCCTTTGGGGACCAATGCTTCCAAGTCTTGGGATCATTTTAAGGCTGCTCTTAAAACCCCGGAACTGAGACACTGCATAAGAATTCAAACTTGTATTTAATAAAAAATAAGAAATCTAACCATTATGTTAAAGCTTGAGAACACAGAGATGCTCACAGTCACAAAACAAAAACACTGGGCCCCAAAGGGGTTGTTCTGCAGAGCATCTCATGGTTTTTTAATGCCTGTGCTTGCAGGTGGAAAGTTACACACATGTGTAAATGACTGCAGAACTGGGATCCCAGAAAATAACCTTACGGAAGCAAATAACCTCAGTCACTGGGATTTCTTGGGCATGGTTGCTTGACCCAACAAATCCTGTGTGCCTTGGGCTTGGATCCAAGCCTGATGTGGGCTTTGAGCTTTGGAATAATGACTCATGCATCCATGGCTGGGGGGTTAAATTGCTCTCCATTCCAGTAGGAATAAAATAAAGCTGATCTTTGGAGAAAGAGATCAGTACACAGAGTGAAATTTCTGGGTCATGCAGAAAGTAGTCACCTTTTAGGTAAATACAGGGTCCAGTCCTGTGGTTGGTTCTTATCAGCTGCAATCAATGAGAATTTGTTTAAAATCCTTCAATACAACTGAGCTTTGAGTAGTTCAGGAGCGTCCTAAATGGATGTGCCTTACGAGCTGTTCCACCTTTTACTATTCTCTTTTTTTGTTGTTGTTGATGATGTCGGTTGAGAAATTAGCACAACTGTTGTTTTCTGTTTTACTTCTGAATTTGCACTTGGAAGACATTGGGTAAAATAGAAGAAGAACAGACTGTTTGCTGATCGCTTGGATGATGGTGTGAAAAACAAAAATAATCTTCTGCTGTCATCTGTTTCCTTGAGAAGTCTTCAAATAAAGTTTAAAATAAGGAGTTTTGCTTCTATTCAAACAGCCTCTGCGAGGAAAAAACCCTGTAGACCTCATTACAGTTGATTCCTTAATAGAGCTGCAGGATTCCCAGAATCCCTTTCAGTACTGGATAGTTAGTGTGGTTGAAAATGTTGGAGGAAGATTACGCCTTCGCTATGTGGGATTGGAGGAGACTGAATCCTATGACCAGTGGTTGTTTTACTTGGATTGCAGACTTCGACCAGTCGGTTGGTGTCAAGAGAATAAATACAGAATGGACCCACCTGCAGGTAAGGAACCCCCTTGAAATATTGTCTCCCTTTGTGGCGTTCGCTGATGCTTTGAGATACTTGTGCAGCACGTTTGTCCTTTTGCAGCATTCACATTGCTTTGTCAGTAGTTTCTGGCTGTGGCACAAACGGGAGGTGAGATCCACCTAATCTGGGTTCAGAGTGGGTCAGGTGAACTGTATTGTTTATTAAATAAATTCAGTTGAAGTCTTTGCAAGTCTGTCAGACAATATGAAACACCACGGGATTCCAACTTGGAGAACAAGCTCTTTAGGGTTGAGTGTAGTGTTCAAACCAGCTTGAATGGAAAGGGATTGGGACTGCAGTTAAGCCAGTCTGGGATCACAGATGGATCCTCCTTCTCCTAAGGAGGGTCACAATGTGACCAGGTCTGTGCCTCATTTTCTTTGTGCTGTGGGTGACGTTTTCCCATGAGAATTAAATTCCCCTCCTCTGCGAAGGTGTTTGTGGTGTGGCTTCTGTCCCTCACACCTGATGAGGAGAGTTGACCCTGATGTGAATTCTCATGTACACAAGTTTGTCTGGGACTTGAGTCTTGAGTGCTTTTTGGAAGTGTGTGTTTTTCTTCACTGGCAGGTAGGAATCAATGTTCCCCATCACTTCTAAATTAGATGTGAATGCTGGAGAGCATGACTGTCACCCACTCTGTTATTCTACAGAGTCTTTGTGTTACAGAGAAAACTTTTTCATTGACCATCTCTGAACACTCTTGGCCTGTATAGATTTGGTGAATATAGAAATGGCCCAGAGGAGATTTGTGCTTCCTCTTTGTTCATTCCATTTGCTTCCTATTCTTTCCTCCTTTTATCCAGTTGTACATGCTTCTCTGTAGATTCCCTACCCCTCATGCCTTTATTTTCATTTTTCTCAGCTGTCTTTCTCTAAACTTGTTACTGGACTCTTTTTTTGCTGGAGTTGTTTACTTTTCTTCTCCTCTTTCCTTGATTTAACTTTTAAAATTTCTGTCTCTTGTTCTTACCTGTTTTTATCTGATAGGTTTTTCCTCTCCTTTCATTTCTCTGGTCATTCACTTTTTAGTCAGCGTTGTTACTAACTGATTCAATGCCCAGATCTTCTTCCTGACTTATATTGACCTAAATAGGTCTTCATTACTTCACATTTCCTAAAGTTGAGCCTTGTAGGAGTTTGCTGTGAAGAGACCCTTCAGGTCTGAACTCTTCTGTTTTTGCCCAAATCCTCTCCTGATCACTGCTTCTGGGGTCTTTCATTGATCCCCCCGTTCTGACCCAGCTGTCATGCTCTGCACTGCAGAGAGTAGCCAGTCAGGAGTGGAAATCTGAGGAGTTTCTGGAGGTAGGAATGCTGGTTGTTCCACTCCTGATCATCTGATGTCCACCTAACACGCAGTCACAGAATCATCAAGGTCAGGGTTGGGAAAAATCCTTTAAGATCTTCTTGTCCAACCATCCAACGTGTCCATGAGGCACAATGAATTAATAAGGTGTATGAGACATTAACTGACAGGAAGAAGACAGAAAAAACCCCAAGTGGCTGGTCTTAGGGGATCTGCTTCAAATTAAAGTCTCTGCAAAAGGAGTCTTGGAGCAGTCAGGGAAGCAGGAGTGAGTTGTGAGGACAAGATGCTGGCAGCAGAGAGCTCTGAAGAAACTCAGGGATGAGGCTGTTAAACCATAAACTCAAAAAATGAAGTTTCCTAATGACCTGAGGCCCGGAGACGGTGTGAGGGGTACATCCCCTAGTGACTTCTTTAGGGAAGAGCATTTGGACTAGGAAGACGTCTGTCGTGTGAAGGACCTAGTGTGGACCTTCTTAGGAAGAAGAGATTCTGTGGGCAGTACCTTATTTTTTACACATCAGGGATTAGATTCACCTGCCATGGTGCAGGCATCAAAAGACAGTTCTGCATGAGAAATTGCTTTCTCTTTATGCATAGGGAGAAGAGTGCTAAGACACAACTAACATAGGTAAGATGAAATGACATCTTTCTAAGCCTGCTTTTTTCACTCATGGGGGTTGAAACCAATGAACACAAACCTGGTTGTCCTAAATTTTTAACATCTGAAGCCAGTTAAGGCAACTCCTTGATTGGTAAAGGGAACAGCCTTAGATTGTGTATCAAAGCTGTTATGAATCTCCTCTGAGGAGATGCTGAGGACTTGTAGCTGTTCCCAAATCAGGCTGTGTGTCCCCTTGCTATCAAACGAGGGTGTTTTTCTACATCACTTCTGCAGCTTGTGACAGGGCTTTGCCTACCCTCGACTTGGATGCTACATACCCACCTTGATCTTTATTTCCCTCTGTGTCTGGGGTGTGACTTTTCCCTGTTGATCCACCTCTGGCACCTGCCAGGTTTCACTTCCAGGTCAGTCTTTCAAGATGCAGAGTATCTCAGATAAAGGAGATCCCAGGGACCCAAACAATATTTTGGATGGAGGGGTCTCTTTCCTGAAGCCACCCACATTCTAACACCCACTCAATGTGAAAGAGGGTCCTCTGGAGCTTGGAACTAGATGATATCTAAGGTCCCTTCCAACCCAAACCATTCAGTGATTCTATGAAACATTACCCCAGCTGTCTTCTTCAAACAGATTCTGTATATCTCACAAGCCCATTTAACTGAAGCAAAGGGGTTACAGCTTATTTTTCCTTTCAGATGTGTATCTGAGTCTGGAATAAGCCTCCTTGCTAGTGCAAATTGGCACAGGCTGCTTGACACAGAGCCACTGATGGCTGGAGCTCAGCTGTTTATGCAGGACGAGATCATCCCGTTTTATGCTACTTTCTATTTAAAGACAAATTGCCAGTCATTTTAATTGCTCACTACTTGTGAACTCTAATACAAATTGACACAGTACACTTTGTTCAATTACCTGCAGCCTTGGCACTTAAATAAAATGCTTTATGCTCTTTTAACGGTGCAATTCAGTGTCCATACACTTGGCAGCATAAGCGAGATGCCACTAATTAAATGTGCACATGATATTCCTTGCTGGCCCTTGAAACCACTGGAGTTGCCTCTGTATCTTGAATTTTGTTGACACTGCCCAGAGAAGTTGCTGCTGGTTTTCGCGGATTTTTGCCCAAAACTTGGCCACAGTTGCCCAAAATGCCAGTTTTGTCTTTCCTGTGCTTCACTGGCATCACAATAGAAAAGGAGGGTCTGTTTCCAGCAGGGAGGCATCAGGCACAGTTTTTCCCAACTCAGACTGGAAACAACAGGCTGGCTGCAGCGTGGGGCAAAATCCTATTGTGTTTAGTATTTCTCTGTAAATTAAACCAAAAAAGAAATAAACAAGGTGAGTCCTCTGCCTCCCTGCACTTCATGCTGATCAGAATTCTTGCAAGCAAGGGAGAAGTGGGGCAACAAAACTATAAAATAATGAACAATTAGATAAAGAGTGTACTTCTTAACACTTGTGCCCACTGCACATGCTGTAAACAAAGACTTGAAATCTGTATTCCCAGTAATAACCAGACAGCTGAGGAATTAAAAATACTGCCCTGAAAGGTTAACATTCGCCTTCAAGTGTGTTTAAATTCATATGCATATCCTTGATGTCTGTTCTGAAGTAGTGAGATTTGATATAGTGGAAGTATAAATACATCCACTTCAGTGAGTGATTCTGCAAATCCTGTTTTGATAAGGTCTTAAATCTGTTGAGTTCAGAGCATAAAATTCTCTTGTACCATCAGTGCTAGGTGGAAACACTGTTTGCCAGTTCTTCTTTTTTTTAACATATATTTTTTATTCCCTCCTTCAGAATTGTAAGATACAGCAGTAAATCTTCTGCTAGCTAGTAAATATATATATGGTTATTAGATGTACAGGATTTAAATGCAAATTGGGCCAAATAGAACCTTGCTGTGAATGTGGGAAGCCAGACTGGCCAAGAAAAGCTCCACACTCTTCACTCTGTATTAAGGTTCGAGTTTATTATTGAGCAAATGTTCATTTCCATTTTAATAATTGTTGCAATCTATCTGCCTATCTTCTCTCTTTGAGGCCTTGATATGAATGTTCTGCAATAACTTGTTACGTGCAAGATAACAATATGTTTTCTAGGGCGGGAGTAAATCCAATATAATGTTCCTCATCACAGTATTGTTTCCTACATTGTTCCCTTTGATGATTCATAGGCATTTCACTTCACTGAACCATAAAGGGCTTGCTAATATCATGATTTAATAATATTAAACCTGTGTAAAGAAATTCACTGGAAGCAATGTGAAGCTGTACAGAGATGTTGCCTAAAAGTATAATGATGAAAATTTTTAAGTGTAAGTCCTTGCTCTGGTTTGATGCTCTGGTTTGAGTGTGATACCAAAAGATTTGTCTGGGTAGAGATTTAGCTGAAATGTTTCTTCCCACATCCACCCCAACCCTGCAATTTAAAAAAAGAAACCAAAACCCAAACACTTTCTGATGAACAGGTGCCTTAATAATGATAACTTTGGTTTTGTTCAAATATGACTAATATTGGCTGAAGACCTGAGGCTCCTCAAACTAGGAAACGTCAGGTATTTTGAGAAATGAAAATCAAAGGAGAGTTTTTTCAGTATTTTCCACTAATGAGATAATATGATTCTCGTTCCTTTAGCAGTATTTGAAGGATGTGAATTTTTCTGGGTTTTACTCCAGGGTATAAAACACAATCTTCTCCAGTGTGCCCCTGCTAGTCGCTTTTGTGTTGAATTTATCCATGCTGCACAGCTTGGAATATAGACACTGTTCATTTCACTTGCTCTGTCCATTCATATGACTTAAGAACTTTGGTCTTCCAAAAAATCTTTGATCTCCAAACAGTCACCTCTTGGTTTTGTTGTTTTTTTCTTTTTGTTATTGTCATCTCTTTAGATATCTGTTCTCTGAAGACTATAACTGAGTGGAAATGCGCTCTGGAAAAATCCCTTAATGATGCAGCAAATTTTCCTCTTCCAATGGAAGTGTTCAAGGTAAAAGATACTTTTCCTTCACTTGTGAAACCTGTGATAAATAAATATCATGCCATGTTTAGCAGCTTATGTTAAACTTCTTCCAGAAAGGCCATTGCTATAATATGTAACCATGGAAGGTCACAGGTTGGATGTTTGTATAAAACACTTTTTATGTGTGGACTTACTTCTTGGTCGGTGTTTTCTGGGGGCTGGGGGTGACCAGCAGGGATTTCTCCAGTTATTGTTCATGTGTCTTACTCTGTTCGACCTGTGCAAAGACATCATACACAACTGTGAAATAGTAAGGCTATGAATATAAAAGTTGACACAAACTGGACAGATTTCTGTGAGCCTTGCACCAAAGTTTTTACCTGATCACAAGCCACAAGCTAGAGAAACCTCCTTCAGGGACCTGTAGGAAGTGAGAGATAATTTTGTTCCTACATCTTGTTTTTTTAATTTTTTTTTTTATTCTCACTCCGGTGCTTCAACCCCAAGGCACCAGCTTTAATTTCCCGTGTAAATCTGCACTGCTGTTAACCACGGTGACTCCAGATAATCCTGATTTACAGCTGTGCCTGCCTGGTTTCCAACAGTTCCATCCTGGCAGGGGTGGGATGGGCAGTGTGAGGATGCTCAGGGAGGTGTGTGGGGGCACAGCAGTGCCCCCGTGTCTCCGGTGTCACCTCTTGCTTGGGGACCTGGTGGACCAGGCTGCCCTCCCCACCACCAGCCTGGAGACCCTCTGGGTTCCTTCCCAGCCCTTAAGCATCACTGCACTGGGATACTCCAGACCATCCATGGAATTGGTGCAGTCCATGTGTGGATGTGGCACTCAGCAGTGGCCTTGGCAGTGCTGGGTTAATGGCTGGACTTTGATCTTAGAGGGCTTTTCTAACTGAAATGATTTTATGGTTCTGTAACTGTAATAAGGCTCTTACCATGTCCCATTCTGGCTGCCACAAAACCCCGGTGCCACCTTCACCCTCCCTGCAGGGACATGCCAGCAGCTCCCTGTGAGGAATCCAGGCTCCTCACCAGCTGAGATGCACTCAAATTAGCAACATTAATTTGGGGACACTTTGCTAATAGCCCAGGCAGTGGCTCACTGGCAGTGTGGGAGCTCTGCTGTGCTGGGAGGAGAGGGAAGATTGGTGTTGGCCTTGGGCATGGATGTGGGCTCGAGGAGCCCTGTGTTGGGATGGAAGTGGCATGCAGAGAGTTCTGGGTCTCTGCCATTTGTCTCATCCAAGGCTTCCATCTGCCAACTCTATTAAAAGTTTGCATTGGCAGCTTCAAGATCAAAAATGCTTTGTGTGGGGCAGGGATTAAATCACAAAAGGGAATGTCTAATGTGTAAATTTTATTCCTGTCTATGTGAAAGACTGAAGAATGTTTCTGATGAAGCTCATGAAACATCCTTTTTAGAAAAAAAGTTTATAACTAACAGCTGTGTTGCTGCCTCTTCCCAGCGTGCCAGACTTATACCCACTTATTTTAATTATTGCATGCAGGTCATAAATTTGAATTCAGCAAATCCCAGTTGCTGTGCTGTGTGGTTGGAGCTTGCAAAGATGTTCCTCTTAGAAGACAATGCAAAACCTTGGAATACTTGAATGGCTCAAGTGGAGGGTTACTTTGGGGCCAAATGTGGCAAAAATGTGAATGTTTAGGTGCATGATTAGGTCAGTAGGACTTCTCTGTTTATCATAATGTGGAAGGTGAGCACAAGATGAGCAGAATTCAGATTTTGGTGCTGTCTGAGCCCTGTTTCTGGTGCTGGGAAGGCAGGAGACTGAATAAATTTTTTGTGTGTGGGCATCACTTTATTCTGCCCATTTAGGGTGAATCAACTCCATTTCGTACATCTTAACGAAGGAGAAGAAGACTCGGTGTCATCTGTGCCTGTGAGCAAGTCTTCCTGTAGTTATGGCTTAAACATGAGTTAAGGCTTTAGGAGACTATCTGAGAGTAAACTTGACTGATCTTGCAAAGAAAGCCAGTGATTATGTGTGGGACCTTCAAGTAGAAACCCAGATCCCAGCAAAGAGTGTCACATCCAAAGGTGTCCTTTATAACTTCCTTTTAATTTTAATTTTTTTAAATTTTATTTAAAAACCCAGCACAGAAGTTGTGTCTCTACACGGTGCCTGGGGCTCCTTGCTACTGTAGCTGTCGTGTGTTAGATGAGATAAAAAACACAAGGTTTGACAGCTGGCAACTCTTAGAGGTCTTCTGGAAAGCTGAAAATGTCTACTTTGGCAGACAGGGTAACTGCACACTGAGCAGTTACATTCTGTTTTTCCACATTTCCCTGCAGAATTCTGTGGCTGAGCAGGGTGTAGGTGTGTGCTTGCTCTTCATGAGCACGTCCCCTGGGCTGGATTATGACTTAAATCCGTGTTGTCCTTAAAGCTCTGCATGACTGAGGGAAGTGTCACTGGGGTGCCATCAAACTGTCCCCAGGAGGTGGCACTGGCAGAGCAGAGCCACATTTGTAGTGTGAGAAGTAGCTGCTCTCAGGGGTCTGTTAGCCCATTGCTGCTGTTGGCAGTGACACTCCCCAGTTTTGGTGTCACAGGGTTGGGTTCTGCCTGAGAACTCAAAAAGCATGGGTTTGAGCCTGAATTATCCATGCTCAGAAGTGTGGCAGAGCTGAGCTTGGCACGTGGTGGTCTTCAGCAGCAGCTCCAAAAACCCCTTGCAGAAGCACAGCCCTGATCCCCTCTTGGCATCCAGGGAGAGGACACCAGACCACAGGAGCCTGTTGCAAAAATCAGGGAGAAGGCTGCAAACAGGATTTTCTTTTTTATTTTTTTTTTTTCCTGGTGCTGTTTTACACTTGGCCATATGTTGGAAGTGTTTGTAAAATGCTTGAGGATCCTTTGAGAAAGGAACATGATGTTTAACTGCCAGAAAATGCTGCTATTATGCAGCTACTAAACATAGTGTTTTGCAAACTGCACATCCTGGAATAAATTTTCCTCCTCACAAAAGCTTTTTGCAATGCACCTGCTATTTTGTCGTTTCCTGCTTTTCAGAAAACATGTTGATCCTTGAAGAAAAATAAATACAGACAAGGTTTTCAAGGATGTTTGAATGGCTTAGGAGCACAAATCCTTCCAAAAGGCCACAACACAAGGACATGTGTCCTTTCCTGTGTCTGCTCTTGCATGTTGTTGGGATGCCCCTACGCTTGGTTTGGTACTGGTCATAAATGATAGCTTGGGCTTCAGAGGACACCTGATAAAATGGTCAGGGCTTGTTGTGAATAAAGATGGTCAGAGTGTTACTGGGGCCTGGTTTCGAGTTAAGTGGAACAATTCCAGTGGATTGCTTCAGTGCTGGCATTGCTGGTGCTCTCTAAGAGGGAGCCGTGCTCCAAACACAGCCCTAGTACTACAAATCAGTGCATATTTTAAGAGTTACAGCCCAGCAGCTTGTATAAGGTGAATGGGTTTAGTTTCCTGGAGAGAGACAGGCAGGAGTTCCTGGATATCCTCCCTGACCTTCCATTCTGCTTTCTCCAGTCTCCTGTGCCAGATCTGTGGGTCTCATGCGGATGTCATGGATCCTCACCTCAGACACCTCTGATGGGGCAACTGAATCCTACCCAGGATTTGGGGTGCTCATCATCTTTCCATGGATTTTGCATATTGGCACCCTGTTCCCAATTCCTACGAAGTGAATCCTGATGACTGGCTTGGATGGAGCTGTTACAGCCACATCCCTAAGCCAAACCCTGATAAACTGCTTGGAGAGTACCTAGGAGAGAGAGGGGTTATCTAAGCCAGGTGGAAGTTCCTGGTTTCTAGCCTTTGGTTCCATTCTTCTACCCTCCTCTCCTCCTTTCCTGAAGTTGTTTTTTTTCTTCCAGTTCTAAATCTTCCTAGCAAAAAGCCCTCTGTATTATGCCCAGCCCAGTGTTCCCCTGTTTCTGGCTGGAGCTTCTGGATGTCTCCTGTTACCAGTTAATAGTATTAATTAATACTAAAACTCACAGCATGGAAGGAATCAGTTGGGACAGATCTCTCCTTAGGAGGCAGATGGAGGGACCATCCACCGCCCAGGCAAGAGCTGCCCCTGAAGTTCAGGACAGAGTGGTGCTTCTAGTTCTACACTCAAAAGCATGAAGACAAATGTTAAACAGGACTCCTTCCTACCAAAAAAAGACGTTTTTTCCATTGGATGAACTGTGCATTTTAGTAGTGAGAGTAAGAGTGACACTTCCTCCAAGACCTTGATTATTTCTTTAAAAAAAGAAAGACAACATCTCTCAGAATTTAGTAAACATTTTGGGTGTTGTAGTGTTTTCTTCCAGTGTTTTGTATTCTGGAAGACTTTAAATTCGAGAAACCCATAGGATACTTACAACTCATAGACAGTCCTGACCTGGCTGCATGAGCAGCCTTGAAGTCCAACAGGGTTTTTCTGTCTTCATCCCCCCTCAGTCGATGGGCACGTGCTGATGCAGCAGCTTAAAACGAGCGTGCCTTTGGTTTCCCCTGGAAGCCAAGCCCCAGTCCTGAGCTCCTTCATGCCCTGATGGCTTGGCTGGCCCTGGCTCTGCACGCTGCGCTTCAATAACCCGCGAGGTGCCGTGTTGTCTGCAGGCTGCCAGATTATTTATACTCCATCTGTTCTTCCCCATCCGAGGGCTCGCCAGCCCTTTTCCGTGGCTGCTGTTTGCCTGGCTGGGAGACGTGCATGGCTTCCCAATCCCTCTGTTGTTCTGCTGCCTCTTGATCCACTCCTGCCTCAGCTCCGTTAAAACCATTTATCTTTTTAAGAACCAAGGGACACCAAGGGAGTAAGGATGTCTCTGGTAGTGAAGGGTGAGATGGAGCCTGGTGGTGCCTCCGTGAGCAGTGAGCAGCTCTAACCCTCTCCAGCTCCCTGCTGACTGTGCAGGGCTGTGCAAGGATTTGGGTTGGGACAGCAATCCAAGGAAGTGGGCAAAGCCAGGCCCCATCTGAGGTGCCCCCAGGGTCTGTTTGGCAGCACCATATGAAAGTCAGGGTTAGGAGAGAAATGCTAGAGGTTCAAGCCAAGCAGATGGGATGAGTGAGAACCAGGTCCCTCAGCCTTCCTCATCCCACTGGCATGTCTAGTTTTCTTCATTACATGCTGGGGTCTCTCAGGATGGGGAGAGGTCAGCAAAAGAGCCTGGTTTAGTTGAATGACTGCATCCAGGCTTGGTGTGAGGGAGTTTGTGACATCCTGAGCTCCTGCCTTCCACAACCCTGGGCTGTGCTTTCCACTGAGAGGGGCTGATGTGCACCTGCAACAGTATCTGCTCCCATATACAGGGTGGGTGATACCTAAAAGTCACCCATTTTAGGGCATTTTGCAAGGGCATGTAGTGATAGGGCAAGGGGCAATGTCTTAAAACTGAAAAAGGGAAGGTTTAGATCAGATATTAGCAAGAAATTCTTTCCTGTGGGGTTGGTGAGGCACTGGGACAAGCTGCTCAGAAGTTGTGGCTGCTCCATCCCTGGAAGTGTTCAAAGCCAGGTTGGACAGGGCTTGGAGCAGCCTGGTCTAGTGGAAGATGTTCATCGCATAGGCTTTGGAATGAGATGATCATTAATGTCTCTTCCAACCCAAACCATTGCATGAGTCTACTACTGTATGATCTAAAGATCAATTAATGTCCTCAAAGAAAGCAAAAGCAGCTGTGGTCCATAGCTGTTTTTCAGCGTGGTTGCAGCTCACCACGTGCATTGAATTGGCTCCTGATCCTCTCTGCTCTAACAAATTCCTGATCATTTCTCAGTAATGATTCCTGCCATGACGTTACCACGGGCAGCCTCAGTCCCTCCTCACAGTCGAGGGGCTGTGTGTTGAGGGAGTGTGAGCAGAGACACTGCGGGTTTCTCTGTGAGCACTCAAGTAGCTGTTCCCACCTGTGTCACCCTTTCTATGGGACTTCACCCCGTGAAATGGGACCTGGGTGTGTAACGCAACCAGATCTCACCGGCGAACGATTGAGAAGTGCTGTGCCTCTGAGATGCTAAAAAACCCAAACCAAACGCACCAAAAAGCCCCCAAGTGGATGAATATCCATCTCTTCTACCTCTGCCCATGCTTCCAGTGCCCAGGCAGAGCCAAGCAGCCGCTGTGTGGGAGGGGATCTTTGCCCTAATGCCATCTGCGGCGGCCGAGCCATACGGAGAAGGTGTGCTTGGATTTCCACCGGCTACTCTGCAATGTTGCTGTTTCTATGGTAACTATTTTTTATTCAACAAGAGGAGCTTAAAATCCGTAGGGCTAAATCCAGTCCTCGGCAGAAGCATCTGCAGTTTTTCAATGGGCTCTTCAGTAGGTGCAGTTTGTAGCTGGCTCTTGTTGCTTCAGGGCCGTGGTGTCTCTAAAACCTCCCTCCCAGCACCCTTCCCTTGTCATCCCACCCCAGTCTCTACGTTCTGGTCTTCCTCTGATGGCTCTTGTCAGAACAAGGGGACAATTTGCACGTGTTGTGTCTTACAGGGATTTCTGACTCTCTGCAGAGTGTTGCACCTTCAGGGCAGATTGCTCCTTGTTTAGCAAAGGAAGTTGGTGAATCACAAACAAGACTGATGCATCTGCAAATAATGCAGAGGGTTGCATTGGGTAGCGTTTCTTTCTTTCTTTCTTTCTTTCTTTCTTTCTTTCCCTTTTTTTTTCTCAATTAAAAAACAAATGCCAGATTCCTGTGGAGGCAGTTTAACCACTGCTGTTGCTGTGTTTGTGACTGGTTCCCACACGTGAGCCTTGTGATTAAAATTAGGCTATTAGAAACAGCCAGTTTCTTGGAGAAATTAGAGAAAACACGGAGGGGAAGTGATTTCTTTGAAAATAAAAACCAAATCAACTAATATGTTCCCAGTTATACCAGAAGGGGCCTGCTCCTCTGTGTCCTTTATTAGGGTAAACCAGGAGAGATGGGACTGAAGGCAAGAGTATTTCACACTGTTACAGTTAAAGGAGGCTCAGGTCAATAGTTTATTAAGTGGTCAGTGTTTCTAATCAGCCTCTCAGTCTTGCAGTTTTTTAGCATTCAAACTTAGTTCTGAATTTTGCATGAAGTTGTAGTTTTGTAACTTGTGTGCATCTGACTGTCCTGGACCAAAAGAGCCCTGACTATTAAGAATATTTGAAAATTAGCCTGAAATTTGAAAATTAGACCCAAATGAGAGCCTTTTGCTCTTTTCTATACACTGTGTAACCTGCTGTGTTTAAAATTATATTACTCCAGTGGTCTCAAGCAGAATGGGCTAAAAATGGACATTTCACAGTCTGAAAGTGATGCCTTTCCTTGGGTTTAGGGACACAGAGCAACCAGCCCAGAGTGCAGCTTCCCTGAGTGTCACAGACAAAAGCAGCTTAGCCAGGTCCCCCTGCTCTATCAGCTTTACCCAGTGCACTGTAAAATTACCTGAGCTCCACTCCTGTGACATGGACAAAATTGAGTTTATTTACACCCAAATGGCATTTTTTTAGCAGAAATTACATTTGTTGACCTGGTATTTAGCTACCAGGTTGGGCAAATGGTGGTGGTGATTTTGAAATTCCTGAGTCTATCACGTAAAACTAATCCTTACTGACTTAATTAGCAGGACTTAAGCATGTCACCCACACAGGTACTTCCCTAAGGGTTACTCACATCCTTAAGAGTTGCAATGCTTTTCTAAATCTGTTTGTGGATCTCTTTTGGAGTGACATTTAGGCTGCCGTGTCACCTGGCATTTCTGAAATCCGCACTGCTGGTGGCTTGTTAGCTGTGAGGGAGAAAATGATGTGGCTCTCAGACCCTCAAGAAAGAAGGCTGGGAATTTGGAGGCTGTTTCTGCTCCCAGCACTGTGGCTGACTTGTTACTTGACCTCCAGATGCTGCAGTTGCCAGCCCTGCGTTTGATGCTGGATGCAGTGAGCTGTTGCAAAGCCCATCATTAATTTTTGCAGAATAATTACAGAAACACAAGCCATGTAAAGATGGAAGTCATGGTGCAGATGTGTGTCAAAGCAGGGCTGTCTTTAAGGTGGCCCAGAGGGTCACAGCCTGTGCATTTGCAAATGCACCCTCTGCTCTAAAGCTGTGAGCGTGGGGCTGAGTTTAATTGCTTTTTTGGGGATTATAGTGAGAGCTGTGACAGCTCTGGCTGTTGCCACTGGGTTTGGACTGTGAGTGACAGACGTTCATTGAAGGGTTTTGCAGTGCTCCACTCATTACCCGTGAGCTGTAATCCATCATGTTAGAGACTGTGACCCTTGGAGTGAGCAGCTGTGGTGCCCGTGCCACGTTAATTTGTTGAATGTTTTGTGGCATGATTTTTCACTTTGCTCTAAGGGACTCTCCTGTGTTCTTGTTGATTGTCAGTCCAGGTTACTTGACTGCTCCTCAGCAGCCAGAGGGTGTTTCCATTGCCCTCTCAGGGCTTGTGAACCCCAGGACAGGCGATCTACTTGTATCAATTACAGAATCACAGAATCACTGACTCATGAGATATGCCTCCAAGATCGAGTCCAGCCATTAACCCAGCACCGCCAAGCCCACCACTAAACCATGTCCCCAAATGACACATCTACACGACTTTTAAATCCCTCTGGGGATGGTGACTTCAGCACTTCCCTGGGCAGCCTGTGCCAATGCTTGGCAGCCCATCATTCAGTGTAGAAATGTTTCCTAATATCCAGAGCAAACTTCTGTGTGGTCAGCGAGGCTGCTCCTGGGAAGCCCTGACTGCCAGTAGGAGTAAAGGCCCACCATGCACGAGGCTTTAAAATGCTCCAGCTGGTCAAGACTATTCTGCTTGTTGATCTCCATTTCAAAGGAAATTGAAAGTCACTTGGAGAAGTTGCTAGAAAATAATGGCTGGTGACGTCCTTGCTGGTGGTGCTGAATGCTGTGAAATGGCAGCAAAGGGTTGGATTCTGCCACCCATTATCATTTCAGGCATTTCTTTTGTTCAGCTGCAGAGCCTGGCGGGGACCAGGAGAAAGTCTCGCCCTTCCAGTCCTCTGCTTGTAGCTGCTTTTATTAAACAGGCGTTGTTCCTGTCAACGTGAATAAAGGGAAGAGAGCAGTTCATTATCCAGTGTATCACTTTGAGTCTAATACTAATTAAAAGCTTTGCCATCACTTCTCTGGAACCTATTCTTAGAAATTATGTAAATTAATTGGAGTTTTGAAGAGGAGCATATGCCAAATCCTGAGTAATTCCCTGCTGGCTGAGACAGCTCCAGCACTGGAACCGGAGAATGGAATCAGGAATCTTTTTCTTTCTTTTTGTGGCTGCAAAAATATGAAGCCACTTTGGTAAATTTTGATGATTCTCTTTAGCCAGTATACGAGACAGATGAAATATCCAGACCTTGTTCATTTTCCAGAGAGGTACAATACAAAGGCTTTTTCTCTGTGAAAGCTTTTCAGTTTCAAAAATGACATTTAACATAGAAAGGGTTTTTACTTCCACAGCATTTCTCCAAAGAAATGCAAGTTCCTGCTTCAAAGAGGATTTTGATCCTCAAAAGGGAGACATACTTGAGATCCCGTGAACTCCCCTTGTGAGCTCACTCTTGCCACTAATTTAATGGGGAAAATATTTACTTGCTATGCTGAATGACAGGAGAGATTTGATCCCAAGGTACACAGCGCTTTTGAAGTAAAATACCTTTAAATATTATTAGTGCTTTTTTTCCCCTATCTGATTATTTTTCCCCTTAGAAAAAAAAGCCAAAACAAATAGAAGGTGAAACACCAAAGAAAATGATTCAGATAAAAAAAGAGAAGCAGTATGGTTTGGTGTCAGTATATTTTGGTCTCAATCAACAAATCACTTTAAAAGTTGATTAAACTCCTTGCATGTTTAAAGATAAACATGATTAAGTACTTTGGTGGATCTTGGCTTATTACATATCGAGGCTGGATCCGAGCGTGAGTTGAATCATGGAATGTTTGTGGGGAGATGCTGATTCCAGATGCACATTTTGCAAAGTTGCCTTTACTTTACAACCTCACCCCGAGGATTAAGAGACTCGGAATGTGGATCCTCACAGGCAGGAGGAGGCAGACCTTAGGGCTTTGAAGTTCAGTGCTGGTGAGATTGGCGTTTTGCAGCCATCATCTTTTCCCTCTGAAGCCTTTTCAGTATTAAAGGTGGCAGCTTTCGATAGGATCTTAAAGCTCATCTCCTTCCACTCCTCTGCTGCGGGCAGGGACACCTCCTCCCACTGTCCCAGGTTGCTGGCCTTGAACACTTCCAGGGATGGACATCCACAGCTTCTCAGGGAAGCCTGTTCTAGTCACTCAGTTCCCTCAGAGTAAAGAATTTGTTCCTAATATCTGATCTAAATCTGCTTTTCTTCAGCTTAAGACCATTCTCCCTCATCCTACCATTGCATGCTCTCATGAAAAGGATGCTCAAACTCCTGGATGTCTGCTCCTTCCTCAGCCGTTAGTTCCTTGGGCTCTGGGCCATTATTCTTAAATACTCCTGAGTTTCCTCATCAGTATTTTCTTCTGCTTTGAGACAAAATTCATTATAGTCCCGTGGTGGTTTTTTTCTGCTTTTTGGTTCTCACTGAAAAGGGCTCCGTAACACTGCAGGTTGGTAAGAGGAAAACAACCATTCATTTAGCTGTGGTTGGAGCTTGTAAAAATCCTTATCTCCAGCAGCAGTTGGAATGTAAGGTCCCAAAATAGAAGTTGTTAAGCCTTTACAAGTGCAGACAGTACTTGGGAAGAAAAGCGCAATGAAACAACTTTGGATCAATAGAAAATCATTTTAGAACAAGAATACCACGTGTAGCAATGAATGTAGATGGGATTGTTGTTGCTAACCACTTATTAGATAGCAAGCTTTCTGCATGTATTTTAGAGTAGTCTGTGAGTGTGGACTAAATATAACATCATCTCCCTTTATGCTTGTATTGGCTAATGCACCAGTGGTTTAGAAGTACTGTGGGACATTTTTATTGAATGAACACAAAATGCAGTCATTACCCTGGAATTAGGGTGGCAGCTTGTGTGACTGTTAGATAGGGATCACAAGGGATGGAGTAATTAGGTGTTAAACACTAAACTCGTGGCAAACCGGGGAGTTGAATCTGGGTTGCTTCTGAATTTCAGGACTGCATCCTGCATCCCCAGAGCTGCTGTGGGGAACCCTCTGCGTGTAGCCTGTGGGTGCAGCCAGGTTTTATCCCAGGTGGAAGTGTTATGCTGGGCATGTACTTAAACACAGCTGCCTGTTTTCTCATCGTCATGTTCTCTGGTTGCCCGCATTTTGGGTCTGAGTTCACTGTCCAAGCTGTAATCCATTTCCAGTCTCCTGGCTGGAAAAATATACCTTTCCATCTTGCCACCTTGAAGACCAGCCCAGTGCTTATTTTGGTGCCCTGCAGGTGCTGGACATCCATCAAGGTAAATCAGGGCCATGCTGATCTGTTTGCCTCCATCTTGTGCATTACTTTGTGGGGCTTCAGTTTGAGTTTTGGCACCTCTGGACTCTCAGTTGTTCCCAGAGGGTGGTGGCTGTCAGAGGTGGAGAGGCTCTGCCCACAGGAGATTTTCAAGCAGCAGTTTCTCAGCCAGGTCCTCATTTTGGTGAGCACAATCTCCTTGTGGACCAAATTCTGGTTGGATGCTGTTGCTGAGATGGACATACCCTGTGCTTTAGGTATGATGGGCTTGGTGCTGTACATGTGTCCTCTAGGACTGAGGTTGTCCCCTCTTTTCCTGTGGTTGGGTTGGCATGAAAAGAATATAGGACCAGCTAAGTTGACAGAACCCACATGGACATCTTTCAAATAGATTTTCAGATGTATTGGCTGCTTCTTGGTGTCACCACGTGTTCCTCTCCCCACAGGACCACGCTGATTTGAGAAACCACTTCTTCACTGTGGGGATGAAGCTGGAGGCAGTGAATATGAGGGAGCCATTTCATATCTGTCCTGCATCAGTGACCAAGGTGAGTGCTCAGAAAGGAGGGATGGAAAGAGCCTGACTGGGAAACCCTTCCTGATTTCCACTACATTTAGAAAAAACCAAGAGTGGTACTGAATTGGCTGGAGAACACTTTAAGAAATAGGTTTAAAATCCATGGATTTTCCTAATTAATTCTTTCTTTCCCACAAGGATCACCAGCTGATTCCATGCCCTTAAAACCAATGGGGATGAGCACATTCATCTACCACTTGAATGCAAAAAAAAAGGATCCCTCTTTTGTCTTTGTTTCCCTTCCATCTATATATATTTTCCCTGCACATCTGAGAAACCTTTGGAAATAAAACAGCTGAATGCAGGTGGTAGCTGGATATTTAATCCACACACTCAAATGCAAGAGAGAGGAAGGCTCTGGGGTCTTCAGGATCATCTCCAGTTGCTGCTCAGCTGTGAGACCCTGAACCTCATCACTTTCCATTGCTTCATTTCACCCGTCTCTAAAACTCAGGCTTTGCTCTCTTGGGGTAGAAACACTTCGATGAAAATGTTTAGGTGAGAGCAAATTATTTTCAGTAGTTTGATTCCCAGGTTTGGCTGTTTCAGCTTTCCACGTTATCGAATGTTGCAGCAAATCTAACTCCTGATTTTGGTCTCTTCTTTTTCACCCCATAGGTTTTTAACAATCATTATTTACAAGTGACCATTGATGACTTGAGACCTGAACCCAGCAAAATCTCAATGCTTTGCCATGCAGATTCCTTGGGGATCTTGCCAATACAGTGGTGCCTTAAAAACGGAGTCAATCTCACACCTCCCAAGGGTTTGTATTCCTTCTCAGTGATTCTTGGGTTTACTCTGAAGGACATTGCTTGTTATTATTGCCTTTAAAATTGTAGTGGTGGTTGCTGCAGAGCATCAGCTGAAGTATCTCAAGCCAGAGTAGTTCTCTGGAGTGATTGGGGCTGTTCTGGCTCCTACCAACCCATGAACATCTCAGCAAATATCTCTTGCTTGGTGGATTGATGTCCCTGTGCTTTGAAGTCTGATTAAGGCTCGTGAAATCCTCGTGAATTCCTGTGGAATGAATCCTAGCAGTTCTTTGTGTGTGTAGAGAGCAAAAGGAGCATTGAAAGTCCAATCACTGCAGAGGCAAACCCTGTTTCATCCACCTTGGTACAACACCGAGGCCAAGCAAAGCTCCTAAATCTGAATGTCTGAGCTAAAAACAGCAGCCTGCCCAGGAGTGTGGAGGGATTTCCTCTGCTGTCTCAACAAATCCCAGGGCACACTGCAAGCAGTGTTCAGGTCAGAGCCAGGAGAAACAGCCTCCAGCCCTGCTGTTCCTCAACTGTGTAGCAGTGCAGTTAACTTCTGCCAACTTCAGACAACCACCTGTGGTGCCCTAGCAATACTTCTTTGCTTGCAAAATGTGTCGTTTCCCTGGAATTTCAGGTTTTTGAAGCTGGCTGGGTTGTTGGTCTGTTGCCAAAAATCAGTGTTGCTTGGGAGAAAGAAATGCCTTAAAAAAAAAAATCAAGCTAAGTTTTGTGTATGAACTTTCGTCTTCATTTTGCAAAAAGCATGATGCTGCCAAACCCAGGGAAGGGTTATTTCCTACTAGATTCAGAATCCTCTTATGTATATCCAGAGTGTTTCTTCAGCATATGTAATTTGAAATTCCCACCAAAGTCCTGGAGCCCTGTGCCTGCAGCTGCATGTGGTGCATTCATGATTGCTTTGCTGCTTCTGCTGAAATGAATCTCTGGGGCTTTAGTGCTCTCCTGCTGAAACCCAGGTGTAATGGTAATGCCTGTGTAAGCACTCATTGATACTGGCCAGAAAAGTTGCTAAAAATCAAAGTAAATGGAATATTTTGGGGGTTTTCCACCCAAATTCACATGCAGCTTGCCCCAGGCAGGATAATTAACTGAAAGAGACCATGGGCTTAAAAATTTCCAATCCATGCTGATACAAAGCCTGTCTGAGATGGTGTTTTATGGGTCAAGTGTGTGAACTCTCTTTTAGATGCCACCATTTTAAAAGACATATCTGAAGCATCCGTCATGTGAATATTTTTCAACTTGGCCAGCTCTAGTTGGAAGGTGTCGCTGCCCATGGCAGAGGGCTGGAACTGGGTCACCTTCTAGGCCCCTCCCAACCCAAAATTCTGTGATTCTATGGTTCTGTGATCTCGTGTGACGCCTGGTTATTGGGATCCACCTGGGCACCTGAGAAAGTGCAGAAAGTCTTTCCTTATTCCCCTGGTGAAAATCAAATTTGCTTTCTGCTGTGAGATCAGAAGTCCTGGGGGGAAGCTATTAAAAAGGCATAAAGCCAGTGGAAGATAGATGCATTCTATGTGTTACTGTATTTTTTATACTGTGTACAAGGGCTGCATGTCCAAACTGAATTTTGGAAAACCTTTTCTATGGGCAGACACGTTCTTTGAGTAAAAGGTAATCAGATATTAGAATGAGTTATTTGAAAATACAAACTAAACACAACAAAAACCCATAAACTACCAAAAGAGAAAGCAGATGGAAAGTGAAAAGCATCCAAACCCCTGGTTAATTTATTCTTGGCAAGGAGGTTTTCTGATCTCAAAATCAACTGAACTTTTTTTGTCAGAACAATATGCCAGGTTGAGGTATTGGAGTTTGGAGTCCTTTATTTGTCTGGGAGCCATTCTCTTGCCTTTTTGCCTATCAGGGCTTTATTGAAGACAAACAAAGAGTAAATGGGTCATGAACAGGAGGTGCAAATATTTGCTACTCGAAATAGAGAGCAGTATTTTCCTGTACAGTGCCAAAAATGAATACCCATTAACTGCTGCTGTATAAACATTGAACAAGCTCTAGTTATATTTATTAGAGCAGGATTTATAGACCACTTCCCTTCAGAGTAACAATCATTGTTTTAGGAGCTATTATTAAGTGGGGGAAAAAACATTTTGATAATGCTCCTAGTTGTAAAGCTTACTAAGGAAAAGCCACTTCCAAAACCTCCAGAATGTTTGTATTGTTGTGTTTGCTTGGAATCAGCTTCTGATGCTGGGCTCTTCCATGCCCAGAGCTGAGATGGCAGACACGGTGAAGGTGTTGCATGTTTGAGGAGCAGCAGCTGAGTTGTGCAAACACAGCTCTCAGTGTTGTCACTTGGGCTGAGCCTTCCGGGATGGCAGGGTGTGAGTGCTGTGTGCTGATGGAGGCACTGGGTACCTGCTACCTCCCCGTGTGCTGAGGGAGGCAGCTGAGAGCAGGATCACAGGATCAGGGAATCAGTAAGGTTGGAAAAGACCTCCAGACAAGGTGGATCATTGAGTCCAACCTTTGATCGCCGCTTTGTCAACCAGACCACAGCACTGAGTGACCAGTTGTTTCTTGACCACTTCCAGGGGTGGGGACTCCACCACTTCCCTGGGCAGCCCATTCCAATGCCTGGCAACCCTTTCAGTGAAGAAATTCTTCCTAATATCCAACCTGACCCTCGCCAAGTGCAGCTTAGTGCCGTTTCCTCTCCTCCTGTCCCTGGTCCCTGGAGCACAGCCCGACCCCCCCGGCTGTCCCCTCCTGTCAGGGAGTTGTGCAGAGCCACAAGGTCCCCCCTGAGCCTCCTTTTCTCCAGGCTGAGCCCCTTCCCAGCTCCCTCAGCCTCTCCTGGGGCTCCAGACCCTTCCTAGCTCCGTTCCCTTCTCTGGACACCCTCCAGCCCCTCAAGGTCTCTCTGCCCGTGAAGGCCCAGAGCTGGACATGGCCCTCGAGGTGCAGCCTCACCGTGAAAAGGCCACAGACAACTCAGGGCTTATTTGAAGTCAGTTCCTGGGTGTTCCCCTCTTGGAATCCTCCTTGTGGTGCTGCAGTGAGTTTTTTTTTAACTCCCCAGCTGCCCTCCTGGCTTCCATTCCCGCTGAAGCCTAAAGGAAAAGGGCTCCCAAGTGGTTCCAGTGGTGCAGGGCCAAGCCAACAGGCGGTTGTGTGGTGACAACACAGTCAGGTTTTTGTACCTCACTGAAACACCTCTAATGTGCCTTTTCCATCCACTCTGACGAGATCTGCGCAGCTTAAAATCGAGATGCAAAACCCATCCGTGAGGGGTTTAAATTGGAGATTAAAAAAAAGAGATGAAGTGTGAAGAAAATACTGTTGCAGAAATTGTTAAAAAACAGTGAAAGGATATTCTTTTGTATGAAAAAAAGAACATTCTTTATAAGTAACTGCCCTTTTTTTCCTTCCCCGTGCATGTGTAGTTTTTTAATTATTGTGCACTTTAATGCCCCACAGAGACTGGCATCTTAGCTCAAGGCTTTATCTCAGTAATTTGTTTGTCGTGAATGCAGTTATTAGGATTAGAAATCATCTTATGCGAGATACTTGGATCTTAGCAGGATGCTTGGCACGTTGTTTTCAAAAATTTTACCTCCTTTTTTCGGGATCTGGCAGACTGATAGGGGATTATGCTCCGTATTCCAGTCCTTGCCTGTAAAAAAATTCACAGTTTTCATTGTCATAAATGATTAATTCGCATTTGATCTTGAGTGTTCCTTTTTGACTATCAATGCAAAAGGCATTTAGGGATGTTCTGTGAAATGAGGCCAGGCTGAGATGCCAGGAGGGGAGATGGAGGGGAGAATTTGGCCTTTGGGTGACTCCTGGAACTTTCCAGTAAGCGTAGTTCTGCAGTAATGTCATTAGAGTATCCACAGGCCCCTGGACAGGATTAGCACTCACTGGTTTCAGACATTGCAAAATAGAGACTTAAGAGGCAGGCAAAAAAAAGCCCCCAAAAGCAAATTAAAAAAACCCACAAAAACCACATTTCTGTCGCAAGAATTTATTGCCTAAATTGCCAAGTAAGAATAGTGGATGAGCAGAGGTCTGATTTGTCTGTGATGGGACTCCTTGAGATATGCTCATATAAAGGAATCCCTTTGTTTTACCTAGAAGCAGAGGCTGAAGGGATGATCTGCTTGCTGAGGCTGGGAGATCTGCATTCATTTTCCTGCTCTGCTCCAGATTCCTGTAACATTTTTACTGTGATGGGATTCAGCTCACACTCCCTGAGCTGCTGGGGAGTCAGGAAGGGTACATGAATGAAGACAGCAGAATTTACCTCCTGCTTTGAAAGAGAGGATGGATCAGCTTCTGATTGTGCTGATCCCCTCCCTGTCCACTCCTGAGGGACCAGCAAATAATCCGTGTCCAGCTCCATAACCCCACCTTTCAGACAGCTAAAAGCAGGAGAAAGAAGTCCATAACTAGCCCCATGTGGAAATTTGGGACAGTGGCACTTCTCATTAGTTATGGGTTTGTTAAAAGTTGGGAGATGCTCACAGAAAAGGGAAAATAGGGAAAATAATTATGTCTTACTGCTTTTTAATGGAGACAGTGAAATGCAGGAGGTGTGTGAGTGGAGGCTGGAGAAGCCATTGGCTCTCACGGTGTGTGAGCTCACCTGCTGACACTGCACAGGTCACTGAGGCAGGATGAGATGCTGAATAACAGATGTTCATCTGCTTGGGGCCCGTTTTGTCCTCTCTCTGTGGTGTGGAGTGGTGGCTGATGGCTCTTTTTGTTTTGTCCTCCTGCAGGTTACTCTGGCCAGGACTTTGATTGGGCAGACTACCAGAAGCAGTGTGGAGCCGAGGCAGCACCTCACCTGTGCTTTAGAAATGTAAGTTCTTCCTTTTGCTCCAGTCCATCCACGTGAAACAAAACAGCTTGCATAGAAAAGGCGCTGCAAGGCTTTGAGAGGTTCCCCCAGAGCACCATGAGGCTGCCTTAGGAAGAAAACTGGGGGAGTGTTCTAGGTCTCCACCCCTAAAAGAGAAAAAAAACTTACTTTAATCTTGTCTTTATCTGTAACTATTCTGCTCTTCATCCCCTCTCTGGTTTTGTACAGCACTAAAAGAATCTTAACTGGTCATTGCAGTTAATTCAAGTGCTACTAAAAATACTTTAGGTAAAGAAATTGCATGGTATCATTTGCCCCTTTTTACATTTTTGGTGTTTTCTCTGTATCCCAGGGGGATACATTTAACCAAACCACATGTATTAAAGTGCTAAATGTTGAAAATGTATGAGAGGATGATTAACCCTCATGGATGGTCTCATTGGGACAGTTCATGTCCTTCTTGATGCAGCAACAGTGATGTGAGAGTGATGGATGCCATTAAGATTCACAGCTTTTGAAATAATCTTTTGCAGGCTGTTTTAGGGCAATGACAGTGCTGTGTGGCTTTATCTGACAGGTGTTCATCACTTGGGGAAAGGCAGATGTAGCCTTCTGCCTTTTCCAGTAACCTGGTGCTCTCCTTCATGTGCCCATCAGCTGATGGAGGTTGAGATCCCATCAATAACTGAAAATACTCCTGATGGTGGTTCCTAAATGTTAGTGGTGCACCTAAAATGAGCACAGAAGGCTTTGCAAAATGAAGTGGTGGTGTGAATGATGGACAGACAGGTTTCTGCAGGACTTGTACAGCTTTTCACTGGGCTCAGAAGTCACAGGACTGAGGGATGGGGTGTTTATGGAAAGCAGAAGGGAGACAGGCACCAGCTGTGGTTTTCCATGGCCTTCCTCATCAGTGGTGGCCCAGGGTCAGCCTGGCTTGGAAGTTTTGATGGTGAATTAGTGAATTTTTTATTGATGAGCTCAGAGGACCTGTACCATGAACAGAGTCTGACTTGGGAGTCAAAGCAGAGTAAGGATTTCTTGCCCCATAAAGACCCTCTGTCTTCCTGAAGGGACTTAGAGCAAAGATTTCCAGCAGTCCTGAGGAAAGCTGGACAGTGCTGCCTCACACCAATACAGTGGGGCTGTTTTTGCATTTCTCTTCTGCAAGCATCTCCACCTTTTCTCTAGATCTCTTTTCATTTTGTCAAGTGGTGGATCTCTCCTCTCAGCACTGGCAGCCTTGAGGAAAGTCTCTGCATAATATCCTTTAAGTCTAATATCCTAAGACTAAGTCAGATCTGAGTGGTTTTTGGTCCTTTTTTTTTTTTTTTTAAGGAAACATTCACCAGATGAACATGTGTCTCTTGTTCTTTCACTCTTAATAACACAATTCTTTTCCAGGGGAACTACTCTGCTGTCACTTTTGCAGCCTCCTGGCTGGCTGGTCCCCGTGATTTGTGGCTGTGAGGGGCTCTTTGATGGAAGCTTTTTGCATCTCCCACCTTGTGCAGCCAGACGTGGTGCTGGCAGTGGAGGTGCTGTAGCTGTTTCCCCAGGAGGGATTTTTAACAAGGAGAGGCAGTTATGAAATGGATTGACGTGCCCAAATGCTTAGTAAAATAAACTCCACCTAACTGTTTTGCCATTGATTTTGTATAAATGAGCCTCCAGCACCGAACTGCAAAGAAAGGAGCCAGGGTGATGATAAATGGCGTTTCCTTGTTAGGCAACATAAAAGGCATTTAAACAAACTCAGCCTGCATTCCTGCAGCCCTGGCCATTAGCAGCTTTTGCAGGGTGAAGCTGATCTGTGTGCTGAGCAAGGCTTGAGGCAGTCCAAGCTGTGTGTGAGACTAGCAGCATGTTCTTGAATGGAAAAGAGACCAAAGCCATGAGTTTTTAGTCTCTCAAAGAGCTCTCAGTGGTTGTTCAAGGTGAAGTGCCCAGGGTGTTGTACCAATAGGAGAAGGGTTGAATTTGAGCCTGGCTTCCAGTTTCTCACATAGGATGAGGGTTTGGTGTCATTTTGAGTCAGCAGCAATTATTACCCATCCCAATTATTATTAGCAAAATATCTCATCTCAAAGAGGGAACCCTTTCTGTGCTACTGTGTGCGGAGACATGCAGGGCAGGTGGAACAGAGGGGAGGGAAATCCGAGGAGAGGAAGCCCTGGTATGGACACAGGGAGTGTGTTTTCAGGGGTAGTGGTAGGGGAGATTCTGGGAGGGGACTGAGAATAAGTGACAGGAGGGGACACTGGAAGGAACAGTGGCAGTGAACACAACTGGATCCATCTACACTCCAGCCAGTGTACCTGAAAGCCTTGTTCATGGAGCTTAAACTAGAATCACAGGATAGTTTGGGTTGAAAGGGACATTAAAGACTGTCTAGTTCCAATCCCCCCATCCTATGGGCACTGCTGCCACCCACTAGATTGGGTTGCTCAGGGGCCCATCCATGAAAACTCCATGAAGAAAAGCATACTTGAAAAGGTTACTCAAACATCTTCAGCTTCAGTCAGCTTGGGTGACTGGATGTATGAAGAGGTTTCTCTGGTCTCAGGCAAGATGGTTTTTTGCTTTATAAGGTTTCTCCTAGCAAGGTGAGAGGTGCTTAAGCACAGGAATTGTGGGAACCCTCTGGGTAGTAATCACATGTACAGAAAATGCATCACTGGCAAACATTCAAACATACTTGGAGCTGATGTGGAGCAACCTCCTCCCAGTCTCCTAGGAGTAAGGGATAGGAGAAGAACATGGCATCATTGATTTTTCATATGGGTGTTGGTGCAAACCTGCGCCAGCATGGGCTCCTCCCTCCAGAGTCACAGCCTCCTCTGGGTATCCATCTCCTCTGACAGGGGTCCTCCAGGGGCAGCAGGTGGGTCTCTACTCCCCTGCAGACCCCCATGTGCTGCAGGGGCACAGCTGCCTCACCATGGGCTGCACCAGCACAGCTTCTGATATGACTCTGGATGCCTTTGCATGCTTCAGGGTATCCTGCCCTTCCAGTGGAAAGCAAACCATGCTAAATTTATGCTTCTCAGCAGACGGTCTGGTTGAAGTTGTGCAGTGCTGCAGTGCCATGTTTCAGCATTTTCTCTTTACTCTTTCAGACATCCTTCAGCCGTGGCTTCACCAAGAACATGAAGCTGGAGGCGGTGAACCCCAGGAACCCTGCAGAGATTTGTGTTGCTTCCATCACCTCGGTGAAAGGACGTTTGATGTGGCTGCACCTGGAAGGTATGTGCTCTAAAGGCTGCTTGTGCTCATCTGCTTCTCTCTCTCTCTCTCACTCTCTCTCTCTCACTCTCTCTCTCTCTCTCTCTCTCTCTCTCTCT
>VZSE01014414.1:327852-423705 GCA_013398275.1 Promerops cafer | reverse complement strand
CTCTCTCTCTCTCTCTCTCTCTCTCTCTCTCTCTTTCTCTCTTTCTCTCTCTCTCTCTTAATTTTGTACTTCATCCTCTGCACAAAATTGCTCTCTCCAGCTTTTCACTTTCATACACATTGACCAGTTATGTGTCATGAGGAATTGCATTTACCTGCTCTTTCTCTGCTGCAAGTTCCTCCACCCTCCCATCCCATGTGGTCTTTATCACCATGATAACAACCTCCTCCCTTCCATCACCATACGCCTTCATCTTAGGAATAGCAGTTTGACTCACTTGTGCAGCTGAGACTTCTACAGCAATTCCCAGCCTGACTGTACAGGAGGAGAGGTCTGTAATCAAAGCCCTTAAAGTTGGTAAAAACATTGCCAGGTAACCCAAAGTATTGTAGTTCCTCCTGAGTGTTTGCTTTTGGTAGAGCTGTGTGCAAGGGCAGATTTCAGTTTTTAACGCTAAGATAATTGTTTGCCTTCTAGCTCAAGGTAGCAACAGCTCATCTGCAGCCTGATCTGGACACAGGGCAAATATTTTTTTTAGTTGCTGGAATCAACAGTTGTTTGAAACTCCATTCTCACTAAGGCTGTTGTTGAATTTACACCCATCTGATCAAGGAATTGGACCCATTTTGGCAACTTCTTTTCTTGAATGACCAGGTGTCTTCACTTGTATATGCCAAAGATGTGGATAGATGCAGGAAGAGGGCAACACACTTCCACTTTACTTCCTTCCCTCATCTCTTTCTCCCTGCCTTTTACTCTTTTAATTTCTTCAAGGATGTTTTTTTACAACTTACCATAAAAAAACCCGGTGTGCATCTCCTTTCTTTTGAGTTCTGATATATAGATGCTTTAAGCTTGGTTTATATCTCAATACCAGGAATTGGATGATCTGCAGTAAACAGAAAAGATGCAAAAGACTGCAAAAATAGAAAAAAACCTTTGCTGCTGTAGGAATACATCACTACAGTATGCACAGTGTTATGGTAAAAGCAGCCATTAAAAAAACACAACCAAGAAAACCCTGCTTGCAGAGTTGTAAAATAAATGTGGCTTGAAGTGTGGCATGGGTTTTTTTGACTCCATTAATACAGTGTTGTTTCTAAGTGATTATTTATATTCTGGAAGCAGCAAGGCTCCCCAACTACCACGGGAGCCCCTCACTGAAGACCTCAGGTCCCACCATTTATCACAGGCGCCTCTGAAGCTTTCATTGTTGCCCTCCCAGTTTCCCAGTTTGGCAGCCCAGGCTGCAGCCATAAACCAGGAGCACAGGAGTTAAGCAGGGCCGAGTTAGACATGAGGGAACGTTGTGTGATCAATCACACTTTGTACAGTAGCAAAACCCTAAACTCGAGGGCGAGCGTTTAATGAGCAGCAGTGAGGTTCCCCCATGGTGGAGGAGAAGCTCAGGACTGATGGGATGCTCTGCGCTCTCTGCTACTTTATTACTCATCATCTGCATTGTTAATTTTTACTGGTTCATTTTAGATTTTAGAGCTTGGAGCTTTCTGGTGTGAATTTATACAAGTAATAATGCACGCTCCCTGCACAGCCCAGGAATTTGAGGGAAACCCTTTGGTTAATCACTTCTCCAGGGAGGTTTCCCGTTATTTCCCCTTTTGCAGTTTTCTAGAGCTGCTGCTCTGTTCTACCCATCCTGTAAGATTCATAGCAGGACACAGACATTTTCCTCGCCCTGTTTCTAGTCTCCTTGTTTTCCCTTTAACCTCCCAATTCCCATGGACATTTCTTGGTCTGAGAAGAGAGCAGCATAAAACACAACAGATGAAACTAATGAGTCTCAAAAAAGCTGTTTTCCACTCCTGTGAGTGAGGCTAAAGGAAGCAGGAAGATGTTGGAAGTGGGAGGCAGGGTTATCAATTGCTAGAGGGCAGGAGCAGTGCCAGGGAGAACAGAGTAGCTGTGAATATGTCTTAGAAGAGGAACAAAGTGTTGCAGGAGAACAGGCATTGTGCTGCTTTCTTGCTCCTCAGGGTGGCTGCAGCTGTAAACTTCAGAACCAGAATGTTCCTAGAACCATTTTGGTTGGAAAAGACCCTTCATGTCTCATTTATTGTTGCTTGTAAGCAGGAAAGTACATTTGATCTGGTTAGTTTATACTAATTTAAAATTGTAGAATAATTAAGATTGGAAAGGACCTCTAAAATAATTGAATTGAAAATAGTTTTGTCAGAATAACACCATTACAATAATGAAGTAATTGGTTTTCCCAGACCTGGGGACATTTCAGTGGGGTCTGTGTTGATTTCTTGCTCTGTTTAGGGTTTGATCCATGGCTTGCTCACTGTGTGCATGTCTTGCCACTGACTCACTGTTGTCATGTGGCCTCCTTGCCTGGGTTTGAGGTGTCAGGTGACAATGGAGCTCCCCACTGCAGCTTTCATCAGGTTCAAACTGAGAAGTGACCACGTGGTATTATCTCGTGGAGGGAGATGGTTTTTCAGGGAATTTCAGCTGCTGAAATCTTGTATTCAGCAAGTTGTGTCCTTCCCCTATGCCTTCATCCCATCTCTTCCTCATATCCCAGTGTGTATTTTCAATGTATAGAGCATGAACACGATGCAGGGCTCAGAGAAGCACCATGAAGACATCCATGGCTCTACACAGACATCATGATTGCATTTTTTTCATTATTTCCTCCAGCAGTGTGATCACCAGCACTTATTTCCCTGCCTCCTTCGGGTTTTCCATGCAGCCACACTCTCTCAGAGCAGCAGGTTTATTACTGATCCAAACGCTGCACCTCAGCCTCAGTGCTGTTCCCATCACAAAGTTCAATTACTGTTTCAATTACACCACAAGCCCTTGATGAACATACATTAGTGGGAAGCTCCCTGTGGTCATCTGGCTGTGCACAGTCAAACACTTGCTGCCTTAAGCAGGAGGCAAAGATGTTTTAACAGATGCCAAGGCGAGGGTGATGCAGGGCAAGCTGCTGATCCTTTGGTCCCTTTTATTAGGAGATCACCCCATGCTGGTGCTGGAGCTGTCTGTCCTGGGGTGGAATTGGCAGAGGGAGGAGGTGAAGTTGCTGGCCCAGCTGTGCCAGCGCAGTTGAACTTGAATTGGAGTAGTTAAATGGTGCCTTGACTCAGGACACAAGAGTTGGTTTTGAGAGAACTCAAAGCCAGCAGGAGTATCTTCATTGGATTTTAAGTGGCAATCAGGTAAATTAGGAAAAAAAAGAAAAAAAAAGTTCCGTCACTGAGGGAGTGGTCAAGCATTGGAACAGGCTTCCCAAGGTGGAATAACTGTCTCTAGAAGTGTTCAGAAGTCATGTAGATGTGGTGCTGAGAGACATGGGTTAGTGGTGGGCCTGGCAGTGATGGGTTAATGGTTGGGCTTGATGATCTTGGAGATGTTTTCCAAGCTAAATAATTCTTTGGTTCTGTGAGTGGGACCCACATAAATGAAGACAGGAGATTGCCATCTAAAGGAGGTGTAATAAGAAAATAGGAAGATAATTGCTTTAAATAGAGACTTGACGTGAAGTTTTGCAGTCAGCATCATGCCAAAGACGTTGGTGCATGTGTCCCACTTGGGAATTTTGTACTGCTCCTCTTCTGTTGGGTGATCAGCTCTTGTTTCATGTGAGGAACCCTAGGAGAATTCGTGGCACTTCTGGACAGAAGAGTGGCCACCTCTCACCCTTAAAAAAATGGGACTCAAGGGCAGAGCTGCACAAAAAAACTTCAGGGAAGCACTGGGACATAAACATTAGCTACCCCCCTGGGAAAGCCTGGATACACTCTCTTACCATTAAGAGCAAGCATTCAGCAAGTCCTTCTAACTCACTTATGCAACTTCACAAAATATCCACGGGTCAGCCAGGCCATTTGTTGAGGAAGGTTATATATGTTTAACCTCCCTGGCTTTTGGCTGCTTCACTGCACACCCTCAAGGTGCTCTTAATGGTGTTCTCCTCTGAACCACATTGCACTGCAAGTGCAGCAGCCCCATCCTTGCTGTCTGTGCAAAACTGAAGATGAAATGGTGCCTGATCCTGGTGCAGGGAAGCAGATTTATTTTTACATGTCCCCGGGCTCATGATGAATGCTTTGATTGCTCTGAGCTTGGTGTTCCCATGCCTAAATCCCATTATAAATTTGTGTCTATAGGTTCACAGATGCCCTCTCCAGAGTACATTGTTGATGTGGAGTCTATGGACATTTTCCCTGTTGGCTGGTGTGAAGCAAATGCTTATAACCTCACCCCACCACACAAAGCTGTTTGTAAGTACATGGAGACCTGAGCAGTGCAGATGGTACATCAGTGGATATATCAGGGATTTTTCCTAAGGTCTATAATCCCATTTTTGACACTATCAACCTACCCAGCAGACCAATAGCCAGACTGGAAGTGTACTGCAATAAATGGTAATAAATCTAATTAGTGATCAGAATTATGCAGTTTGTAATTGTCTCTGTGATCAACCCCTCCAAAAATGGGGTTGTCTGTGCTGGGGAAGGCTCTTCCATGGTTTGGGATTGCACAGTGGGTTGTCAAGGTTGTTGAGAGGGGTTGTTGGTCAGTGGGGTTGTCAGAGGGAAACCAGGTTTTGTTGTGCTGAGCCAGGTTCACTCAGGCAGCTGAGTGGATTAGGGACAAAGACCTCAAATTGGGAAAAAAAACCCCATAAAATATCAGGTGGAATGGACATACAGAGGCCATCCAGGTGCCCTTTTCCAAAACAGGATCTGCTCCATCTAAAAGGAGAAGTAATTGCTGCCCTTCTGTGGTGGAGTTTCTGCCCTTTCCCAGAGTATCTGTCCCTTACTTCACTGCCCTTGCCAGCTCAGAGATTTTCCTAGTGTTCAGTTTAAATCCCCCCACAGCACAATTAAACCCACAGTGTTTTGTCCTGCCTCCAGTGCATATTAAGACAAATTTCTCTCCTTTCTATTTGCATTTGAAGGCAGTTCATGAGAGCTCAGTGGCTTGGTGTTATTCTCCTGTTCCAACATATCCAATCTCAAGCCACCGGCTGAAAAATTGACCTCATTGTTTGTATTAATTAATGTCCAAAAGGCAAATTTTAAAATGTATCAGCCCTTTCGAAGAGTTAAATATGCTTAAGTTAAAAATCAGGCAGCCAGAGCCTAATTTAGGAGAATACTGCTATGGCAACATTATGCAGCCTTATCACAAGTTATAGCTGGGGATAAATTATGCTGGAGGTAATCATGCTTGTAAAATGTAATCTTATCCATATGTGTTTCTTTATGGAAAAATATTTGTGTTTTTATTTTCATTTTTTTTCTTTTATGCTGATCCCATAAAACACAATATTAGCATTCCAGAGGAAAGATTAAATGTATTATTACATCCTTAAAGTAGGTTTTAATGATGTAGTGACTTACTTAAAAAATACCAAGGAAAGATGGTGATAGTAATTAAGTACCATTTCATTGTGTTCGAAGTCGTTTTATAGTCAGTGCATTTACACAGCTTTTTATGCATTCTGGGTGTACTTAACAGGACAGAAGGGTACAAAAGTATTTTTTTTTTCCTTGCTTCATTTTTGCAGTGAGAAGGAAGAGGAGAATTGCAGTTGTGCAACCAGAAAAACAGTAAGTTGTTTCGGGTTTTTTTGTTATTTAAGGTGGTGTTTTTACAGGAATGCATCAGGTCTTCCAGGGGGGATAATACACAGCAGCTGTGTGGCTTGGTAACTACTGCCCAGATACTGCAGCACAGCCAGCAAGAGGATTCTTTTAAGTCTGAAATATTTGTTAGCATATTAGAAAGTCTCTGTAACAGCAATTTTTTGTTGGTTGGGGCTGTATAGCCCCTGTCTGATGGCCAGCAAGGGATGCTTAGGGAAGATGGAGGGCATTTCCCTGTCTAGCTCTTGCAGTTTGCAGAAACTTGAATTTAAGGGGTTTAAGGGAGGATATTTGAAGCCTGGAGGTCTAAAGCTGACACATCAGAGTGTATTTTTAGAGAAGGGGTGGATCTGGCTCCTTCATCTGCAGTACCCTGGTCTGTGACCAACCATGTGGAAATGGAATTGTGTTGGCGGTGTCTCCGTTCCTCATCCCAGGCTGTTGCTGGTGTATCTTTTGGTCCAGCCTGGGGACTGGTTCTGGCCCTTTATCCTGTCTATTAAATACACTAAATACTCTATTAAATACACCCAGTTTCTCATTTGACAGGTTACCATCCACAGTGCCTGTTGAGAAAATACCTCATGACCTCTGCCCAGTTCCTCAGCTAGACACAACAGGTAAGGATCCTTATTTCAAAGACCCATGCCCTGTATGGAAGGGGAGGACCCCAAAAAGGCAGTGAGTTGTCACAGGGGTGGGGACATGGAACCACATCCTCAGGGGGTGTAAGGTGGAGTGAACCCACCTGAGGTACAGCAGGTGAGGGTCTGGTTCTCCACGTGTCTTGCTGGGGCTATCAGAGTTCCCCTGGAGCTTGCCCATGTCAGATGATGATATTAAGACAAGGCTAATGAATCTCTCTGGTGGAGATGGGTGCAGGTTGTTAATTGACACCGGTGGAATTGCTGATGGGTCCCCTGTGTTACATCAGTGTGGTGTGGCTGCTGCTTCTGCTAAAGGCAGGTTCCTCTCCCCTTTAGGAGTGGCATTAGGCTCTTGAGTGCAATATTCATCCAATTAATGGTGTAAACCCAGCAGCAGGGACAGGATTTAACTCACTTTATTTCAGCAGGCTTTGGGACACATGTTGGCATTGCAGCTGACACCCCATTACAGTCAAATGGGGAGAATCAGGGTCTTTTTGGGTATGATAACCATAAAAAGTGGATAACCACTTGGAAGGCACATGAACCACATCTAGAAGTTCCCATTTCTCTCCATGGGCTATAAAGGGTAGTTAGGCCAGACAAGGAAACTGCTCTGTAGACTCATGCTGGGTCAGAGAGTGGCACTGCAGGGCTTGTGGGGTTGGACAGGAGCTGAAGAGGGGTTTCTAAGGCTCTTCACTGAGAGAATGTTCTCCCTGAGCTGATTCCCTGTCTTTGAGGCTCAGCTCATACATCCCCTCCTGGCAGGTTGCAGTGAGTCGTTCATGTCCCCCTTCAGTGAGAGTTCTGGAAGAGTCCTGGCTCATCTCATGGATTAACTCCTTTCCCAGTCCTCCTTTCAGCAGGGTGTGCAGCCAAATCAGTCACTATTAAAAACACTTCCTTTTCCCATGCTGGACAGATTTGAATTGCAGAGGCTTCCTTATCCCTCTATCCCAGGGTAGAATTTTGTGCCTCCTTTATCCTCCTCCCCTTCCTCCCACATCGAAGAGGAAGAAGTGCCCTTGATTTATGGTATAAAAGTGCTACAGGCACCTCACTGCTGCTTTCTCCTTGCAGGCACCATCAATGGGAGGTACTGCTGCCCCCAGCTCTACATCAACCACCGCTGCTTCTCAGGTCCATATTTAAACAAAGGCAGGATCGCAGAGCTACCTCAGTCTGTGGGGCCTGGCAAGTGTGTGCTGGTCCTCAAGGAGGTATGGCCCAGCTTTCTTTTGGGGAAATTTCAGAGGAAAGTATGAGTCATGGCTTGCCAGACCCAGAATTTGCAAACAGTGCACCTAAAATTGTCCTGGAGTGGTTTCCACGAGGCAAAACTGCAAGCCAGGAAGAGGGGGCAGGATTTGCATTGTGGGTTTTGATGGGAGAGGTGATGTTTTTGAAACGTGGGGAGTTCTGTTGGTTGGGAGTAACTTTATTGTGAGTTGCCATCAACACAGGATCAAATAGCAGTGTCATGGAGATGTGGGCATCTCATTTTGGAGATGTAAACAACTTCCCAAGGAGCAGGACAATGGCAGTGGCCCAGCATTGGTCCATGTTACTTTGCAGAAAAAATTCAAGCTAATTATGGCCATAAACTCAAGCTCGTTCTGGCCATGGGAACCAGTTCCAAATTCTGGAAAGGGTGTAGAGAAAACAGTCAGGGTGTTGCTGTACCTGATTCCTGGTAGCTGTTGCTGAGATGAGAGAGGTGCCAGCAGCTCCGAGAACCATGGGGCAGGATGGAGGTAAAAAATTGGAGGACAGTTGAAGTTCCTGATGCTCCTCAGCCCTTTCCACCCAAGGTGTTGTCCTTACCTCCACCACTGATGCAGTGAAGCATCATCCTGTGTGTATACCCTTGAATCCCAAAGTCTTAGGTGAGTAACAAGTAACTCTTGCGCAGTTTAGTACCAAAGTTATTTTTACAGCCTAGCTGTTCATTATTTCCAGTGCCAGCACAAGTGTTCTGCTGGGACCACTGGTTTATTGTGGTTTCTTTCACTGGAAGAGGCAAGTGAGGTGGCCATGCCTGTTGTTTGACATCAGCTCCAAAGTTTGTCTCATTTCTGAGGTATTTTCTTGGGAAACAAGTTGAAACCTGGAGCCAGATACAATGGAGACATCAGCTACTGCCATCCAGACATTGCACCTGGACTGAAAAGTGGTGACTGTAAGGTAGCTATTCTATATAATAAAGGCTGACTTGAAGTTAAATTAAAATAAATACATTGTCAGCTTTAGTTCTGGGGTCAGAATAGCTAAGAAGCACAAATAGTTCTTCATATATGCTAAGAACTCCTCAGCAGCATTGTAAAATAAAACAAGGTGTCTTCTTAAGACTCCAGATGATCTATAACCCCTCATACCATAGTGAAATATGCTGTAAAGATTAATTAGCTTCATTGCTTACTGCTCTTACTATTTTTAAGACACTTAGCTCTTTATTTAAAAAGAAAATGGACTATGACAAAAGATGCCTTTTAGATCCTTGATCATCTAATGAAAGAATCCCAGATAACACTTTTGCTCTCCTCTCTCTGTCCCACAGACACATCAGTATTCCAAGTTTAAAAAAGTAAGAGTTTACTGCCCTGTTTTGAGGCTACCCTGGGATTTAGCATCTCTTGTTAGGTAGGAGGTGTGGGATTATGTATCTCAGATAGAGGAGGGAAGCTGAGTTTCTCCTCATAAGAATGCTGATCATTGAGGTCTTGAACAGGAGAAAAGAGTTGTGACCTTATTTTTAGCTGTACCTTGACAGTGACATCTCCTAAGAAAACTTCATCCAGGATTGAGACTGTTTCAAGGGGAATGGAGATGGGAAATGTGTGAACACCAGAGAGCTGTGATCTCAAGAAAAGTGCTGAACTGCCCAGTGGCATCAGGCACACTAGATATACTCAGAAAAGAGCCCCTGTGCCCATGAAAATACATGACATGGAGAACTTTAAGAACATCAGGTGCTTGTGAGGTTGGGCAGAGGCTTGTGAAGGTGCTGCATGAACATGTTCAGTGGTGTGACTCCAGCTCACTCAGCTCTGAAAATCCAAAGGTCAGCAGCATCAAAATAAAACCTCACTGATGGATAACAGCAAAGGCTGGGCTTGCCTATTTCCCCCCTGTGCTCCAAGGCACAGGTGGCTGCACCCAAACCATTCCTGATGCAGAGGGCTGGAGTTAAACCACCAAAATCTCCGACTGGTCACACTCCAGCCAAAGGAAATTCGACCGGTCTGAGATGGTTGATGTAATTTTCCATCTCCAGAGAAAGTTGGAAACTGGTCTAGGTTTCTTCACTGGTTTTGTTTAAATCACAGTCAGTTTTTTTTCCAAAAATCTGTTTGTTTGCATTTAATAGAGTGCAATATGAAGTGATACTGTTGCTAGAAGGTACCACTATTACTGTGATGGTGGACCTTTGGTGTAGGGTAAAATGCCAAACCCTGTGACTCACTTGAGATACAAAAAGAGTAAAAGCCAGAGGTTTTAGTATTTTTTTTCCTTCCCTGAAAGGGAAATAATTGTTCTTACAAAACACTCTTTTTTTTTAAACTGAATTTAGAAGTTTACAGAGTCCTGCTGGTGACAAGCCAGCTTTGAGAAAAGTCCTGGCACTGTGGGTGCCTGTGCAGGGCTGGAGTTGATTAGGTGTCTGGGAGAGCACCCAGACAGGGCCACACTGGTATTGCAGGGTTGGCTTTTCTTTTCTTGCTCATTTTCCAGCTATTCTGACAACTTATCCAAGCACCATTACACTGGTGAGGGGCCAGGACAGCGCTGTTGCTGGAAATTGGTCAGCAAGATGTTTTCTGCCCTGGATGTCCCACCAGCCAGCAGGGTGGGTGTAGAAGTGTGCTTAAGGAGAGCTTTCCCAACAGACTCCTGCACAGGGGTTAAATAACACTCTGGATTTGCTGATCAAGGCACCTGATGAGCTGTGAATGAGTGTGGCAGCTCCCCAGGCACGTGATGGTTTTGAAAATCCACTTCTGGCTTCCTGACATCAGGTGTCAGAGGCCAGTGCCCCTCAGTTTGTGTGGGGAGAGACCGGCAAGAGAAGATGTGGGTGAGCAGCTGGAAGGGCTCACTCAGAAACTGTCTTTTCATAGCATTTTAAAATGGTTTGGGTTGCATGAGACCATAAAGATCATCCAGTGCCACCCCCTGCCATGGGCAGGGACACCTTCCACTATCCCAGGTTGCTCCAAGCCCCGTCCAGCCTGGCCTTGGACACTTCCAGGGATGGGGCAGACACAGCCTCACTGGGCACCCTGTGCCAGGGTATCACCACCCTCACAGGGAAGAATTTCTTCCTCATATCCAGTCTAAATCTACCCTCTGTCAGTGTTTGGTGTCTCTAATTGGACTTTTTTGAAGAGTGGTTTGAGTTATGTTTCCAAGGTCCCAATGATAAATTAAATTTTTCTTCTAGTAAATAACCTATTCAAGCAACTCCAGCCAGTGCCGTTTTACAGAGTACTCTGGAGCATTAAGTGAAGCCCTTGCCTGAAAATGATTAATCCTGTAGGGTTTTCAAAATGCTAGCAAATCCTCAGGTTGCTGGATTTAGAGGGGGGGAAAAAAACCAACCCAGAAAAAACCAACCAAACAAACATAAACACATTGGTCACTGCAGTATGACCTAGCTATTTTTTCATTTCTGATGACCTGCGTTCATGGGTGCTGGATAAACTTAATGTTCATCATACTGAAATCATTTGCAGGCCCCCAAGGAATTAAGAACAGGCATTAGGTAAAGAGCTAAATTAGATGAAAACCAATCCAGACTCACTGTGGGATCATTCATGTGCATACAATGCAGAGTGTTCAAACACACGGTCTGGTGCTGTTAAGAGATTTGTTTTCCTTGTGTTTATCTCCCTACGCCAAGTGTAGGCTATTAAAGCTTGGATTTCCTGAGCCAATAGCAGGAATCATTTTGAGTCTCAGTGACTTTGGATTAAAAGGATTGGCACATGTGTTCTCTTGTACTGAGTGGACACACACTGGGTTCCAGGCACACCTCCTGCAAACTCTTTTTGTGGAGACTTCATTACTATTCTGTTAACACAGTCAAGGCACACAGCTCTCAGGCTCTTAAGCACATTGCTGACCTCAAATATGTGAATTTCCCCTTCAGTGTTCACTGTGTGGTGGTGCACATGACCTGTACCTGGTTGTGCCTTCAGAACTAGTTCTGTTTTCATTTTTTTATTAAACTGGTCCATGATGGGTGCAGTGTATGGAATCTGCGTTGGGTGAGAGGGTCTGTCACAAAGACAAAATCACTGGTTAGCAGATTTTTGGGGTTAAACAGCAGCATTTAATGCATTTGCCTTATCAGACTCAGGTGTTACCTATAATATGGCAATAATGATCCATTCTGGGACTCCTTCTTGAATCCAGCACTTAACCTGTGCAACCAGGACAGAAACAAGCACCTGCAAGCAGCTCCTGCCTGTGCAACACCTGGGACCATGTTTAGTGTGGTCAGGGACTGGTTTTAAACCCATCATTGTTGGTGGTTTTATTTCCCCGTAGGTTCTCAGCATGGTGATCAATGCAGCTTACAAGCCAGGGAGTGTTTTACGAGAACTGCAGCTTGTGGAAGACCCTCAGTGGAATTTCCAGGAGGAAACACTTAAAGCAAAGTAAGTCTTCAGTGTGTGTTCTTTTATTTGGGAGGTTTCAGAAAGGGAACTGACTAGGGGAAAAAAAAAAAAAAAAAAGATAAGAAAAGGGGTTTTTTTTCTATTGTGAGAGTTTTACTTTTCTAATTATCATTTTGCTTCATTGAATTATTTGACTCATTCCATAGCAACTTCAGAAATGTAATATTCACCTGAACTGTTCATTTCTATTGTCTTTCTCCAAGCAGCCATCCAGTTTTTGATGAAGTCAAGTCCTCAGTTTTATGATAAGCTGTTCTTATAAGCTTGGCCATTACTGAATGAACTCAATTCCTGGCTTTCTAAATGGAGGAGTATTGCTGCTTTTAAATTAGAGCTTGTAAAGCTAATGCAGAAAAAACTGGCAAGAATGAATGGCACCAAAAAAAGTTCAAACAAATTTGCAGGGACACATTTTTTAGCAGGAGTGCGACTAGGGCAAAGTAGTAACAGATCAGAGATTCAGGTCAAGATTTGATACCTTTCTAGAATATATCCTTCAATTCTCTTCTAAACAGCACCAAAGAATACTGAATTCCTCCTTCCAGTGTAAAAAATCTTCTTGTTTATGTCTTCTTTATGTAATGGGCACTATACATAGGATGTATTCCAACAATCATTGCGTCTCTGATAGAGGGGAGTCTCACCTAAGCTCTCTCCAGAGTCCTTCTGAAGAATAATTGTTCCCACTTGAAGATGGATGTCAACAAATATTTCTTCGAAGAAAACTTTCTTTGTTGACTAATGGTCACCTTGACTTTTTAGTCAAGTACTGTAGTTAAATGCAGTGAATCCCACCCTTTGTACTGAACTCAGTAACTCCTTTTCAAAGAAAAGCAGTTTTCTCTTGGTTATTTGATATGAATAGCTGCCAAACACAGCACTGTTGATGACTACTGTATTTGATCTTTGCCCATGTAGATATTGCAGAGACTTCACATGTTCTCTGGTTGAGGGAGAGAGTTGAGAAACTTTTACTCAGTGTATGCATAAACTGCTTTCCTGAAGGAGGATTGCAAACTGAAATGAAAATCTACTAGAAACATCCTATTTTTCATTTGCTTCTTTCACCCATATGGAATGTCAGGCTTTTGTGTTTGTCAGTGGAGATGTTGTGGATAGAAGTCTAAAAGTCAACTTCTCGCATGCAGATTTTCATTTAAAACAGATCCTTGTCCATGACCTGGTTTTCATTGATTCCAGGATCCCACATCTTGTGCTACAAATATCAGATAATTCACTCCTACAGGTGCTTAGCAATTGTGAAATCAAGTTGTAATGCCCTACATTACTTAACATCCTCTCCTGCAAGGAACTGAGCTTACAGTCAGTTTTCCTATTAGCAGTATCCTGAGTAGGATTTTATTGGGGTTTCTCATTTGAGTGTGGGGATCTGCCTTGTGCAAAAGCAGAAATATCTGTTTTGTTAAGGCTGCTGCAATCCATATTTCTAATGGGAGACAGCCTGGAAAATGTTTAACTGACCATCCAGGAGAATATTTTATGTCAGCCCCCCAGTCACAGTCCATGTACGTGTTCCTGTGTGCTGGCTGCCCCAGCAGGCATCCACCCCAGCTCTCCAGGGAGTCAGGCAGCATCTTTCAGCTTTACTAAGCCACAGAATGGATCATCACAGGCTCAGAGACAGTGATGAAGTGCCCTCTGAGAACAGCAATGGACTCTCCTCCAGTGTGGCATTGCCCTCTGGCTCCTGAGGAGACAGAGCTCGTGGGGTTGGACAGCACCTTGTCCCTGCAGCTCTCTGCCTTCTGCGGCTCATCTCTTCGCAGAGCAGTGCTTGGTGGCAGTGCCAGCCTGCCTGTGGGTAGTTTGAGTACTTCTAAGAGTGGATGGCAGAGGGTTGACATGCCCCAAGACTGTATGGCTACCCTAGGACTTCCTTCTTTTTTCCTCCTTTAGTTTGCTTGAGTTGCTGCATCCAGAAGTTTTAATTGCAGTTGGATGTTCAGGAGCAAAAAAGAAAACACAGTCATAAAACCAGATACTGTGGAACATACAAACAGCACGTGACACCTTCCACCAGGTGTGACAGTGCTCCAGAATCTTAAACCTGTAATGAGCAACAGACACCTGCAATGAGCAACTTCAGCTACATGGGCTCTGGATGGTGCCTGTTGCTAAGGATGACAGCTCCAGAGCTAGCTGTGATGGGATGCATCGTGTCACCACCTTCTTTCTGATGTGGACTGGCACCTCCTTGGATCTTGGCCGTGCTGTTTGTTTGCAGTGCCTGCAGTAGGGTAGAAAAATGGGATTGGTGAAGAGAAGGCTGCTTTTCCCACTGCTCCAAATGCAAGGTTCTGCACTGCCAGGAATGCATTATCTCAGTCCTGGGGCAGCCCGCGTTTAGTTCACTCTGCTGTCATGAGTGACCACTGTGGAATCAATTACGCTCACCTTGCAAAGAAGATAAAACAATTTAGATTGTCCAGAGAGATGTGTTTGCAGTGTGTGATGGCAGTCGTTTCCCATCAGTGCTGCTGGCTCCGTGTGAGAAGAGTCAGACCTGATTTATTGGTGATGATGAGTTAGAAATGTCAGGCCTGATCCTCCAGAGTTCCCATGAGGGCCAGTTGAAGCTGTCAGCATTCAGCCCTTATAGTTTTGATGCTCTTAAGTTCAGTGCCTACATCTTGATTTGTCTTCCCAATTTTACATAAAATGCTTAAGGGACTTTATGCTTTTCAAGGGTTTTCATTTCTAAGGGCTGATAATGGGGCTGTTTGGATTTACCCATTTTTGCAGGACTCTGGACATAAACAAAAGCAGTGTGTGCAGAAAGTTGTCTCCTGGGTATTGTATGAAGCCCAGTTGATCAAAATGATAAAGATAAGTATTCCTGGACTCCTTCATTAAGTGAAATCCTGAGAGCCGCTCAAATCCAGCAGCTGAACTCTAGGAATATTTACCCCTATGCCAGACATCATTGCTTATTTATGAGGCTGCATTTCAAAGAAAGCCTTTCCACTGCAGTTGCTTTAGAAGACTGCCTTTAACTTGTGATAGGTGAGGCTGAGGTGTTTGAAATCTTCTGTGCCTCAGCCTTTGCTAGTGACGGTTGGCTCTCAGCCTTCCCAGTGCCCTGATCCTGTTTGAGGGAGTGAAGTGTTACCCCCAGCAGGTGGAAAAGAATCTAAAAACAGTGGAAGCAAACTGGATGTGCACAAGTGCATGGAAGCAGTTGGGATGCAGCCAGCTCTGCCTGGGAGAGCTGGCCAATGTCATTGCAAGGCCACTCGCTGGCGTGTTTGGAAGTTGATGAGGATGAGGGAAGAATCCTAATTTTTGGAAAAAAGGCAATTATCACACCCCTCCTTAAGAAGGATAAGAAGGAGGATCCAAGTAACTACAGGCTGTCAGCTTAACTTTCCTGGAAAGGTTATTAGCCAAATCCTCTTGGAAGCCATTTCTGAGAACATGCAGGACCAGCAGGGGACTAGCAAGAAGCAAAGGGCGAGTTGTGCCTGATGTGATGTGTTGGAAACCCCAACTGGTTTGGGGTTGAGGAAGTAACAGTGGAAATTAATTTGTGTTCATTTTGAGCAAGGCTTTCCAAACCAGTATCAGTGGAATGACTTAAACCTTTTATTTCTGTAATCAAGACACTTAATGAGACAAGGCCTTACAACCAAAGCATTCCAGTGCCCTTTCTGAATCCTGTGTTCAAGAGTACAAAATACAACTGGATGATTAAATAGCTTTGAAGGAGGTCAACTCCTTATGTTTGGCAGACTTTAAGGTAGATAGAAATAATAGAAATTTCTTGCAAAGAATAGAAAGGAATTTTCAGTTTCCCAAAAGGAAATTGAGACTTTTATCTACTGAGTTGTTCAAATTAGTCTCAAGAATTGTCAGAACACCTTAGAATGGGACTTCGAAAATGAGGTTCTCAATGTTCTTGCTGTTTGAAGTTTTTCAGTACAAGACTTTCTGTGTCATCACACAGCAGTCCCTAACTGAAGCTTCTAGAAGGCACTATGTTCTCATGAACCTCTAATCTATTTCAGGGAGCTTCAACAGAAGAATTCTGTTGCAAAGTGCTGTTCATGTAATATTTTTGTTCATGGATCAGCAAGTGTATTTTTCATGGAAACAGTTCCAGCCTTAAGCTTTCCTCTGAGTTTGGTATCTGAGGGCAGAGGAGGGGGAAGAGGAAAGAAAGATTCCTTTGGTTTTAGCTGAAAAATCTTTTTTTTAAGAAAGAACAGCGATTTCTAAGAAAACCGAAAATATTATCCTTGACACATCAATTTTCCAACTCTCCAGTGCTGCTGTGATGTGCATGCAGATACTTGCTGCTTGCAAGTGATTGAGAAGATAGGAGTCCTGGTATAAAAACATAAATAAGGAGCATCAGTAGTTGTTAACTTTTTGAGAGATGCTAATGGAAAAGGTTTTCTGACAAAGGAGCTCCTTCCACATGGCTGTCCTAGAAACAGCTCAGATTACATTTGGTGGTGCCTGTGTTCAAAATCTTTAGTGTGTGAGGAATATGGAAAATATTAGTAGAACCTGGTTTATAGTTGAAAGAGGTGCAGCCAAGACCAAAATGATGTAAAAAATATTGCTGTGGCCAGTACTAACACCTTGGGTTATTGAGACTGACTGCTGCAGTCATGGAGATCTCCATTTTGCCATCCTCTCTGTTAATTAAAATGTGTGTTGCATTCAAAGCAGACAATGAAATCAGACAGTTGTTCGTTTTCCTAGTTTCATCTTTTCCTTTCAGCAGGCACTGTAGTACAATGGGTCCTTCCTGTGCAGCCAAACACAATAGGAAGCACACAGTTAGAAAAAGTCAGCCATCCTTGAATAATACCCATCAGGCAGCTTTCTTAGCTTATAAGAAAGAAGATCAAGAGGCAATTTGATTACAGTGCTTTTGCAGGGAAACAAAACCAGATGCAGTCTTTTCATCCTAGTGGTGAAAGTCAGAACAAGGACAAATAAATGTGAGTTAAATTCAGACGCATCCAGACATAAAATGAGGTGTAGGTACAGGTGCTCCCTGTGCCATGATTCTTCCAGTGTGGAGACCCTCGAGGCTGGTGCTTGTCTGGAAGTGCTGGTTCAGTCCAAGCAGAGTTATTTGGGTCCAGGTGAAAGCAGCACACTGAAATCCTGCAGCCTGTCACAGACTCACTGACCAAACGATCCAGGCTGTTGTTAAACTTAATGGCTCCTGGAGAAGTAATAAGTGCAGGAGTCTTTTCAAACACATTGAAAAGAAATATAAAACTTTTATAAGTAGATGCATTTAAATGCCTTTGGCATTTGGTGGTTTTGGTATTAGGTATTGCCAAACCCTCCTCAGCCAGCCTGCCTCTGCAGCTGTTTCATAGGGAAGCTGGGATCATAACAGTGCTCTGTACCTGAAAGGAGCACTTTTCCCTTTTACATCATCTGTCCAGCTCTTTGAGGGTGTGTGAAAAGTTGGCTCATTAAGTCATTCATGCATTCAGGTGGATGAATCCAGGATTGTCTTGGCACCAAATGGGGTATCAGAGCCTGGCACCTTGCAGGAATGCTCATTCAGGTTTTATGCTGAGGTGATAATTTGGATTGCGACCTGAGGATGGTTGGACTGGGCTGTTCTCAGACCCAAGTTTCATTTCATTACAACACTTTATGTGCCACAGTTTCAAACCATTTCCCACACCCCTTTGTTTCAGAAGGAGCTGACTGAATGTTTTAACTCTCTGGTCACATCTTTATTTCACCACCTCCTTCTCTTCCTCTCCCATTTCTATCAGCAGCTGCTAGGAAACTGCAGATCTTAATACACTGACAAATGCTTTGTTTCATTTTTCCTGGTGACTGTATCTTTGTCTTTCCTTGCCTCCCATCCAGTAATCTTTCTTCCACTGTTGTTCCCTCTTTTTCTTTCGTTACGTGTTACTTTTCCCTCCTCTGAGCACATTTGTAATGCCAGCACCAGGCTCTGGCGTGGTTACTTCTCGTGTTGCATTCCTCGGGATGCGTAAGAGATGTTTTAAAAACCTTATCTCACTGTTTACAACAGCTTGCTGCTGCTGTTTAATAAATTATGGGGATAATTGGTTTTCCAGGGTTCACATCTACAATGTAGTACAGCAGGGATGTAACTGTATCTTTCTCAGCCATTTATCACTCAGAAACACTTCATATGAAACACTGAAATAAATGTTTTAGTGGCATAGCGAATTTAAGACAAACCTTTCATTGCAGGTTTCTGCTCCAAGCATTCCCTGTAGGAATCAGTTTTTAGGGCCTGTTGCTGCAGCCCTGTTAAATAACTCCAGAGACTCCTGATGAATTCCTCAGGTTTTGTAGTGCCCACATCTCAGAGTGGTGAAGTCATCTGGTCCTGGGGTGGCAGAGATTGTTGTTTCACCCAGCTACTTCTTCACGAGTGTGTCTTGCTAGCCACAGCTGGCACCATGAGTCTTGGGGATTGTTGGAAGCTGGAACATGAAATGGGAGCAGGAAAGACTGCAATGGAGAAAACCAAAAGTGCACTGGGGGCTTAGAGAGTTCAGTCCAAACACAGGGTGGTGACCAGAAAGCTCTGCAAGGTTTATAAGCATCTGATCATGGGTCAATATATGAAGAGAGATTGCATCCCTCTCCCAAAACCTTTGCATCAGTTCACAGTAAGGTCTTGCTGTCCTGTGTAGTATCCTTATCAAGCCTACTGAGATGTTTTTTCCTTCGCTTGCCATATCTACAGATTCATCCAGTGTGCACATAGATTCCTTCCTTAATCATGTCCATATCTTTGATTTATTTCACCCTTTCCTTCCTCGAGTCCATCTGAAATGGAGCCACTAAGAAAAGTAGACCTGTTCCACCTGCAGTCTCAAGAGAGACACTCTCCCAAAAGTCCCTGGGGAGGATCTCTCCGTGGCAGAGGAGAGTCTGGTCTGTAGCACCACAGGATTTTTCTGGGTGGGTGACGTGGGGTCCTGTACTCCTCCCTAGGTACAGAGGGAAGACGTACAGGGCGACCGTGAAGATCGTGCGGACGTCGGACCAGGTGGCAGATTTCTGCAGGAGGGTCTGTGCGAAGCTTGAGTGCTGCCCCAACCTCTTCAGCCCTGTGCTGGTGGCTGAAGTCTGCCCTGAGAACTGCTCCATCCACACGAAAACCAAATACAGTGAGTATTGGAAAAATGCCTCTTGGTGCTGGCTGGGAACCAGAGAAGTGGGAGATGGTGTGTGGTGAAGAACAGGAGTTGTGTGATATGTTACTACTGATGAGGATTCATCTCATCTAAGAGCATTCATTTAATGCTGAGGCCACCACAGGTTCCCTTAGAATCCTGTACCAGAAAACTGTCCCTCTCAGTCCATCCTGATACATCTGTTTGCACGTCATCACTTTTTGGAAGTCTTGAATTTTCTTCATTTCTAAAGTTAACACAAGGAGCACATAAAAGGAACCTGCAGTGGGAAGGTGAGATTTTAACTTGCCACATCTGAGACAGCTTCGTTAGGTGAGATGAATCCTCCTTGTAAAGAGTTTCTGTCATACACACCAGCACAGGCCAGAACCACAGTGCTGAGGTGCTGGAAGGTTTGGGAACACTGATTCTCTACTCAGTGTTTAATATTTAAACATGATCCTGCCTGTTCAGGATGGCTGTTGTTAGTGTTCAGTGCTTTTTGTGGTCAATATTACTGGTATTATTGGCTCTTAAACAGGCCAGGAAAGTGGAAGTGAGTGTTGTCCTTCTTCCACCAGGGTTGCAAAAAGGGGTGTAATTGATCTAAAGCAATTACCTTGAGTTTGGTGCCAGAGTAGAAGGAGGAACAGGCTCAGGGGGATACTGGGATCACTGGGGATGGGTTTCTGTAGAAATCTAGGCCTGAGTTGGAGTCCTGGCTCCCACTGGTAGCAAATGGAGAGCTGGAGGAGGGCAGCTGGGGAGCTCCAGCTGGTGTTGTCCCATCTCAAAGTTGATGGTTTATGACTGGGTGAATTTTTCCTCAGAACTCCATTGATTTTCTGAAAGGCTCAGTTCAGTTAGGAACTTCGGCATGGGTGCCAAGGGCCATTTTCTTGGGACACCCTTGCTGGTCAAAGACAGTGTCTTTCAACCCTACAGTGTGTCAAAAGGCATTTAATACAAACATTTAATGTAAGGTCAGAGGACTCTCACATTAATTTCAACCTGGGCCACAAAATAGTTAAAAGTAATAAAAAAACCATTCCTTTGTACATGATTGAGGATAGCTGGCCCTCTCCCCTCTCTGCTGAAAATTTTAGGAAGTGGAAGGGTGTCTGAGACTGTTACCTCACACAGAACTGCGTTGGATCAAATCTGGAACTTGTTGGCCTCTTTTCCTCCGAATCACTGCTCAGCTCTGCCTAAACACATGTTGTTAAATTCTGAAGTCTTCATTCATCATCAATAAATCTGGATACATAAGAGCTGTAACACTCTGTGCTAGTCCAACATGACCTATTTATGCTGTACCTTTTTTTTCCAAATCAATGTATTTTAAAGTTTAAATTGCACTTAGAGTACAGTCCTGAGCTTGTAGCAAGGAGCAAGCCAAGGTCCCCTTCTTTGGGTGGTTAAAGTTTTTAATGGGCATTGTGCTTCATTTCTCCAGCTTATTATTATGGGAAGAGGAAAAAAATCGTTAAGCCACCGATTGGGGAAAATAACAACATGAAAAGTGGCCATGTCAAGCCAGCCAGACGCAGAAAGAGGCGGAAATCCATCTTTGTGCAGAAGAAGAGGAGATCATCAGCTGTGGATTCGAATGCTGCAGGCTCTGCAGAGGTTTGTGTCGCACTGGGATAAGTCAGCAAAAACTCCTTGGTGCCTTCTTCTTGTCCCCCATTCTGCATTTTCCTTTTGGGGAGCTTCTCAGCACACCTAAACACTTCCAGTTTCTATTTTGGATCCTTCCTTGCTGCTCTGTTCTTCTAAGGTCAGACTGGTTTTACCAGGCACTTTGGGGATTTTTACCTTGTCCATTTCAGAGGTAGTAAGCAGATTTTTTGCTCCCACCTTCCCAATGCTCACTGGCTGACATGCTGCCTAATATCTCTTTATTTTAATTCCTTCCCTAAAAGCAGGCAGATGAGCCTGTTGGATGCTTTGCACAGCATTTAGCAGAATGAAGGAGCTCTGTGATCCATGTCTAAGATCTCCAAGTACTAAAATAAATAATGGCTCATAGCCATTGTCGTTTCAAGGAATTTTATTTTTTTTGTTAGCTATTCCTATTATTTTTGGCTCACAACATCAAGCCTTAGCATACAAGCAAATGGTTTGTGTCCCAAATACATGGAATTTGAGGGCTCAGTCTTTCCAGTCTTCTGTGTGATACAGCAGGGTCTGAGCCTCAGCAAAGATTCATGTCCAAATTAAACCTGGAATAGACTTAGTTCTGTGTGGGCTGTTTTCTGGGGGCTTTTCCCATGGGGGCAATAACAGAGCTCATGTGTGGTTTCACTTCCTCAGCTGAGTGCCAGTGATTGCTGCTTTGTGCAATGTGAAATAAAATTGGTTTACTTAAATTCCCTCTACTTCAGCTAGAGTAGGTTATTTTATTCAGCTTTCAGTTGATTGCCTGAATCTTCATGGTTTGGTCCTCATTTAGGTGTGTTTCTGCTTCATTTCCTTAGATTATACCTGCTTCGAAGGAACTTAAACTTCTGTTAAGCCTAAATCAACCATTAGCCAAGTTTTTCAACCTTTCAGCCAATACAACTATCTTTGTCTAAATTGCTCTTTCACTCAAGACCTGAGCGTATGGCTTTGGGTGCCTGCTCACACTTGGATCAGAGATAAGCTGTCAAAGCCATTTGGGCAAGTTTTATTTATATAAAGTTCAAAATACACAGTTTCCATCACTTGGTGAGTGCTTGTAAGCCCTGTGTGACAGAAATAACATCAGAATAACAGAATCTGGTGTAATACTTCAGATGGAACTTTGGGCTTTGCCTCCAGCAGTTGAGTGTTGGGCTGAAAGCAGGAAAATTGGGGTGAAATCCTCTGTCCTGAGTTTTGCAGAAATGTCACTAAAAGTGTGCTGTCTTGAACATCTAGACATTTTTGAAAGGCACCAATTTTCCCTTTTTTCAGGACCAATAACACCCTAACCAATTTGAAGCAATGTGTAAGTTTAAAGTCAAGCCTGTTTCTGATTTTACGTCATCTCATTCAACCTGAATTTCATTTTATCCTCTTAGTATTTTGCATTTCTCCTCCTGCACATCTTCAGCGCCCCGAGTTTTGAGATACCAGCCCAAGAGAGGAGCATTTCATGCCAGTTGAGTTATTGCTGTTGACCTTTAGTGGGGAGGAGAAAAAGAGTTTTCTGCCACATACTTTTTTCCTTCTGCGTTTTGTAACAAACCTAAATCGAGGGCTAATTCACTTAGCGCTGTAATGAAAACGAGGTAATTCAGTTAAAATAAATGTTACCCCAGACCAGCATGGCCATGGGACTGCAGCTTGACTGCTGTGTCCATCTCCTGGGTGCTGTTTGTGTGCGCAGGAGAGCGAGGATGACGAGCCGGACGCGATGGAGGACGAGACGGGGAGCGAGGAAACGAGCTCGGAGCTGCGCGATGACCAGACGGACACGTCCTCGGCCGAGGTGCCCTCTGCCAGGCCCCGGCGAGCGGTCACCCTGCGGAGCAGCACCGAGCTGGACAGGCCTCCTCCCACGGAGAGAGCCCGACGGAGCCGCAGACCCCAGCCCCACTCCTGCAGCGAGGCAGAGAAGGGCACACCAGCCAAGGAGGTGAGTGTGTCCCATTTCATAGCAGAATTCCTCCTAAATTAACCTCCAGTGCCAAACCTTTCTGGTCTGAAGAGGGCATCCCTGCCCTGGTTCTCCACAGGAGGTCATTTGCTTTATGAAAGCCTTTCTTTGTTATTTTTTTCCTCACAGGAAATTAAGCAAGAAGAGGAAGAGAAGCTGGTCCTGGACAGTAACCCACTGGAGTGGACTGTGACTGATGTTGTGAGGTTTATTAAACTCACCGACTGTGCACCCCTTGCCAAAATATTTCAGGAGCAGGTAGAAGTCATTTTGTCACTTGTCCCTTTGTGTCTGTGGTGCCTGTTCATGTTACAGGACATCCCACCTTGCTGGCTGGGCCTGGGGCTTTGGTACAGAGACTACGACCAGACTTCAGATCCATCAGGCCAAGTTTTAACACCAATTTTGGCAAGTCATGAAAACCCTTAGAAACTTGAGTGAGAGCCTTGCCAGATCCTCAGAGAGTCCAGAAACTCAATAGCCTTGTGAGAAACCCTTGTGGAGAGCAGGAGGTCTAGTCCTTTCATGCCAAGTGTGGTGTTCCATAGGTAGGAACCTCAGTGTAAAACCAGGCAGTGGTTACCTGGTACATACCAGGCTTTCTCCAGGCCACATGGGTTCCATCCTGTTCTAAAATACTGGCCCGGGAAGCAGAAAAGTGCTGCTTGAAGCCCAAACTGGCTGTCTAAATTTTGCAATTAACACCTAGATGTCCCAAGTGTGTAGACACCTAATTCCTCACTACGTTCCTCTGAAAGTCTGCCAGTCAGGCCTTGGATGACCTAAATTTAGGAGATGCCAGTTTTCTCCCCATTAAGCAGATGGGTTTGCAGGAGCAGAAGCCAGTGTTCTTCATCTCAAGCCAGTGTGAGCTTGTACAATTTCTGTGGAAAGAGCCATTCCTTGGCAAATGAGTAGCAGCCACTGCTTAGGGTAAAGGGCAGCACTAACGAGCTGTAGTTAGGAAGAAGCAAGTGTGGTTAATTAGTCAGTAGTGTGGCAAGCTACTCATTGAACTGTCTCTGATTCTTCACCATGGATGACTCCAGCTGCTGTGGGTGGGAGAAGGTGGAGGGTGAGTCTGGAGCGAGTGAAACCCTCCAGAGTGGGATGCTGCAGTTGCTGTGTCACAGCGAGCTCCAACCATTTGTTAACCAGCCTGGAACAACGCCAGGGCTTGGAAGCCAGCCCTGTCTCTCCTTTGCCAGAGAGTTTTATAGGGGCTTGAATCAAACACAGATGACTGGAGCTTTTCCTTGTGAAGCCCTGGTGCAATGGTCTGTGCCATCAACCTTCAGTGGAGTGTGGACCTGAGCCATGGACAGTCCTGATCAAAGCAGCATTTCAAGTGTCTAAATCCTCCTTGTGTTCAATGCTGCCTAATCAGGGCTGTCCTAGGGAGTTGATGTTGGCTGTGAGTTGCTGTGCATAGACTCTGATCCTCCCGAGAGGGTAAAAAGCAGTTTTGTGGCTTGGTCATCTCAGTCCATTAAAGAATAAAGAGAACTTGAGCTCTTTATTAAGAAGAGGATCATGAAGCCACCCGAGGTTCCCAATAAAATTGCTCATCCGGGGTACTGGTTCATGGAGTTTGGTGCATAGTTATGCTTGAGGGAAAGACGTGACCTGCAGAGGTCCTTTCTGGCCTACACCATTCTGGGATTGTGGGACATTAGAGATTGCCAGGGCATTGGGTGCTCCAAGCCCCTCTCTTGGTCAGTCAGCAGTGGAGCAAGGCAGATTGTGGGTGTACCTGGGTACAAGGCATGGAGCAAGGCAGACATAAACCTGTGCTGAGCAAATCGTGGGCCAGAGGAGGTGGGGAAAGGGTTTGACTTGGCAGTGAGACCAGCATCAGTTTCTCCATTCAGCTCCCTCCTGTGTCTCCTGGCATCTCTCTGCAGCCTGCCCCTTGTTCAGTTCCTCAGGCGTGAAATGGGACTGATCAGATCTCTGTGGACTCTACAGAGGTTCTTTAGGTGATCCCTCATTTCAGCAGCTGGGAGCCTTTTCCCAAGCTGAAAGTTAAGGTGAGAACCTATAAAGAGACACTAGACAACTTCTGAAAAATCATGTTGTATCTCAGGGAAAGGAGATAGGCAGTGTCAAAGTGGGAGGAAAAAGCAGAGGATAAAAGAATTTATTTTTTAGGGCAAACTGCCCTTCCTGTTCTCCAAACTCACTTATGCATTCTGCCCTCCAGAGTCCACAAACAAAACCATTTTCCCTGTGTTTCTTTCCCCAGGACATCGATGGCCAGGCCCTCCTGTTGCTGACACTGCCCACGGTGCAGGAGTGCATGGAGCTGAAACTGGGTCCAGCCATCAAACTGTGCCACCAGATCGAGCGAGTAAAAGTTGCTTTCTATGCACAATATGCCAACTGACTGCACTTCTCCATTCCTTCCTGTCCCCCTCCTTGTTCCCTGTCTTTTTTACCATTTCAGCTTGTTCAAGGGGTTTTCTTCCCCCATATCCTTTTTGTTTTCCAAGAACAAGTGGAGTTGGAAGCACTGGGAATTAATCCATAGGGAGAAGAAAAACAAACACAAAAAGAAACGAGCTACAAATGGAACTAACTTTTCTGTACTTGTAAAGCACATGGAAATACTGCTGGCATCTCTCCTCGTGAGCCTCTCCAACCCATTGCTCAGTGGTGCAAGGCCAGCACAGATCAGGTGGCTTGTCACCAAACCTACCAGTGGCAGACACATTCCCAAGGAGAAGGGTCACACGTTTCCAGGTGGTCATGGGTTGTCTAGGACAATTTCTGGAAATGAACATTTCTTTTAGACAGCTCTGGCACTCTTCTTTCATATTGAAATGTAAGTCATCATTTGTAGCGTTACCTGGGGTTTAACTGCAAGTTTGATCTTGGTGATCAGTGGGTATTTTTTTTTCCTCCTGCCTCTCTGGTTTTACAAAAGGAAGAAGTTCTATACCAGGCGTATAAAGGTTACTCCTGACTGAATTTTGAAAGGGGACTCAACCCATGGTCTCTGTGATTCCAGACAAAGTTGCAGTGGACTGGCAGGGGTGACACAAGACCTGGTGGGGCAGCAGCACCTCCTGAGCCACGCTGGCTCTGCACAAACTGCTGAATATCTCTGTGATGGAATCTGTACAACGCTCCATTCTTGTACAGGAACATGAAGGCTTTCATAGTCAAAATCTTAACTCTTAAATCGAGTTCAATTTAAAGACCTGTCTTTGAGCCATATGGTGACAGCAGGCTGGGACCAGGGACTCCTGCTGACCCCTGTGCTCAGAAGAACCTACTGATCAACACCAGGCTGCAGCTGCTGCATTCTCCTTCATTGGTTTCCTTGTTAAATTCTTTGGAGAAGAGGGTGGACCTTCAGATATAAATACTCTGGAATACATCCAGATGTTGCCCAGAGGGTGTTTTAGGCAAGAAGCTCTGACTCTGCCATGCATCACTTGGGAATTCCTAGCTTACCTTTCAGCATGTTTCCTGATTTGTCACTGAGGAATGGCGTTGGTGCAACTGCTGCAGACTGGACCAGATGCTGCGACTTAATCAGAAATGTTCTTACATGGGAGATGAGCAGGACTGGATCTGTTCTCAGCTGTTGCTTTGTTCTGTAGATCTTCTTCAAGTTTTGATTAGTTCAAGGCAGTATTAGTTGCGTCTGCATCAAATGCTGGGGTTTTGTTCTTCAGAAATCCAGGAACAGGGTTCTGTAGTGGGGCAGATATTAAAAAACAGGGGTTTAGACTGGATTTCCTACTGACAGTAGTAGTGAAATGTGTCAGTGCAACTGATTTGATAACTACTTTGACTCCCTCTCAGGGTCCCCTAAAGTGTTGCTCAGTGTTTCACCTCTGAAGACAGGATTGAAAGGATTGTGTCCAGCAAAGTGAGAGAACAGCTGAGAAAATCAGGGATGCTGCTTCTCCCAGCTCCTTCTCACTTCAGCCCGGTCCTGGTGTTAAATCTGCCAGCAGGAGACAGCTCCAGGGAGGATTCTGTCAGGAGAACTGGTGCATGAGCACATTCCAAGGAAGAGAAGCAGAAAGGCTGTTTGCTAAACAGCATCCCAGCACTGATCCTTCACTCGTTAAATCAACCTTCTTCTGCTGCTCTGATGTTCTAGGAGTTTCTGGCCTCTGGGATTTGTCAGAGACATTTAATGCCTTCTGGGACACACTGCAAAAATGTATTTTTTGTCTCCGTCAGCCTTGTAACTGTAGATATTCCTATGGCAGCTAATTCCTTGTGGAGGTACGACTGGGGAGCAGACACACACAGACTCTGAGAGCAACCAGCTCTAGTGCTGGCCAGTCAGGGAATGGGTGAAGCATTGAGCCAAGAACATGGGAATCTTTATTGGCTGTTCAGGGAAGTTAAATCATATTCATAACTCGAACTATTAAACAACAACAAAAAAGTTTTAATTTTATCTTGCAACGGATCTTTTATTTCCACAGGTTTCTCTCTCCTCGCTATTTGTCTTTCACTTTATTGTTCTTCAGTGTTGCCTCATTTATCTCTTTCTGTCCTCTCAGAGAAGTTGAGAACCTGAAATCTTTATGCTAAAGTTACCTTGGGTGGTAAATGCTTTACTATTTCTTTTTAGTCTGCAGGTTGGGAAGAGACTGGGGTACTTTTGTCTGTTGCACTGGTTGCTTTCCAAGAAAAGCTGGAGCTGAACTTGTTGGGCCATTTCTTACACAAGTGGAGAACAGGTGGTGTGGAGTTAGACTGGACAATAAGTTCAGATTGAACGGAGATCAGAAGGAAATAATTCCTCTTGCCTGGAACATCAGTAAAGCTTCGGAGTAATGTAATTCAAAGGAGATGATGGAAATCCAATCTTGCTAGAGTAAAATACCACTTTACTTTGCAGTGTAGAAGTGTAAACCAGTGTAAGTTTGTGGGGTTTTTTGTTCCATACCTGATTGATTCTAAGTTAATTTCAGAGCTGCTGCAGCTGCACAGATGCACTAATGACAGCGGTGAAGCCACATCTCCCCTCCCTGTTCTGAATTTGGCATCCAGGCCTGAAGTTTGTAGTGTTACCAGCTGCAAAAGGCCACTGCTGTGAAGTGCTGAACTCACGGTTATCCAAGGCCATTGCCAAGGGCTGGGGGGCATCCCTGCTGTTACTCCTGGGCTCTTGGATGCTGGCCTTCAGCATACTGACACAGACCACTTTGCTCCCACAGGAAGGCTGTGCAGGTGTAACTGGGCTCTCTTTGGGCATAGGACCAAAGATGGGCGTTCTTGGAACAAAAATAGGGGGCTCATCTTTATCTGCACTGGCTTCTTTGGAGCTTGCACTCAGGCTGAACAGATCCATGGGCAGGTCCCTGCTCCCTTCACAACCCTTCCTTGGCAGAATCAGCCAATTCCCACTTTTCAGACCCAAAGCATCCATCTCTGAAATTGGATTAAATCATTAACTTAAGGAATGTCCATGATTGCCTGGTCGGTTGTTCTGCCTTTTTTCTTCTGTCATGGATGCTCTTCAAGAAAAATGATCTTTGATTTCAGGGCTTTTCTTCCTTTTTCAGCTCACAAACACAGCTGCCAGGATGACCAAACCCTGGCTTTTCCTACCTCTCAGAGCCATGAAGGCTTCTCAGATCTGAGGAGGATTTCAGGGTTTCCATCTCTTTTGTGTTATCCATATTCCATAGCCCTTGATAGTTTGGTCCTGCAGGGTGCAGAAACCTCCTAAAAATGCTGTGTGCCCTCAGAAAACACCAAAATCCAGGCACACCCTGTCCTTGGTGAAGTGTCCAGTAGGTACATGTCCTAGCTGAGATGGCCTGACCCACCCTGCAGACGTATTTGGATGCCTGCTGGGATTTAAAAAGTTTTCCAGTGGGACACCTAAACTCCTTTATTTTACTCTGGGCAAACAGCTGATTTGCCATAAAGTGGAAAGTCACCACTCCTTGGCTTTAACCTTCAGCCTGTTGCAGTCCCAGTTGTGTGGTGTCTCCATCTCCACCTTTTGAAGGCAAACCAGGCAATGCTGGGCTGCCATAATCAACATTTAGTCACCTTAAAGCCTGCCTTGGTCTTTTCAGGGCACAAAATCGAATTTGGCAGAGCTGCTGTGCCATCTCAATGTTTCAGAAGCTCTGTACAATCAGGGCACTTCAGCTACTTTGTGCTTTTCTGGTGCAGTGCATCTGGAAAATGATGAACTTAGAGTATTCCTGTCATTTCCAAATTCAAGTGCCAAAAGAGACCAACATGCTGCAACTGAACACCATTAAAACCAGCTTTATTATGCGTGGATAAATACAATCCCAAGGGCTCCATTTTGGTGCTAAGATATGTCACGCTGTATTTTCCATTGCTTGGGATTGCAAAGCTGATTCCTTACTCCAGGAAATATTTTCTGTAATCTGCAACATCTTGAGCATTAGGATTTTTTTTCTTGTGGCTGTACACTTTCAAACTTGGATACGCTCAAGAAATATTCCTTCACCCACAATCCTGGGTGTTTTGGATATGGTTTATACAGTATGTTTATGTAAAAATTCATTCAAAATGTGGATGCATGTATATTTTCCTCTCAATAATATTCTTTATCACATCAGCTGACCCAGAACTAAAGGAATCTGTTACTCAGGATTTGATCCAGAAATAGCTGACGTTAGTGTTAGGGCCCTCACAGATGTGTGGGCTGTGGGACCAATTCTTCACCAGTTTCTCTCACACAGAAGTCAAAAAGTCTGCACTTAATTAACAGAAAATTTAAATGCCTCCTTCTCCTAGCAGACAGAAATGCAGCTGCAGTCTGCCAGACTTCACAAGAGAGGGCTTGTGTCCTTAGGTGCTCATGAACTCCCAATAAAGGAGCAGAAGCCTTTAATGGTCTCATTTATTCTTTGGTACAATACTCCAGCAAGAAGTGTAAATGGTGTTAATGGCTGCATATAGAATATGAGCCAGTCATCAAAGATGAGAATTTTATAGCCCAGCAGTGCTTTAAATGTCAGCTGTCCTGCAGAGTAAGAGTGGTTTTGCAGTGATTCGGTGCCATGCATGGGAATTCTCTTGCAGAAGACACATGAACTGCACAAACCTGGGTCATAGTTACAAATACTCGTGGCCTTTCTTTTTTTTCAGTCGATTGTGTTAATTTTTGCAGTGAAAAGGTAAGTCTTGATCACTGCCAAGGATGTGGGAGAGGGGAGAGAGGGCTTCAAGAGGAGAGAGCGTGGAGTTCTGGGCTTGAGATGTCTTTGTGGAGAGGGACCTCTCAGAACAGAAGCACAGCTGGGGTCTGTGAGCATCATTCCTGAAAGCTTTCCTTTCTCACAGCAGAGATGGCTTTTGAGTCCCAGCAGGGGCCAGGTGAGAGAAGGGAAAGAATCTGGCAAGAGACTCAGAGCTACGTGTGGAAAGGTTCTAATTTTGTTTTCCCAGTGTAGACCGAGAAATCTGAGTCAGATGTCTCTAGGCTTGTTGGTTGGATAGGAGGGAAAATCAGTCTTTTTTCATTGTACCCAGCTCCTGTGTGTCCTCTGGTGTTTGGGGCTGAAGACTCTTCTCTTGCACCTTCCAGACTTCTGAAGGAAATACCAGGCTAAAACTTGAGCTCTCTCCCCCAGGAAAACCTGAGTTCAGGTTCTGGATATACAGAACACTCTGCTCTGTGTTGTGATGTGGCAGGATGAAAATGCTCATTCCCAGAGCACCCCACCTGCTTCTTGTTGCTCCAGCCTCACTGGAGATTATGGACATTTAAATGTCCATTTGTAATTGTAAATGTGTGCATTCCATTTCCCAGTCCCTGTTCTGCCAGACCTGGCCAGGATGTGCCAAGTTGTTCCAGCAGCCTTCGCCTTCAGGGACGTGCTTTTTGGAAAACGCTCACCTGGGGAATGGTACACTTTCACACGCACAGGCAGGGGTGTCCTGTGTGTTCCAAGGGAGGTAAAAGTCTCAAATGCAGCCTTGGAGGGGAGTTGAGTCTTTTCATGTGCTTTGTGTGGGACAAGGCAAGCACTTAAACCCTCCTGTCTCTCACGGAACAGCAGGAATTGGCTCCACAGCCAGCAGTTATGCTCCATTCGTGGTGGTGCATGTTGGAAAACTTTGAATTGTTTTGCATTCCAGTTTGTACTGAAGGTTTTGACTCAAAGTTTGTGTACATAATCCCTTTGGTGTGTTGATACATATGTGTGTATATATATATGTATATATATGTGCGTGTATATGTATGTGTATATATATATACATATAAATCAATGCTGGTGTTTTTACTTTCTGAAGTTCCCAGGGCGAAGGGCATGTTGTCAGTTTGCTGTAAGATTCTATTCTGTATATATGTTTCCATGTAAATAATTGAAAATCTATATTCAGAGTTATATTTTAATTTTTATTCAGAACGAAATCCCTTTTTACTTGAAACAGTTGTAAACCACGTTGTTAATAAAGTAACAATAAGTCATATATTTCTCCAGCCTAGTGGTTTTTTTTTGTTTGTTTGGCAGGGCTGTGTTTTGATTTATCTGTGTGTTCAAGCTGCCTGGATCAGTTTTACCTTCACTGAGCCCCCAAACTTCCAGAGGTACAGCACGGCCTGCCTGGCTCAGCCCTCCGTAGATGCCAAGCTGAAAGTTTGGGTTTATGCATCTTGAAGTTCTTCCCCAGAAGCAGGACATGAAACAAGAAAGGTGGTGGGTGGTGAGGAGACACAACAGCATCCAAGGACATTTTAAGAAAATTATGGGAGCAGGGTGAAAGACAGGAATGAAAATAATTCAGCGAGCAAGAGGCGGAGGAGGGTGTAGCGACAGAGGAGCTGATGGTGGCAGGACGAGAGTTACAGCAGGGTCGCAGCACATGGAGTAGGGAGACAGAAAATAAAAATTCCCCAGGTGCACAGCAGCCATTGAAGATGGGGGAAGCCATTCTGCAGTGGGGAAAAATAGCTGCTTGTGAATTCCAGAGGGTGGGCTTCAGACATACCTGCTCTGCCAGGCAAAACCTTGCGTGCGCCACGTGTCTCGTGCGACGTTTTCCCCGCACTCACAGGCTGTGCTGAGCTTAAACTCCAGCTTTGCAAGTCCTGCCACCTTTCAGACCTCTCGATGGCATCCTGAGTCCTTCTCTAAAGATCTCTGTCTCTTGGGCTGGCTTGGCTACCAGGCATTTGCCACTGGTCTCCTCACCCATCCCCTCTGGCTCAGTGAAAGCAGGGTGATGCACGCCCCGACAGCATCCATTGATGTGTGCATGGGAGAAAGCGAGCAAAGAGTGCACAGAATTGGCTAACAAGTGTTTGGGTGACTGGTTTTGCTCCATCAATCCTATTTAAATGCCTTTTGTGGATACAGCAAAAGGGGAGAAAGAAAGTTTCTCCCTCCATGTTCCACGGTGTCTCCAATTTCACCAAGGCTGGCTATTTTCTATCAGGCAAAAACACAACCATGGGCAAGCAAATGGGGGTAGAGTGACTTAAAAAAGAATCAAGCCATGGAAAAACTGTTGTTTTACAATGTCAGAAAGTCCCGTGGTCTGACTCCTTGTGACACTGTACTAAAGCCCAGGCTTTGGGAGGGACACAAGTGCAGGTGGTCAGTGAAGTGACCTGTCCAGACAGCCTTGGGAATAAAGCATCAGACCACTGGGTGCTGCTGAGTGTTGACAAGTGGCCTGCTGGACCACGGAAGAGCTCACTGAAAGGTGAAGTAGAGAATGGGAAGGATTTATCAAAGGAAATAATTCTGAGGTGAATCTGACGGCGACATAAAACCAAAAGAGCAAAAGTTTGAATGGTTTATGATATTCTTCAGGATCCAGAGGTGAAAATAAATCCGTGTTATCTCCCCATAGCTCATTACATAGTCATTTAAAAGTAATGCAAAGGTTGGACACTGGTTTTTAAATTTCTGCCCCAGCTCAGGCAAGACTCAGAGCTCTGCAAAGAGCTAATTTTTGGAGAATATGAAGTGATTTTGGTAAAACCCTGGTAAGATACTCCAACCGACTTCCTGGAAATTAATGATCAACACATGAAATATGGTTGCCATATATCACTCCCTCAGGGAAAAAATACCTATCAGCCAGTCTTGCTTCTGGTAACACAGGCCAGGATTTTGAAGACTCATCCATTTTTAGTGTTTCTCGTGTGCAATTAATTTGAGAAAGATTTCTAGATACTTGATCTGATTTGTTGACACAATCGAGCAGTCATGTAAATGGAAGTGTGAACACCAACATGTAGTCAACCATCCCGTAAAAAAACACCTACAAAACAAAAGTTATATTTTCAGGACTCTGAGGAAACACCATCTTTATTTCCTGCATGCGGAATGAACAAAACAAGCAGGTAGTTATATTTCACTCCCAAGGTTTCTAGACTGACTTTCAAGGCAAATAATTATTGTTTTTAATAACCATGTTGTTGCTGCTACTGCTGCTGTTGATAGCAGTTTTATTGCTTTTTTAATTTCAAGATTCATGCCTTTCTGTGAGATTTAATGATTCTCCAAGTCCCTCTACTGCTACAATATTTACTTAAGACTGATACACCTCTTGCTGTAGTGTCTGTACTCAATTACTGTAAGTTGATTTTATAACTCCATCTCAGCTGAAGTTGTAATTATGCTGTCTTCTCTAATATGTCATAAAATCTTAAAACCAGAGAAAAAATAGTGCTGCAGGACACCTTGAGGTGTCAGGTTGACTGTTTCCCTCTCCAAGGCAGGACCAATTAGACAAATCCTGTTCCTATTTGGCATTTGTTTAACCTGACCTTCAGATGGGTGTCAAAATAAGACCTCCAGCAACAAGCCTTTCCCCAGCACTTCCACAGCACATAAAACAAAAAAGCGATGGCATTTGGATGATGAAGCATGATATTCCCAGGCAAAACCACAGAGCTGATGTTGCCATGGAATGGCCATTTCATTTGGAAAAGACCAGTCTGACTGGTGATTAATGCTGCAATTAATAAAAGTAAAAAGCAGAAAATTCATGGTTGAGATGGATTAGATTTCAAGGAAGCAACTGTGGTTATCATTTCTGAGGTGGGGAGGCAGAAGTCGTGATGGAGGCAAGAGCAGAGGAGGGGAACAGAGCTGGGAGGGAGGGAGGGAGGGAGGGAAGGACCCTCCCNAGAAAGAAAGAAAGAAAGAAAGAAAGAAAGAAAAAGAAAGCAAGCTGGACTCTCTGCCAAGGCAATCAGCAGCCTCCCATGATGACAGCCAGCAAAAGGCAGGGACCTGTTTTCGGGAAGAAAGTGTTATTATCACTTTCATGGACTTGTCACTGAGAGCTGGGGACCTTCAGAAATCAGGGATCGTGTTCCCACTGGTTTAAGGTGAGATCACACTTGTCTCTAGGGAAGGGTGTGCTGGGGGAGATCACCACATCAAAATGCAAACATTCCTCTGAAATTCACTGCTGTTCGTCGCTGGAAGGACCTCGGACATCCCAACTGCGAAACTTTAGGTTTGCACAGGAAAACTGCAAGCTCTGCTGAGCTCCTGGATGTATGATTGACCTTAATTGCATTTTACCAGTGCAGTTTTCTATTCAGAGCCTCCACAGCAGGACTTTCCCTGGCCAAGGAGGGATTGAGCACAGTGGGTCCCCAACCACAACCACTCTGCCCTGCTCCTGAGCGGCAGGCTTTGACACCTTGTTTTTGTGCTCTGTCATGAAGACAACAGAGAGAAGCACAAAAGTGTGTGAGAAGAGAGAAGAACAGGAACCTGAATCATCTGAGGACCTCTGCCTCCAAGGATCTACATAAGCCTGGATTAAAGCCCTGAAATATCATCTCATTGAGGGAAAAACCCCTCATTTTGTTCTGTGCATGCTCAGTATCTACAACTGCTGGTGCCTTGGAGCTTGACTTCATTTTTAACCTCTATTGTTACGAGTGATAAATACATTAATGAGAATATCTTCAACCAAGAACTTGGAATAAATTCATACATCCTTTTTCAGTGGTGAAGTCCTGCTGTCTTCTCTTCACATGAACCAGTGAGGCAGGCCAGGATGATCCTGAGCATCATGCAGTGTTGCAGTGAAAAACTGGGAATCTCTTTCCTCCTTCTCCCTGATCCAGGGTCTCTAGCACACTTAAAAAGTCAATGTATAACCTTCCACCTCCTTCAAGTGCTTGAGAACACAGTGTCCCTAAGAGGGTGGCTGGGTGGTACCTTGGTCATGGCATTTCTCAGTGAAATCTGAATTTTTATGGGAGTACACTGCATTTGTCTGTGGGAGAGCAGAGTAGAAAAGAACCATTCCAATCCCAAATATTTGTTAAGAATGAGGTGGAGGAGGAAAAGATTGTGTCTACAGGTCTCAAAGAAGTTTCTCTCTCTTATTTCTCTTCTGGGAATGAAGTTGCTATTTGAGGCTGATTCTGGGGGGCTTTTTCTTTTCGTTTTTCTTTTTTTTTTTCCTCCAATTTAGTTCCTTTAATAAGAAGCTGCTTTTCTGTTTTCATTTAAAGTTGTTAAACTGTGGCATCAATGTGCCTGGATGTGTCTCTGTGTGTGAGAGTCTCCAGTCCATTGTGAAACATGAACCAGAATATCAAGTCTTTGCATTGCCTTAGATCGTGTTTTTTATCTGATATTGAATTAAGTAAAGGGCTTAATGTTCAAAGTGGTGTTTGGGGAGTTACTTGCACAAATTCTGTTATTGCTGTTAATGGGATTTGTGCAGATTGCTTTGAAGATGAGCTCCTTCATGTAGAATAGGAAAAGACATTCTCAATTATAACTTATTTCAGACAAATCTATCTTTAAATTTTTTACTGATAGGGCAATAGAGACATGAAGCAAAAAAGCATTAGATGAATTTTTTATTAGTATTATTGACAGGCATGTAAGGACAGGTTTGGTTCAGGTAATTGAGTTGATATTTGGGTCATTTTTAGAAGTGGACAGAAGGAGACTTTAAATTTTGGAATAATAATAAAATTTGGTGACATTTCAGAAAAACTACAAAGCTGGAAAGAAATGGTCATTAGACATTTCCTAGACACCACCTTACAATGCTGATTAAATACTGGTGGAAATCTTAATTTAGAGAGTGCACTGCAGCTCAGTAGTGCCTCTTTTAGATATTTCACCAAGTGATGACACCAGTGGAAGGTATCCCTGCCCATGGCAGGAGGGTTGGAACAGGATGATATTTAAGGTCCCTTCCAACCCAAAGCATTCTGTGATTCTGTGACCACCCTGGTTTTAAGATGTGGCCAGGAGCAGAAAAGAGCAGGCACGTCTGGCTGATGGGACTGTAGAGAAAAAGGTTTGAGGATCCAGCATTGTGCATTTTCTGGAGAAATCTCACCCCTTCTGGCAGGTTTGTCTTATACAAGCTGAAAACAGGGAATTCTGGGCTGGTCAGGACTCCTGAGGGCTGAGGGTTGCAGCCACTAATGCAGAGCAGGGCAATAATTTTAAGTGTTATTTAATTTTCAGGTGCCTGGGCAGAGAGTTTCTCACCTGACTCCGGCCAAGGCTGGAGATTATGATAACCCAGAGCATCCAAGACATGAATGGAATGGCAAAGCCAAGGAACAGTCACACCCTCCTAGAGCAGCAGACTTGGCATTTTGAGGTCTCCCAGGTAGTGGTAAACACCTATTTTGTGTCAACTCATTCACGTCCCACCTGGATTTCTGCCTCCACAGCTTCCCTGGCTGTACCAGGTGCATCCATAGACACTGAAATACTTCCAGACATGGAGACTTCCATTATCCTTTCTGGGACAACTGAGATCCACACTCCCTTTGTTGTTTCTGGCTCTGAAGGGACGTGTGGGGTGATAACCACCCTGGTCCAGGCAGCTCCTCTAAGATGGATGAGCAGTTTAATGCTGCTTTTCTCACTGCTGAGCTTGCAGTGAAGATTTGTGGGCTGCTTCCTCCTCGGATCCTTGCAACCCCTATCTTTTATCCTCTGATCTGGATAACAAATCTGACAGAAGTTGTATAAATTACAGTCTTTGGAGTATTAATGGCCTGTTTCTAAATGATTAATTACAGGGGATCTCTTGCACTCACAGATCAGTGTTAGTGAGTCATGCAGTATTATCCCACAATATCTCTTCCTCAGTCAGCCTGTCCTGGATGGAAACAGGTTGGTAGTTTCTGAGCAGAGGGGTGTGAAGAAGTTACAGGAGGAGAAGGAGTTAGTACTAACTTCTGTGCTTTTTCTACTTGTCATAACTACCTAAATACAGCTTTGTGGCTCAAAGTAAACGAGGAGGAATTCAGTGCTCTTAACCCACAAGCCAAGGTTACTCTGTGGCTTTAGAGGGAGCAAGTCCTGCTTCACTAAGTGGTCCCATCCCCTCCCTGTGTTCCTCCTCCTTTCTCCCTCATGCTCACATCAATATTTTGACAGTTGGGAAATTCATCTGGTTAAAGATTAACCCACATTGAAAAGCTCTCAGCTGGCTCATTTTCCCAATCTATCTACCTGGATCTACAAGCTTTTCAATCAGTGTTTTGGTTGGGGAGGAAGAAGCATGTGGGATGGAAAGAAGGAAAGCATCATGTTTTTCAGTTGCACATGGATTTACACTAGAATCAGGAACAGGAGTTGCCACAGTCCTAAGGACAAGGGCAGACACTTCTTCACACCACATGCAAAGCAGGAGAATTGTGTCTTACACAGCACAGATATCCACACTTTTCAGTTAGATAGAAACTTGGCTCACTATATTTTTGCTCCATTAAAGAAAAATAAATCTTTATGATTTTGAAATGAGATTTCCCTCTTCGTCTCCCAAAAACCTGAAAAGGGAGTACTCAGCTATATCTTCAGGCATGTCTAAAAAACTGTCCCTAAGGGAGCAACTATTTACCACAAGCCAAAACAGGCACTTTGCTAAATAAGATGATTCCCTGATAATGCAATTCCCAAGGTAGAGAGGGACAAGAACAAGGACAGCATAAGAGACTTTAATTGTCTCCCTTTTCCAGCAGGAAGCAAGTTGAAGGAATAATTGTTAACTGCTGTTAATTGTTAATTGCTGCCTGCTCCATCTGCAAAGTTTCCATTAGGAACTAATGAAACCTTGAAAGAGCTTGGATGGGTGTATTATTCTCTGACTCTACAACTTTTTTCTCCATAGCAGGAATAGGGTGAGTCTTCCACTGAGCTTTGTTTAGAAGGATGCTCAGAGCTTCTGACCCTGCCGTGTGTTTTCAGCCAGACCAGAGGGGCACATCACTGGGAAGAGTTCAATTTCTTCCACAATGTCATGGCTATTTTGCTATTATTTTCATAGAATCACAGAATGGTTTGGGTTGGAAGGGACCTTAAAGATCTCCTCATTCCAACCCCCTGCCATGGGCAGGGAGACCTTCCACTTCCCCAGGTTGCTCCAAGGCCCATCCAACCTGGCCTTGAACGTTTCCAGGGATGGGGCAGAACCCACCAAAACAGGTCTTCATGACACCCACTTCTGCTGTTCTGCCTCTCAACAGCAGGTTCTTGTGCAAATAAATTTAATGGCAGTTCATCTGGAGCAAATATTGACACTGAGACTCAAAAAGGAACTGAAAAATCCACTTTTCATTCCCACAATTAATTATTGTGCAAAAAGCGTCCGTCTGTTGACAAGCTTTGCATCTCCCCTTATCAAGCCTTTTACCTCATCCAGCCTTATTATTTCATTCATATTTTAGTCATATCTGGAGGCACTGGGCTGTTCATGGGACAGGAAGATGGCAAATCAATACCAGGAGCTGCACTTGAGGAGCTGCCTCACCTCCTGCCAGCCATCGCATCTATTTTACGTATTTTTTCCATCTCCTTGTCTGTAAAATGTGCAAAGTGTTGCTTACTGCACTTCAAGAATCTTGTGAGTTCCTTAGCTGTGGATAACTAAATATTATGACATATAAAAGCACAGGGTATAGATATATCGTAGACTTCACACTTGTATTTCACACTCTCTATTAATGTGGCACTCCACTGTGACATGATATTTACCAAAAACTTCCTGGAAGCAGATTCAAAATTTTATTTTTTTTTTCTGGGCTAAAAACTGTTAAGCTTAGTGTTTATCTGCAATGGCAAGGCAAGGTGCTCAATGGATGGTAATGAAAGGTTTCTAGTCCTAAAAATAGCCTTTCCTAGGCTGAGGAAAGAAAAAGAAAGAAAATACCCTGTGAGATTTTTCTGGCATTAAGGCAGTCAAATTGTCTTTTTAAATAGTGTGAAAATTGACAGATTATAAAAAATAGAGAGAACAATCACTGGAGAGTGTACGATAATCTGGCAATATGGAAATTACAAATTTTAATATTTCCCCAGAGCCAATGAAATATGCAAAGGAACAACTGCATAATGCAGCAGGCTCTGTGTAACCCCGAGGTAGCTTGAGTTAGCAAGATATTCTATCCCAGCTGGTTTTTTTTTTTTCCTTGGTTAATAACAAATCCACCAAATTACTTCAATGGTGAAGGACAGAAAAATCCTCTCTGAAGTTCAATTGTTGCACAAAGCTGCCCCATTAAATATCCCGATTTAATGACGCTCTGGTAGTTCCTGATCTTGCTGAATTCTTTACTGGAACATGAGAAGTCAGTAGTTCTAAATTGGTGCAGCTGCCATCAGCATTCAGTTGCCATAATGGATTTTCTTGGTGATCCATCAAACCCAGGTTTTCCTCCAGCAGAAACCAGCAAGCCATCCGGAACTGTGGGGAGGTTTACTCTCCAGCTTGTAACTGGTTTCCTTTTTAAATAACAACATTTTCCTGCAGATTTGGAGGAAATCTGAATGGATGTCACATCCAGGATTTGTGCCTCTTTGGTAATGAAACTGCCAAGTAATTCCTTCTTTACAGAAGATCAACTCCTTCTTTGAAGAGAACAAAATATTTTAACAAACGTCAGTCACCAAATGACAAGGTGTTTGTTCCTGCAGACGAACAGCAGCATCAAACTCACCAAGCAGAGTCTGCAGAACGTGAGTTTTGCTTAAGAGTTGATTTTTCCAGGAGCTTTTGTTTGGTTTCGTTGCCCAAGCTGCATTTGGAATAATGGATTGCAGCAATTTTAACATACAGCAGAAAATTCAGCCCAAGCTCGCTCAGGCTCCTGATTCAGAAGAGCTCTTCAACATGTGCTTAATTTAAGCATATACTTGAGGGTCTGAAGGGCTGAACAACACACTTGTGCTCTTCTAATTAGAGATTACTCAAATCGTGACTCAACTCATCTTCCCCTAAAGCAGAAGAGAAGCAACTCCAACGGATGAAAAACCTACTTCTGAAAAAAAATACAAGGATATGCCTATAGCTGGAGTTACATAGGCATGTTCTGGGCTAAAATAAACAGGGAGATACTGGCAGGACTGTCCAGAGAGTCCTGAATGTAGAAATTGGATAAAACATTGAAAGCAGACTGTTTTATTCAATCCCTCTCTGGTTTTCATCAGAGGCAGTCACTCTGAAGTGATGCTTGCTTTGCCTGGAGAGATGATGTTGACAGTTCATGGTTGACCCACCTTAGGTCCAGACTTACTGAACTTAGGGCACCATGCAATAAACTTTGCAATGTGCTAGACCTGGCCAAGTAGTTTTCTTTGAAGGCCGGGTTCTGCACCAGTCAGATTTTGTCAGTTTCCACTGAAAAACGTCTGTTTCCAATAGTTCTGACTGTAATTCTCCCAAATACAGGTGCTTCAGACAGGAAATCCTCCTCACACATCTTCCCTTGTAACAACTACACCAACCTGCCTTGCAGTGCTTGGGCTCAGAAGATTTCAGTAATGGTTTTGATGCAAGTTTATCATCTCCCTTCTCTCTCTTTACAAACTACAGGGTTTTTTTTGTTAAATGTGATGGTTGTCCCTGGACCAACAAGCCAGAACAAATATAATCCTCCAGTAGCAAGAGGAGCAGCCCTTTTTCAGGGGGAGCAATCAATCCCCTCCAGCGACACGTGCCTAATGGATCTGTCTCTTTCATTAGCTCTGGGCTCCTAATAACCACTGTCTTTGCCAAATGAGGGATGTGTTATGTCGGCCTCCTCTGCCGTCTTCTCCTCCCTTCCCTGCCTTGTCAGCAGCATGCTAATTTATGTAATCAATTCATAGTACTGCTTAATGAATAGCTTTGAAGTCGTTAGATTCATCTGCTGGTAAAGGGGCTGATTGGTCAGCCTCTGAATCATTTCCATTTTCTGAGGCTCTAAAGTGTCAGCCAGCATAATTGCTTTAGAAACACCCTTGGGAGACACTTGGGAAGTAGCTGTACAATCCCTCTTTATATTTAAGTGGAAGACAAAGTGGAACAATAATAATACTTAGCATTTTTACCGTACTTCATATCATTAAAATGCTTCCCCAAACATTAACTAATCCTCTCAGTATGTCCAAAAGGTGAATCATTGCTTCACTTACCCAGAAGAGAGTCAGCAGTAAAGACAGTAGATCTCAAGCCTCTTGGATGCTGCAGCTGATGGGTACTTTTGTGCTCAGGAACATATAAACCCAGATTCACAATGTCCCTTCAGTACCCAGCTCTATGGAAATCCCTGGGTAATGTGAGGTCTAGGATTTTAAACCACACAAAAGGCAGAAAAAGGTGGGATTGTTGGGGTGTCTGTGCAGGGCCAGGAGTTGGACTTGGTGATCCTTGTGGGTCTCTTCCAACTCAGGATATTCTATGGTTTGTCTGAAATATTGGGAACACTTTCAAAGATGTTATCCTGCTCCTCTCAGGTACGTGGAGGCATAGGCAGCCACTCACAACTTAAAATTACTGTGCTTTGGGGCAGCAAGATTTGGGATCTGTATTGACAGCTCAGTGCGTGCCAGCCAAGCACTCTTCTGTCTTCACACCCAAGCCCTGACCTCCTGGTGGAGGAAGCTTGTTGAATTCCTACCCCAAAGTGGATGTGCTCAGAGGGGACCCTGTGTGGATAGAATCTGCTGCCTGGATCAGACACTCAGGTGTGTCTCAGTCAGCCCCACCTGCACAGAGGCAGGCTGGGACAACAACAAAACCACACTGATTTAGCTCAGAAATGGAAAGCAGAAGGTGAGATTTCCTTTCAGCTCAACTACCTGCTACCAGCAGAGCAGAGTACTTCTCTAATGACTTGAGAACTTTCAAGCACAGACGGTTTTCAGTGCTTTGTAATGTTTATTCAGACTCCACAGTGAGCTGTGATGCAGGGTGCCCTCTGGCCACACCAGCTCAGTAATGATTCTGGCATTTCTGACAGAGACTAATAGTAGAAATTGTTATCAACATTTTTAGCAAAATACTGCAAGCTAGAAATTGGATTTCCCCCCTTTCTGCATCCTCCTTCACTCGTTAATGAGCCACTTCTTCAAGGTGCCAATGGTAAAGCTGTAAAGTGAGATGGGCAATTTATTTTCTGGGCTTGAGACCCTTAGACACAGGAAGACTCAGTTATTTATTTTAATACATCATTCACATAAAATTACATCATGCTTTGCAGGTGTAGCAGGAAGACAAGTTTCCTTATCCCTGGGACTTATAAGGAGATATTTATGAGATGCCAGAGGAAAATGAACATGAGATGAAGAAATCTCTCACTCCAGGTGTAGGTGAGGGCAGTGAGAGCAGTTCTTGCTATGCATTACCACTGGGACTTTGGGAATTCGGGAGTGGACAGGACATTTCTTTCTTGATAGGGATATTTGGACTTTTTTAAAAATCACTGGAGAGGTGCAACATTTCCAATAGAACGTTTTCTCCTGCACTAGTTTAGATGTTTAAAACCAGTGAGATCAATAATGCTCTGTTTACAATTCCCTATTTCCCACGGTAGCCAACAGCACATCTGTAACAACTTCCAGTGTAGGTGTTTCCACCTACAGTCATAGACATTTCTGATGTTACCTGTGCAGTAAAATTGCTTTCCTTCATATTCTCCTCCCTTTCCAGAGCACCCTGACTTTTTGAGGTTGTTTTTCAGGCTGTAGAAATATATGTTATCTCATATTGGATGGACGAGCTTTGCTCTTTGTGGAAACTCAGGCATGCATCATCAGCAAGAAGCTATTTTATAAGCATATTGATATTTTTATTAAGATAGGAATATATTAATATTTATGGATATATGAACATCTCTATTAATATTTTAAGGAAAAAAACAGAAAACAGAATATTCAAGTGTGCAAGCATGTGCCAATCACTATCAGGGCTGCCCCAAAAATGAACCTCTCCTTTCTGTCCTGTGTCACATCAGCCCTGTGGGGGTGATCTCAGGCATCCCAGAAGGGTACAACCAATCCTAGAGGTCTCTGTGAGAGCAACAGCCTTGTGCCTGGGCTGAGTTGTGGAGCACAGCAAAGAGAAACGGGCACTGAACAGGGTGGGAGAGGTTATCCAAGAGGCCTGATGGAGGAAGAGGCTACCCAGAGGTTACAAAGCAACTGGGAGGGTAGTATTGGTGTTTAAAGAGAAATTCCCTTTTAAGCCTTTGGGAAAGAGTCACTCTAATCTTCTGTATCCTGCAAATTGACAGGTGACATCAGGGAAGGACTGTGACAAGGTCTTGATTCTTTACTCCAGGTAGTCAGGGATGAAGGGAATATGTTCCACAGTGGGGACAACTCAGACATGGGCTTTTTGCAGGCAGGAACAGTGATCTTTGGTGTCTTTTTCTTCCTTGTACTTCTTCTTTTTTTTCTTGTTAGTGTTTTCCTTCCATTTGCTGCGAAGGCACTGCGCTGCTCACCCCAGTTTTGCTTCCAGGGAAATGGAGACCCAAAAAAGACACATGTGACCTTCCCTGTGATCACAGAGGGGCAACATCTGGTTTTCCAAGGAAAGGCTGCAGTACCAGCCCATCCCAGGTGGGGAATGCACCCCCAGGATATGTGTAACCCTACAGATGTACCTGGGCCAGCCAGACCCACAGAGTCACCACGAGAGGTGGTGCCGGGAAGAGGCAGGGACACTGTGGGGAGTTGGCCCTGAGAGGGAGCACAAGGTGAAGCCAGGGTGGACAGGGACACAGGGGACAGCAGGGACAGTCTGTGTGGGTCCTGGCCATCACTTTGTCACTGCTGCCTCCAGAGAAGTCAAACATCACTCATCTTGTCATGGTCTCCAGCCCACTCCACCACAGGAACCCAACAGGTTAACACCTTGCCATCCCTTCTTCACTGTTCACCCAGCCTCAGTTTTAATCTCCAGAGAAGTTTAAACAGGAAAACCACCACCAGCAACTGAAAGGCTTTGCCTTCACCATGGAAGCAGTTTAATTTCTTGATGGAATTCCAAAGCAATCCCTTCACCTGCAGTATCTCACATAATTACTGACAGCACTGAGAGGAAAAACCTTGTCCTTGCTGCTCAGGAATGTCCAAGGGACCCTAATGCACTGTTATTATTTTGCAAGAACTCCTTTCGTTCATGATTTATATGATTTGATTTGATTTATAAAGGGAGACAGCAAAGCAGTTGTCACCTCTTCTTCCTATGCAGGCATCAGGTCTGAGCAGAGACAAGAGGTGAGTGGTGCTTGGTGACAGGTTATTGCCAAGGTTGAGATATGGGGCCTTTTTGTTTTATTCTCCATCTAAATTAGTTACTGCAAAGATATTTCCCTGGTGGGAAATGCATTTCAATATTTATTTCCTACCTGACACTTTATTATTCTTTTATTGAGTGGAATGTGTTCTTGCTCTCTCAGAACAGGTTTTCATGCAGAACTTGCTTTGACACTGCTTTGGTTTATAAACTCACACCATGTGCCTGATCCTGTTGGCTGTGCAAAATGAAAAACTGTCAGGGGGCTGACCCCTTGTCCACCCTCAAAATTAAAGATGATGCAAACATCCAGTTCAACTTGACTCAAGATGGAAATAATAAACTTCTTTTTCATATTAATTTTAAAAAAGAGGGTTGAGGGGCACCTAACACAACATTCCTATGAATTAGCAGAAAGGTTTCATTCCAAGTGGTTCATTTATATTTTGATTATTTGTGACAATAGGAGAGTAGACTAAGATGATTTTTATCCACTGGGGAGGGGAGCAGCTCAGTTTTTGGATACTGCAAAGTCTCAGGTGTTGTTCACTTCCTCTCTCTGCCTGGGAGGATGTAAATCACAGAATCATTAGGTTTGGAAAAGACCTCCAAAAGGACATTGAGTCCAACCATTAACCCAGCACCATAAATGATTGGTGATGTTCTACATCTGCATCGTGGCGTTGGACTAGCTGGCCTTTAAAGGACCCTTCCAACCCAAACAATTCTGTAATTCTATGCTCTGATTCTCTCTGCTTTGTTCAATATGTTCCAACATGCACTGGAGAGGGGCTGGAGATGTGGCCTAGAGGGCAGGGACTCCTGAGCACAAGGGACACTCCCTTCTCCAGTAGCTCCCTCTCACAGGTTTTTCTACAATCAGGTAGGGGCATATAAATATTGCACCAAAAAGCATCAGACCTGCTTTTCATGGTGGCCCCAGGGCTCCTGAAAAAAAATCCCCAACTTAGCAACCTATATGATTTTTATATTTGCTTCCCTTGGACAAATTTCAAGATGCATTGTTTGGCTCCAAGAGGAGAGGGCAACACTCCTCCTTGTGTTACACCTCAGACTTTCCATTAAAAAGGATGAATGTGATGACAAATTCCTGCAGGTCAAGTAAATTGAATCCTGGTCTTTCACAGCTGGATTACCAAAAAACCCACCTTAAGTGATTTAAATATCTTAAGCGATATAAATATCACATACTAAGCCAAAAACTCTGCACCTTCTTAATGCTCTGACTTCAGCAGAATTTCAGTAATTCAGCTGCCTCTGGGGCCCCCTTTATCAAAATACGTGGTAAACACATAAAAGTCACCCCTCAAATATGATGGAGAATGATCAACCCTTATGGTGCTTTTCCTCAAAATGCATCAAAGTGGTAACCAAAACTGAGTTGCAAATAGATTTCATGTATTTATAAGGTACAGTGGAAAAGATTTAGCAAGAGAATATTTATAATAGAGCTTTTTCACAAAATAACTCTATGCAGGACAATATAATGTTACAGAGCATATCAGACCTTTACATTAAGAATGTAATCTATTTTTATAATGGAACTATAAGAGTTTCTGCTGATGTTTTGAAGACTGAAATGTGTTTTCCTCCTCCCTGAGCTGATTATTTTTTCTCAATTTGGCATCTTATTTGTATCGTTTCTTCTTATACAATTTTATTGTGACATCTGGCTGTAAAATAAAAAATGTAGCCTACAGGAAAACTTAGAAATGTGCTCCCCACAGTGCATCAGTCAGACAATAAAATAGCCATCACTGGAAAAGTGTGTTTACAAAAGCTACTCTTTGTAAATAGAAAGGTTTTTTCCTGGCTTTACATCTGAATTAATGCATAGGGACAACATTTCAGGGCGGGGTAAGCTGGGTTCAGGATGGCTCTACCAATTTTTCCTTTCTACCACTTCTGAGGTCATTTAAAAATGGACCTCTGTTGGGTGAGTTTGGGGTTGGGTTTATTTGGTTGGTTGTTTTCTGTCCCTTTGTGTTCATCCCACCATTCCTTCCCATCCTGTGACCAACTCCCCTGACCCATCTCATGGTTTTCTCAGTGATGTGTGTCCAGATTTAAGCAGAGTCATGGTAATCTGGGCTTCAATATCCTCCTTTGCAAACGATGAATAATACAGCTAAGAGGTCAGTGGGAGAGTTAATACTGGATTAGAGGCAGCTCCAAGATTGTTATCGCGGCGTTAATACATTTATCTACTGCAGGCTTAGGAAAAGAAGCAAAGCAGCATGATTACCTTCTTACAAATTGATTACATCCATGCAGACACTGTGGAGGAAAATGCAGGATTTTGACAGCAGACTCGCTAAACAAGTTATTTTAGCAACTCCTCAGGAGGCAAGAAAGGAGAGTCTTGGATGGAGGCCCCATTGCATGAGCAAGGCCTTGCAGGAGGGAGGGATTGGTTTGAGAAAAGGTTGTTTGGGGCCGGTAACTCTGCTCTGTTCACCTGATTGGGCTGGAAAAGGATTGTACTGAAAGGATTTTGCTAAAAGGATTGCAGTGCAGAGCTGCCATGCACTGAAACAGAACATGAAATGGCACCTGCTCTTACAGATCATGGAAGCAATCAAATACTCCTCAGGTATGAGCTGTTTTGGATGGTCAGTTTAGGAGGAAATGAAGTGTGCACAAAATCTCTTTGCCTCCACTCAGAAAAGAGGGTAGGTGACCAGTCCAGATGAAGAAACCTCCATTATTGTTCTCTCAGTGGAAATGAATCCAGACTGGATTTCAGGAATGGCTGGAATTGGCCATTTTTGAGGAGAAATGCTAAGAAAAAACCCCAAATCTGTGGTTTAACTCCCGTGCTCTTCTGGTAAAAGTAGAATCATGGGTTTCACAGGATGGTTTGGGTTGGAAGGGACCTTAAAGATCACCCAGGGTTGGATGTAGGCAAATATAGCATAACCCAACCTGTATTACCATGGCACTCGAAGATGTTCCTTTGCTTACCAAAAAACTTCATGGGCTCATGATATTTAGAGTGGCTTCAAGAGCTCCTCAGTAGAGCCAAGTGACATCTAGGAAGAAGATAATTCCAACCTATTTCATCTGTAGGCACCTGTAGCCGATCCCAACTCATCTTGTTGAGGTTATGGGGGGTGTTTTGGTATCATATCACGTGGCAGTGTTTATTATGACCACAGCTCAAATAAATCCATGTAATTAAATTATTATTAAAGCAATTATCTGCTCATCCAACTGTGATTGTGCAGATCAGGATAATTGCACTAATGTTATCCAAGTTATACAAGCCTAATCTGTGTCTTTTGACCTAAGATAACCCACAGAACGTATTTCTCAACCTCTGTTGCTCACTTCACCCTTACACAAGCAGAGGTAAAAGATCAATTCGTCTGGGCTGAATGCAACCAAACTGATCTAAAAGGTCCTTCCCTACCTGTCTCATGATCTTGCTGAAGATTTTAGTCAGGAGCAATTTATGTCTTCAGAAGGAAACACAACAGCAGGGCCCAAGCAACACAGCATCAAGAGAGAAGAGCTGGAGACAAGATGTGTGGATGGAAGAAGCAATGAGGATAAATTATTCTGGATGTTTTCAACCACCCAGATTCTTAAAGTTTTCAGAGTTCTGCTTCAAAAGCCTTTGGTGATTCTGTCAGAAGAGGTGCAGGAATCAGCTGCATAAGGGCCAGAGTGTGCAAAGGAGACAAGCACAAAGATAACTCACCACCTTTCTTCTGTTTCTTTTCTTCTTCCAGGCCTAAACCTCCAAGGCAACAACCTGTGGTTGCATCAGCAGATGGTGACTTGATTGTCCATGAAGAGCCCTTTGTTTTTCAGTGGCTGCAGGTGGCATAGGTTAGAATTCAGCTGATCAGATATGCAACCCATGTGTGTTAGATTAATTCCACCTATACAAGGTGCAGCACAGCATTTGAGCTGTTAACCCCCAGCTCCCAGTAGGGCCAATGGATACAAATATTCGTTTTCAGAATCCATGTGACTGATTGTAGACAATTATTTTACAATGAGATGAATGATCTTCCTAAAAGTGCAGTGCCCCACTGACTGTAAAACTAGCCGAGACAAATACTTTGGTTGTAGGTACTGGAAGCATCTTGATCAAGACAGGTGGGACCACTCCAGGCTGTTTTCATATTCAACCTAACCTGCAATCCTTTCCAGATCAACAAACAGGCATTTAATTATTTTTAAAAATGTTACAAAGGTGTGAATAAATACTAGAATACTTACAAATATGGGGTTTTGAGAGTACACAGTCAAATACTTGGTTTTTTCACTTTAATAACGTGCTTAAACTTATGTTGACAATACTTCAACATCAAGAATTGGTATCTGTCTGCAAGATGAGATGTGGTTTAGCACAGCTTGTTGATCTGGAACAGTGATACCTGTAAAAATTATATATACCTGAATTAAATATCTATCTATGTATCTAACTATATTTATAAATTGTGTAATCTTGCCTTTTCTGTGGTGCAGTCACAGCATTTAACTCAGATATTCGTACCAAAGGAAAATCTTTTCCCAGTGAGTTAAACTAACACTGTGTAATTTAATTAACCAGTAGATACAAATATAGAGCAGTGTAGTCTTGGACTGTAACATTTCTGATGGTAGCAGAAATACTCTGTGGATTTTTCAGTGTCGTATTTGCTGACATTTTTCTTAATAAGCTTAGTGAGTGAAGCTCACTGAAGCACACCATCTCCAGAGACCTTTCCATTTAGTTTTACTGTGGATTTGGATTTTTCCATTTAAGGCCATTTGAAATCCCAAATGGTCTCCTTCAAAGCGACTTTCACTTAAAAGAAAGTTGCTGCAGCAGCTTCCTGAGCTCCCTTAGAAATCAACTTATCCAAATCATGGCATTAAGTGGGGCAACAGTATTTGAATTCAAACAGTCAGGAAATTGACTGTTACACAGCTTTGGTGGTACAAAGATGGCTGGTAATTTCTAATTTTAAAGGTCTTTTGGAGGATTCATAAAGCCCTTGAGAATACTGCAAAGGAACACGATACTGTGTTCTGCTGCTAACGAAATAAAGTGTTTGAGAGATTAAGCAGGAGGAAATCTTGCATTAGAATAGGTTGACAAGACAGATGAAACATTAAGAATTCATCCAGCTCATCAACAAAGACCTGACTAGATCTCAAACAGCAGAAATCTCAATGAAAACCTCACTTGGATGCCTTTAAACCTGAATCTGACATGCCAGTCTCATATAATTCTCCTTTTCCCAACAAAATGGTGTAACGGCTTCATTGGACAGAAGAGTGGAGAAATTGTATTTGCAAGAAGCACACAGATGCTAAGACATAAAATTATACTCCAGTGTCGAGTCCTCCAAGACCCTCTTTGTCTGGGGATACAGCTAGGGATTGACCTCTTGGAATCACAGAATCATTAAAGTGTGAAAAGGCCTCCAAGATCAAGTCCAGCTTTTGACCAAATACCACACCACAAAGTGCCACATGCATTTGTTTTTTGAACACTTCCATGGATGCTGATTCCACCACTTTCCTGTGGAGCCTGTTCCAATGCTTAACCATTCTTCCAGTGAAGAAATTTTGTCTAATATCCAACCTGAACCTCCTCTGGCACAACATGGGGCCGTTTCCCCTTGTTCTGTCTCTAGCTGCCAGTGAGAAGAGGCCAACCCCCATCTTGTTACATTCCTTTGTGAAGAGTCTTGGGACGTGGCCACTGATAAAAGCACCACAAAACCAGTGCAAGTTGAATCCTGAGATCAAGAAAACCAACTAAAGAGTGCAATAAAACATGATTACAAGGGTTGTTCACTCAGCAAATCCCACCCCACTGCTCACCAATCTCAGTCAAACCCAGAAAACACTTCTTCAGCTACTCCTACAGCCCAGGCAGTTCTGTTGACAGGAAAAGATGTTTTGTAACTATGGGGAAGAAGAAATCCGAAGCTGAGTGTCAAACTCAGCCGTCCTCCTACCTGCCTGCTTCAGTTTTACGGGGGAGACTAGGGGATGATAAATCCACCTCCTCACTCCTCTCAGGAGCAGCAAATCGGAGAAGTCATTCCAGGTCTGAAAAACGAGCTATAACTAAATGATATCAGTATATCTGTGCCCTTGTGTTCTCTCTCTGCTGGCATTTTCCTCCCTACAGCTGAAAACACCACCCATCCCAGGAAGAGGAGTGACAAATCCCCATGGAATAGGAGGGCAAATGCATCCCTGCTGCCCACAGTTCACACGAGCTGAAGGCTTCACGTCTCACGACGATAACGCAGCACGTGGCCCAGGACCAGGGGGCTGCAGGACCAGTGTGCCACTGATTCATCCTTCCTGCATGGATCCAGCAGCACTGAAGGCACATTTGTCCAGCTGATGGTTTGACTTCATCTGAAATGTTTCCCCGGGTCACTGACCTGTTAATTGTAGGCAGAGCGCGGGAGATAATAAATAGTCGATACGCTCCCGAGTCAGATCCTTTCCTCACAGTTACCAGGCAACCTCCTCCAGCTCTCCACAGCTCTGCTAATACTTTTCCCTCCCTTCCCACTGCAAACTTAGGGATGGAGAGCGTGTGTTCATCGGAGGGTAAGAGCCAAGGCAGGGCATATTTAAGTTGGATGGCTTTTTACAAGCATTAAGCAATGCGCTCCTGTAATAAACAACTATGCCAGAGCTAATACTCAATAAACAGTGTGCTTTATAAGCAATTAGGGACTCACATTGTGGAACAGCCATTTCAGGGGAAGATACACTACCCCAGCAATGCTTAGCAAGATAAGTGGCTTGTTAAAAGCATCATAATTCTCCTTTAAAAATCAATTAACAGTTTGGTGCATTTTTTTTAGTGTAAGGACTGCTGGGTGTCTTATTCAAATGACAATGAATCCAGGGAACTGCTTCTCATGTTCTATTCATTGGCTGATGTTTAACTCCAAAAAGACCGACTGGAAGCAAACCTCCAAAATAAAGAAACAAAATTATTTAACTGTAGTCAAGTTCAGTTGCCAAGAGGCAGCTGAAGTTGCTCAGATGAGTCAGATAAACACATTTTCTCTGGGCAAAGGAGATATCAGAGCACATTATAAAACAATTTCCTTTGTGTTTCTTATTTGGCATTGGGGTTTTTTTAAATTAAATTCATTAATAACCTCTTCCACAAATCACAATGGGTTATGCAGCAAAAGTTTAGTTTAGAGATATTTTATTGTGAGTTCTACCCAAAAAGGTGGTGCAGAGTCCTTTTCCTGAAGTTACAGAATGTCTTCTTTCTCTTCTAACAAAACCTGCTTTATGGGATCCCTGGGAAAGAACAGTCTCTCAGGGTACCAAGCACAGAAAAGGGGGAGAGAAAACCATGGGAGAAGATCAACCTTGCCATGCCTCCCCTGCATCTCCAGCAGCAGAGCCAAATGTCCTCCTCTTTCCACCTCACAAAGCCAGAGGTGTTTTCAGCCACTTCTGCTTGCAAAGGTAAAAAGCCAAAGCCCTTTTCTAAGTGAGACTGGATATTTCCAGACTCTCTAAATGTTCACAGGATTATTTTTCCCAGCCCAGTCTGATGCACTCCTTATTTCTGAGCAGCAACGTGCTCTCCTTGCCATTGATTTCCCATCAGCCCTTTACAAATGCCTTCAGTCTTCTCTCCCTGATTAATTATTAAACTATTAAATCAATTGCTGCATGCAAGAGTTTGCAAATCAAAACACAACCTCCACCTGCCTCTCCTCAAATGCGAGTTGTTGCAAAATAGTTTGGACAGACTTTATAATCCTGCTGGACTGTGCTGATCTCATGGATGAATGTACCCTTGAACTGCAGAGCCTTGGAGGTGATAAAAAATCAAATTGTGCTGTTGTTGATGGGACACAAAAACAGAAAGCAAAGGATTTCAGAATCAACCTTCAGTAGGAATTGTGGTGTAACATGAGCTGTTCAGAGAACAGGTGTCATGCTTGGATTAAACTACCTAGAAAAGGGCTTTTCTCTCATCTACCCTGCTTTGTGCTTCTGGGAAATAGATGGGAAAACAATGAATACTTTGGCCATCTGAAAGTCAAACAGTTTAATTCCCCCCCTTGCCAGGGCTGCAGAGTCAGTTGGCTTTTCTCTACTTTGCATCCCCCGTCTGCCCCAGGGGAGGAGCAATGGGGCTGGTTGCAGTGGTTTGTTTTACAGAGCCTCTTCTCCCAAACTCCTGTTTTAATCTCTACACTCTAAAATCCCAGAGTAATTGGACAGACTGAAAACTGGGAGGTGGTGGCATCCAAAGAGGCTGCCACACCTACCCCAGCCAGAGATGTGTGTTTCTCAAAAGTGTGAGTGCGTGTCAAAATATTTGCTTTTCCAGTCTAGGAAATTTCTCATGTCCACCTAAGTGATTTTTTTTCATCTTGACAAAGAGCACCTTCCACTAAAAAACCAAAACAAATGGCACTGCTGAAGATAAACCTGTTCTTACACACCCAAGCCAATATATAAATATCAACCCAATAGCCAGTGTCAATGTCAATAGAGGAATCTGACTCTTACCCTAAGGTTTATACAACCACAAAAAGTTTGCAGATACAACCTGAAAAAGAAACCCAAATTACTCTCCATATCACCTTATGGCTTTCTTACTCCTTTGATTTTTTAAAATTGTTTTTTATTTAAATAACTTCAGAATGGGATTATTGGGAGCTAATAGCATTTCTTAGGTGAAGTTTCATGATCCTTTTATTTCAGGCAGGTCAGACCCTCTTCAAGAGGAACTGAAAGGCTGTTTCTGACCTTTTGAGTGAAAAAGTAAGATTTTCAGTAATTTTGGAGAACTTTGGAGAGCTCTTCCACCTTTTTGCTGAGGTAGTAAAACAAGAGTAAGGCCTGTTAGCCTCTGTAAGCATATTTATACTGATTGCCTGTGAAAAAATTTGCATTTAATTAACAAAAGCAGAGGGTTTTAAAAATTTTGCTGGGTTCTAGCTACGGCAAGAATTAAGCTGTCAGGTCTCACAACCTTTTTCCTTACCAGGTCCTACTATCTTTTTAGCCTTGGTTCATTAAAAAAAAAGCACATAACTGAAATCCTGACCTTTTTCCCCTCCAAGAACCTGCTGTATTTAGAGGAGATATACTCAGCAAGCTTTGAGGGTAGAAATCCTGTCCCTGGCCTCCAGTCCATTGTTGCAGGAACACTTCAGCTGCCACTGAAGTGAAAATTCCCAGACATTGCACAGGGAGACATCTCACCAACACTGAAGAGATTCCATCTTTTTCAAGGCCAGACTCTTAGGGGTCAATGGTATCAAGATTTTTACCATGTTTATCAACAGAACTCTTCTCTTCTCTTCTCTTCTCTTCTCTTCTCTTCTCTTCTCTTCTCTTCTCTTCTCTTCTCTTCTCTTCTCTTCTCTTCTCTTCTCTTCTCTTCTCTCGTCTTCTGTCATCATAAAAAAGGGAAAGCCCTGCAGGTTTATTTCCTCCAGATACAACTAGGAAAAAAGTGTTTTTTCCCAATTTTAGCTATAATCCCGCCTATTTCAACCCAGCCAAGGAAATGCATCTGCCTCAGGCAGCTTCACTTTGTCTTCTAGATGAGTTCCATGTCAGTTACTGCTGATGGACCTCTCCTCTCACCACTGATGCATGAGCATCCCTTTGTCATAACTCATCTACGCCTCTCAGTCAAAGTCAAAATCATCTTAAACGTTCACAATCCAGCCTGGAAGCATCTCCTTGGCTCCAGGCTTCCTGGCTCTATAGAGTCTGGAAAGAAGCATTGTCACTGAAGAGAGTCCAAAAATGTGTACATTTTCCCATATAAGGCCTCCCTGGGAAGTGAGCATCCTTTTGGGAGCAATCAGCTTGGGATTCATCCCATACAACCCTGCACAATGAACGGAGACATTGCTAATTATCCTGGGCACCCTGTCAGGGAGGAGCTGGCCACCTCTAAGCCATTCCAGGGAACCCAAAAAGATAACTAAGGAAAGCCAGCCTGCAGTCAATAGTTGGGAATCTGCTCCTCAGGGTCTTCGTCTCTGGTGTAAAATATCTACAGGGTCTGGCACTTGAAGAATGGCTTGAAAGCCCTACTGTGAAATCACCAGAGAGAAACATGGCCCCTTGGGCTTGATTTGGATTTCAGGGAATCACACTGTGCTCTTCAGAGGGTCCTCTGTCCTCTGGTGGCTCTAGGGGAGCAGGTGGTGACTCAGTTTTAATGTAACAACTCCGTTATTTGTCCAAATAATCCAACTTGCATCTATCTGGGCCCTCACAAAGGTTCAGCTCACTTTTAAAATCAATATTTGCCAGGGAGGGTGACAGCAAAAGCTCTCTGCTCTGCCTGTCTGACATGATCCTGGCAATTCCCAGGGGTATATTGCAGTACCACAGAATTTGGTGAGGGCTTTTTTTTTTTTTTTTTGGTAAATGTCCAAGTGTTGAAGTGATAGGAGAGTTGCTTCTTTCTGTCTTCCTTGTGTTGTTTCTCGATACAGGAAAAAGCTGAAAAGTGGGATCCTAGAGCACCTGGCTGCAGATACACAGAAATAAAACCTTGTGTTCCATGATTTTTAAATCATATAATTTCTTAAGCCCAAATTTTATTTCAGGAAGCTGAGTTTTTTATGTTTTAGTCTTGTTGGTGCTATGAGTCATGGAAATTCCCTCTGAGATAATCTCAGGCGCGGGGTCTGAAACTCAAACGCAAGTTCATGTTATCTTTAGCCTGGTTTATGGCCTGTTGCATGGAAAATATACTGCATTGTTAGGTGGTCAAGAAGAAGGCAAATAGGGCCATATCTTTCTCACTCTGTGAACAGTCACTGCAGCAGTAAAATACTGCAAACCCAGCTTTGTAAAACGCATGATGAAGAGCCCTGCCACGTGCTGCCCGTTTTCACCCAGGAATACATAGTGACTGCTCATGAAGTCTGTTATGATGCCTGAAAAGCCTTCACTGAGCAAAGCTGAAATGGGTCATAAACAAAACAAATCCTGTTTTTTCCAGGTGTGTTTCAGTGTATGGCAGCTGTCAGGGCAAGGTGTACATTCACAGAATCGAAGAATCCAGAGTGGTTTGGGTTGGAAGGGGTCTTAAGGATCTTGTTCCAACCCCCTGCCATGGACACCTTCCACTATCCCAGGTTGCTCAAAGCCCCATCCAGCCTGGCCTTGGACACTTCCAGGGATGGGGCAGCCACAGCTTCTCTGGGCAACCTGTGCCAGGGCCTCACCACCCTCACAGGGAAGAATTTCTCTGCAATATCTTATCTAACCCTGCCCCCTGTCAGTTTAAAGCCATTCCCCCTTGTTCCACAGTTACATTCCTTTGTCCCAAGTCCCTCTCCAGCTCTCCTGGAGCCCCTTAGGTACTGGAAACTGATCAAAGTTATCCCTGGAGCCCTCTTTTCTCCAGGTGAGCACCCCCATCTCTCCCAGCCTGGCTCCAGGGCAGAGGGGCTCCAGCCCTTGGAGCACATCCATGGCCCCCTCTGGATCTGCTCCAGCAGCTCCACGTCCTTCTGCTGCTGGGCCCCAGGGCTGGAGGAAGCTCTGCAGGTGGGGTCTCACCTGAGTGGGGCAGAAGGACAGAATCCCCTCCCTCAACCTGCAGGTCACAGAGTCACAGAATATCCTGAGCTGGAAGGGACCCGCAAGGATCATCGAGTCCAGCTCCTGGCCCTGCTCAGGACCACCCCCATTAGTACTTAACTGAGAGTGACTTCAGAGAGCAACCCCTGCTGCCCATTAACAGCCCCCTGACATCCTGGCAGTGCCTGTGTTGGTGTTTATCTGGCAGCAGGACACTGGTACACCATGACAAGTTTAACTGGTCCAGATATCTCTGAAATGCCTGTTGGATCTGGAAGTATTTGAGAAGGGAAGAGCTTCTCCACTCTAAGGAAGTTTGTTATCCTATTTAATGCAGCATGAACTCTGCCTCATTTAGCATGACAGCTGTAACTGTGTGTATGTTAGCTCAACCTAGTTTTGACTCCAGTGTGAAATTATCCTGGTTGGAAATGAATGACACAGACTAGAAAATATCTCATGCTGAAATCCATATTTTACATACAGCGTGCACTCAAGTTGCACAAGATGTTGCTTCCTGGGGCCATTTTTGTCTTCTGAGACTGTTCCAGCAATCCTCAAGTTTCCCCCAGTGGGCTGGGAGCAGCTGCATGTTCTCTAGGCATGAAAAACAGCAGGAAGAGCTCTGAAACTCTCCTGCAATGACACACCTTGAGCTCCATAGACTGCTGATACTTGAACAGTGCAGACATAAAGCAGCTTCCACCACATGGCCTGGGGACCATGGCCTGTTCCTTGGACAAATCCCAAACACTGCAGAGGTGAAGCCTATATAATCCTGGCAATCACTTATCTCCCTGAGGACAAAGACCCCATCTGCAAAATATATGGAATAAACGTACCAGCTTTGCAAATCTTTAATTCAGCTCATGGCTGCAACTCTTTTAATAATGACATATGACAGCTCTGTAAAAGTGGTTTTAGCTGCCAAGACAAGCACTGGAAAAGGAAGGCCAGATTATGTTTGAGTCTACAACTTGAATTAGCTCCCCTTGTCTTCGCCTGTGCAGGTGGAATGCATTTTGAGGCAAAGGGGATTTGCCTTGAGCACGAGATAGGACTTAAATATCTCCTGTAATGATGTGAATACAAAAGATTAGGGAAGAACAAAAAATGCCTGTCTGCTTAAAAGAAAAAAGGGAGAAACAAGGAAATGCTGATATTTCAGTTTGACTTCAACTTCCTTTCCAGAGCAGAGCAAGCCAATATTTACACAATATAGGGTGAACAAGTCGAGCATATATGTGCTCATGCTCTTTCCTACAGCGTGGCTGTATCAGCTGGGCAATAGCCTGCAAGACAATGGAAGTCATTCTCCTGTCTGTCCCCAGTGGCATCCCATGTCTGGTTTTGATATCAGCCTTCAAGGAAAAGAGTTGGTCCAATGGGAGCGTTCCCAGGGGCAGTGGAGATCATGATCATCAATGTGATGTGCATGATTTGCAAGAACAGGAGAAGGAGCTGGAGTTGTTTAGCCAGAGGAGAAGGACTTAAGGGGGAGCCTTAGCAAGGCTCTTGTGAAGGAGAAAATAAACTTTTACATGTGCCCGTGGGTGGCAGAACAAGAAATGATGGACCTAAATTTCGTAAAGAAATTAACAGGCTTTTTTATTCTCCCACCATTAGTTCAAGCACCAGACAGGGGAATGCTCAGTGAGCCTCCCATCCTGATTCCTTTTAACAGAGCTGCTGGAATATAAAAATTGATGGCTACCAGAGGTGTCATTGCAACATCTCCTGCCACAGCCCCAAATCTGACCATGAGGACATCAAGCATCTCCTTAGTGTGCTGCTACCCTGCAAGTGGACTTGCTCCAGAGCTGACAAAACACATGAATATCAGATAATCACACATCACCTGGCTGCTTCTCCTCCCTAAAGTCTTCTCCAATCTTTCTTCAACAGCACATGTCTTTTTTTTACTCCCTTTGATCCTCCCTTAGTTGGAGCCTGGAGTGCCCCATTTCACTTTGCTCTAAATTCCCCCAAAGCTCACCCTGCTGAAAGAATCTGACCTCCAAACAGCACAGCTGCTTACACCTCCAAATTTATTTCCCAGGAGAGTTTTGCTAAAGCTTGGATAGCAATCTGGGATCCTCTCACCTACCATATACAAAAGAATATTAATTTCCCATTGCTCCCAGGGAAGTGAAAATACAGAAGAACATCAGATATAACTGGAGTTATATTTACAGTCCATTGAGGGGGAAGGGGCATTAGATCCCAGAGATTTAGCTCTGGGAGGAGTTCTGCCTGTATCAGGGTTTGAGGCAGTCTTTGATGTTACTGAAATAAAAGAGAGAAATATTTCCCTCAGGGAGTGAGAAAAAGATATCCAAAATCTTCAGCCTGAGGTTTTTTGTATTGCTGCTCCAGCTACTGTCTCCAGAACTCATTACAATAAGCAAATACTCATACATCATTGGTTTAATATGACAACTGTGATGCTTAATAAGGCTGGAAGAAACATCACTGTGACTCTATTTGAGCCTCCTAAACAATCAGTTATTGCTGAGAAGGTTACACCAATTTTTATAGCTCAGGAGCTGATCTGCAATTTGTATTCATCTTTCATTTTGACTAGACCAATTGTGTGTTCTATCTGCATTATCAGCTCCATAAAAATTCATTCCTATCCATAAAAATAGAAGATTTCTAATAATGCCTCTCCTACTTTGTATGGGTGTATTTGGTTCTATTTAGAAGGGAAAGGCAGTTAATCTGGTAACTGGGTTGTCTTCCTGTCCAGTTTCACTGCAGGACCTAATCCATCTGCTCTAAACCCATCCAGTCAGATTTAAACTGAATTGTTTTTATGATGAGATGGGAGAAATTTGTCTTTGCACAGTGACAGTATGAATTCTGAGTAACTGTGAAATTATTGCCTATCAAATATCTCACTGTACAGAGTCACTTGGGCAGATGAGGCTCCTGACAGGTATGGCCCATGTGGTCTGAAAGGAGGTAAAGAACTGAAACAATTAATGTTTGCAGCCTGATTGAGCAATTGATGCTACTGAGGCTTCTGAGCTGAAGGTATATGTTTAACCAAGGTCTGTCTCCAGAGAGCTGGAAAATCCCAGTGAAGTGGCAAAAATGACAATATAGGTAATAAAAATTATAAAGGAGTTGTGAATAAGAGGAGTAAAAATTGTATTTAACAATGACAAAATCTTTGGTGTCAAAACCAGCCCCAGGAGCCTCAGGCACCTGTGATCTCTAAACTTTCAGGTGAGTCCTCCTCAAAATATCTCATGCTGATATCTCTTTGTCCTGTACCCTGTAAATTATCTGTGCCATTGATGGGGTTTCTCTTCCCCATGATTCTTGCAGGCTGCAATGCTGCTTAGACGATGTGCAGGTAGTTGAAAAGAAAATAGTTTGCAGCTTTTTCACTTTCGATGCAACGTCCAGGTGTGTTGCTGGTCCTGGATGATAGATCTCAACAAACTCACTAAATATCCTTTTTTAATATTTTTTCCAAACCTGGTTGCTCTTGTTGATCATGGTGATACAATAAATTCAGAGTCTGCAAGGCCCCAGTAGGGACAGGACCATATTTTAGTTAAGAAGATAGAAGGGTGTAAAACCAGGCTGGCATGATAAAGAGGCAGAGAAGCACCTGTCTGATCTCAGTGGGTGAAAAAGAAAAAGGAATTTGTCTTCAGGCAAGTGCACTTTCAGGGGAATCCCAGAGAGATCTCTCTGGCCCTGCATTCTTCAAAGTTCCTGCTATTCCTAAAATCTGTGAAATGGGCTGTATCCATCCTACCTGCAGTACATAAGCAACAAGCTCTGAAGTTTTGTCTGTGTCTTCCTCCCCAGGGGCCTCAGCTCTGGCAGACCCCGGGAGGAACAATCTCAGGAGTTCATTCCAGCTTTGCAGTGAGATTCCACTGCAGCTGTGAGGCCTAACTTGGGTGTTTGTTGGCCAAAGGCAAGACATTTAGGCACTGGTGGCTTTTACAGGTCAGGAATCAAAGGTCATCAGTCCAAAGAGAAGAAAGGGAATAGGGAACTGCAGAAGGGACAGCTCTGGATCACTTGTTGAAACAGAAAATGACAGGCAAGACCTCAATGAACATCTTTACACTTGGCTCCTTCCTGTATGAGACTGGGAAATAAGCACTAATTTCTCACCACTGATATCAATTTATGTCCTAAATTCTTTGTTAACCATTACATTTGTGGGCTCCAGCCTTGGCTGAGCCCTGCTCCTTGCTCCTTCATCCCCACCTGCCTCAGTATCCTCCTCCCAATCCATTCCCCAGTGCTCCCCAATGAAATATGTCCCTTTGTCCCCACCAATATCCCACTCTGGCATGGCTGAACTTCCAAGAAGGTAGTTCTCCAGCTGGAGAGGCAAAGTGGGATCTGTGTTAGGGTGAGAACAAAGTCATAGGGAGCTCTTTCCTGAGAAGGCCCTGGAGCCCACAGCCCCTCTTGCCAGCCCTCCCAGTGTGCAAACACAGAGGTTGGCCAAAGCTTCAAAAACACCTTTCCAGATTAATAAAGGCATCTGTAGCTTGTGCTGAGTTTTAACCTGCAGGATTCCCCAAACCACAGCTGCTTCAGTCTGAGACACTGTGGCTTTACATACCCAAATCTCAGTGAAGCCTGAAAAAAACCTCTGACTACACCCTGCACTGCAAGAAAAGGAGTTTCTGGGGACCATTCAGTCCATTCCCTGATACCTGGACAAAGTGGGGCACTAAATTCAAGTTTCCTATTAACTTCTGCTGATTACGTTGCATTCAAACGGTGGAGAATTTAATAAAGTAGCTTTAAATACTTGAGGCAGCAAATGTAAGCACCTTAGCAAATGGGACACAGATAAGGTTCCTCATCTGCCAGCTCCCAGGCAAAGATCCGTAATATTCAGGTAAATAATACAAAAAAGGACTGGAAGTAGAGAAAGACTTATTATGGCTGTAAGGCATGTCAGGACATGATTATCCTGTTTCACGCTGTCAGGAAAGTGTGAGATAGAGTAACTGACAACAACCAAGACTTAATCAATCTGAAAAACCTGAAAGGAGACAATTTTAAACGGGAAATTTTCCAAACAACCCACTTTGCTAGTTTAATGAGGGCAATGATCAAATGAATGGATTAGAACAGGATCAGCCAGTGTGAAGGGCAGTGCACAGGTGCTCTCCAAAGCAGGTTGTACACATGCCTTACCACAATATACTGTCCTGTATGTATGGGACACTGTGTCCCAGGGAGAGGAAAATTCACATTTTTGGTCCTTTTTACTTGTCCTTTATATCCTAAGCCAGTACAGATCAACACCTTGGCCTAAACTTTACCAGCTTTCCTAAAGAATGGGTGTTTATATCAGAAAGGCACTACCAAAACCATGCAGTTACAGCTGTTTCTCCAGAAGACACAACAGGAACTGGTGGATTATAAATTGGACCAATCTGCAAAGGTCTGGAATTTAGCTTTTCCGTGGTGCAAGCAAGAAATTGTGGTTCACAACCTCAGGTTCCTCATACATTAAATTAGGATCACAAAACCTCTTTGGAAAGTGCTAGGAGAACTATAGAAGGTATTGCTATAATTGTTATGAATAATGCAGTAACCATGCAGTCCATGGAACCACGAACTGTGGATGGTGAGGATGGAATATTTTCCTGATGTGCCCAGCCCAATTAAACACAAAATGTGACACCAAACCTTGCAACCTCCTTCCTGGCAGATGACAACATGGACCAAATGGATGAAGAGAAACAGCTTCCACCCCCTTGTGAAGCATCACGCCAGAACAAAAATAATGACAACTGCTGAAAAATTCCATTGGCAGGGAACAGCAGAGATGTGGTTTTGTCCAGTTCCCATTTCATGGGTAGCGTCCATTTCTCTCCTTCACTCCTTCCCATAGTCCTATACTTTGTTTCAAAAAGTATCTCAAGAAATAAACGTGGGGAGGAGACAGAGGTGTGTCATGGGGAGGGGGGAACATTCAGGGTTTTTTTGTCTCAGCCCCAGCTGCGCAAATGACATTCACACATCTGGAACAGCAGAGAGAAAATCAGCATTACCAGGGAGGCTTTGCTGGTTAAGAAACAGGAAGCAGCCCCGGAGAAGATGTATGGAGCAATAAGAGATGATTTACTTGCACAGATTTTATTGTTTGAATACGCACACTCGCCCCATCTATTCTCGTTCGCGCCACTGCGCGCGGCAGTCCTCCCCGTCGGAGGGTGACGGCGCTGCGTCTGTCGGCATTCCCGACAGTATATCATGAGGAATAGCTGCTCCTGGGCCCCGCTGGAGAAAAGCAACCCACTCCCTGTTCTGGGCCTGGTAATGGGAGCTCTCCATCATGCTGCCAGCTCACGGAGCTGGGTACAAGGCTTGCAGAGCAGGAGCTCGTCGGGAGCGGTTTGGCGAACGTCGCCGTAAAGCCCCAAAAAAGCAAACGCTTCCCAAATTCTCCTTGTGTGCTCTCATATCGTGGCACTTGCCATGAGCAGTCTTTTTCAGAGGAAAAGAAGCAGAGAAAAACACACGGGATCTGTGATGAGCAGTGCTGCTGCCAAGACTTTGATATGATGTGGACAGCTCGGAGTGTGGGCAGGGCTGGGGATGTGGCGCTTCTTTTCTGAGATGGATCTTTCACTGACGAGTCTGGCTTGGTTCTTAGTGAACCAGGGCTTAACTTCAGCTTACGCCTACTCAGGCAGGTGTTGGGTGGGAGGAGGGCTCAAATATGGCTGATGACTTTAATGGGGAGAGCCTGAGATCATTAATTAATGGCTTTTAGGTAGATTTATATCAGATATTAGGAAGAAATTCTTCATTGATGCAGGGCCTGGATGAAGCTGGTGCGTAGAGTGTCAGATAGGGGTATAAATTAATCTTCTTAAAAACCAAATGCAAAACACAAAAAATTTTCCATGTATTTTCTTTGGAGTTTAGCATTACTTCAGGCTTGAACTTTTCCTAGGAATGTAAGAATTAAGTCCCACAAAAAGCCTTTGAACCTCATTTGGAGTCCATTACAATAACTTTGGATTAGGATTTTCATGTTTTTGTTACATGATTTTACATCCCTAGTGCAAATGGGCTCTGCAAGAAGAGGTACTGCAGCCTATGATGGTGTGACTGATGGGTTTATTTTTTCAGTTGTTTTATTGCATTCCCCTAAAGGTATGTTTACATACATTAAATTTTGAAGGGAGTTGTAAGTTATACAAACATCTCAGTAATTTCATCTATAATCACAAAGGCAAGCTATGAAAAGAAAGTTATGTAAAGGAAATAGCTGGAATTAGGAACATAATGGAACAGCCAATTGACTGTTGGGCAAATTATGCCTTTCCCTGCAATCCAAGTCAAACATTCCTCACAGCTTTGGGGCTTAATTAGTTAATTATTATTTTAAATTATTTAAATTACTATTTAACTTTAGGAAGTTAAGTAACTTCTAGCTCATTACTGAATATGTGCAGAGGTTTCCTTCCACAGTTTTGAAACTGTTCAGCCCATTCCATTGCTCTGATACTGGCCACATAACATGATCCACTTGGAAAATGCTGGACCTCAGCTGCAGAAGGATGCAGAGAGTCTGGGAAATTATCCTGAGGAGTATTCACAAAAACATGATAAAAATTCTGATGGCAACTGCTTCAGTGCTTAAAATATCCAGGAAAAAATACCCCATGTTGGAAATCTACTGTAGAATTTTCTAGAAAGGAGAAAGGACTTCCTGGAGGCAAAGGGAAGATGTGACTGCTCTCCCTGGCATATTATCTCCTTCAAGCTATATTCCCTTCTAAGAATTTTATTGACTCTGCCGTTCATCGTTTGTTGGCCAAATCTGTGAACAGTCTAATTATGTCTTTGGAGATATGTTTTGTTCTGTCATGGTGATAACTTGGTTACATAATCTTGCCTAGGGTTTGAAGAACCTCATTAATATCATATTTAGCTCAAGGCGTTACAGTCACGTGTGCAAAACAGTACAATTATTTTCCATTTGAGGCTGTGTCTCTGGTTTCAGTAAAGCTGCAGTTAGCTCCAGTTGCATTCTCTTTAGGAGGTCCACAAACTTTCCAAACACTCATTATGCTTTTCTGACAAAGGACCAGTCTCTGAGATGTTTAAAGTGTGTACCTTGCAAGGAGATGCCCTCAAGCTGCAGTCAAGACAGAGTTCTCTGTCCATCCTGTCCAAAAGCCTGAAAGAGTTAAATTAAAAAGGTTAGTTTGGTTCTCAGATTGACAAAAAAAAAGGATGATTCATCAGTTGTTCATTTTTCCACCCAATTTGTTCCTTGTTATTTTTAATAAGCTTTTGAAAGCAAGCAAAAACATCAAGGGGAGATTAATTTCTGTATAACAAGGAAACATAACAAAACTCCAAGCACAAGAGCTGAAAGTTTGCATCTTTTCATACCTAACAGGATAAACAGAATGAAGAAAGACTGAATCATCTTAAAAAGCAGTGGAAAGGAATTGGTTTTTTTTTTGTTTCAGAAAAGCAACAGTCCACTTGAAATTGTTACAGCCAAAGCTCTGAAAGGATAAAATCACTTTTCCTCACCTCTGCTCAAGGCTGTGCACGCATAAACCATTCCAGCAGATGCTTGTGCTGTTCTGAACGGGTTCGTCCTTGCAACCTTTCTACATGACAAGGTGACAGCTCCAGCTGCTGCACAAAATTGCTTAGAAAAAGTTGTCACATTTAGAAGCCTTTCCCGAACTTGAAAAAATCTACTCCTGGCTTCAGCAATACCTTGATTTAGCTCACTATTCAAGAAGGCCACCTGATTCCACCAAAAATTGGTATGATTTTTTCATGGATCTCCATGTTTGGGAAGAAGTACCAGTGCTGGAAATCCTGAGGGGACAACAGTCTGGGGACACATGAGTTTTTGTCTGGACTTTGTCTATTATCAAATTAGAGGTACGTAGCCAATAGGCTTCTGTGATACATAAGATCATTTCTCTTTCCTTCCCTCTATCCCACACCAGCCTTGGTGTTTCTAGCTCTCAGATATAGATTTTCAACCCCCTTATGCTCTAATCAGTTTTTCAGTGCACATGAACAATTCGAGCTGTCTGAAAGACAAGGCACCCCAAATCAATAATTAATAGTTGTCTGAGTATCAAAATGGAGACATGGGAGTAGGTTTATATAGGATATTGCAAAAGAAATTCTTGGCTGTGAGGGTGGTGAGGCCCTGGAAGAGATTACCCAGAGAAGTTGTGGATGCTCCATCCCTGGGAGTGTCCAAGGCCAGGCTGGACGGGGCTTGGAGCAACCTGGGACAGAGGAAGGTGTCCCTGCCCATGGCAGGGGGTTGGAACAAGATGATTTTTAAGGCCCCTTCCCACCCAAACTAGTCTATGATTCTAGAAAATCATGGCTAACCTGGAAAGACCTGACTGACAAACTGGGGCCAGGTAATTCCTGCTATAATGGCAATATTATTCTTGTAAGTAAATCCAAGTGTACTTGAAGGCATGGAAAATTCCACAGAATGAAAGACCAGGAGGAAAAGTTCTGTTTGACTACATTAAATACTGGGGGTTTTGTGTATTAGCCCATTTAGCCTATTTGAAAGCAAAGTTAATGTTAGTAACATTATAATAATGTGTTGAGTGAATATGGGAATTTGAGGCCACACTATAATCACCTCATACAAAAACCTAAAAAAGAAAATATGCCACTCAATTGCTCCAGCCCACAGGCAGCATGGTGAGGAAAAGTGGCTTTGATAAACCTGTCCCAAATTTGGTGCAAATCACCATAGTTACTGTAGTTTCAGTGAAAATTCCCTTATTTTACACCATTGGCAACATATTTTGAAGAGCAAACCCTAACACCCAAGGGTCAAGACATCCAAGAGGATTTTCCTCACCATGACAGGATCTGGACCACCAAGTGCATCAGTGAGGCTTGTGAGACTCCATGGCTCACTCAGAACATGCACTGTAACAGTAATGTAATTACAGATATTTGTGCAGCATCTTATTCCTCTGCTTGTCAGTGTGAAAGAAAAGCTGCTAGGAAAAGGGAATTTATTTGTATTTATCTTTTCAGCGGGCGTCTTCTCTTGTCTGCCTCACTCCAGTTCTTTTCTTTCCAAGAAAAGAGGAATTTATAGGATCATAATGCAGAAAATTACTCATTGTAAGGATTTTACTATAAATTAGTTGGTGAACCTTCAAGGATGAGTGTGCTTACATCATCACATTCACTCAGTTGTCCTCTGTTGTTACCTGTAGCCCTTGATTCTACATATACCATGAATAAATCCATAAATAAACCCTATATGTGTCCAATGCTTTGTGCTTCCCCCAACTCTCATACATTTCTTTCCCTTTTCTGCTTCTTTTTCTGTGCCCCACCTAAATATTCATCTGTCCTTTGCAGAGCACCAACACAGACAAAATGATGTCTGTTTTCTCCTTGAACAGCAGCTGTGTTCTGGATATGATTTTATATTCCTGTTTATTTATTTTATATTTATGTGTGTCTCACATTAACTCATGCAGCATCGGGAAGGGAAGGGAAGGGAAGGGAAGGGAAGGGAAGGGAAGGTGATTTCACCATCTCTTTTGACTGCCAGTTTACCATTTGCCTTCCTGAAATTCCCTGGAAGGAGCATTTCTCTCATGTTGGGGCCAGAACAGTGGTGTTCCCATTGCTTCCAAATTTGGGACCTCAAATCCTGATGCTAATTGTATTTCCTATTATCCATTCATCACCTTCCACCCAGAAGACCTTAAAGCAGGGAATAAACGTCCCTAGGAGAAGGTGGGAAATGAGGTTCTGGATCATTCCACAACCTACAAGTGGTGTTTGGAAATTGAGGGGCATTTTGTGGGCGCCTGAGTCCTGCTATGGGGCTAAGTGTTCTCAGGATTTTGAGGGCTTTTGAGGTCCTGTTGCAGCTCAGAGAATGTTTCCAGAGCAGGTCAGTGTCAAAGATGGGGCTAACTCTAGACCCTAGCTAGGATTCCTAGATCCTGACTGAAGGATTTCATCCCTGGATTGTGTCCCTGCTGCTAGAGTAGTAATTGTACTTGCAAATAAAATCATGCCCAAAAAGTCCAGTGAGCATCTTTGCTGATGCAGAGTGACTGTTACCTTCCACCCCAATGTCTGCTGAAGTGTCTCTTTATTTATGGCTTAGGAAGCACCTGGGAGTTTTTGAGGATGACTGACCCCTCACAAATGTACATTATAATCACTGCCATTCAGACTGGAACCACCTCTGTGCTGCTTTATGGTTTAGGGTTTTTTGTAATATTATTTTTCTGTGTAGGAGGCCTGTTAAATAATATATTCCATTATGTGGCAAAGTTAAAATGTTATATTCTTTCTTTTTATTTTTTGTGTTCTGTCACTCTTAAAACACTCTTTCTCCTGCAGACACTGAGCTTTATTCTACATTTCAGTTGTGAGGGCTGTGGCTCACCAGGATGGGGCCCAGCATTTCTAATGACAGATGAACAAGACCTTTCCAGTCTAAAAACTTTTCTATATATGCATACATTTTTAAGGAAACATTTTGGGAGTTTTGTTAAATACTTATATTTTCCTTTTGGGCTGCTCATAACGTGATTCTTTTGGAAGCACCTTAGCAAAGTATTAAACTGCATTTTCCTCATGCTGTACAGCCTGATGGGACTGGTAGTTTTAGCCCCATTTTCACCAATAAAATAATCTCCTCAGAGGATTATGCTTCCACTAAGGAGCTGTGCTGACTTCCCACCAGCCAAGCAATGTGGTTTGTCATGGACATTACATTAACTAGTAATTAGCATGTAATTATTATGAGCAGGAAGCCTGCTCTAGGAGAGTGGGGGCAATGTGACTGTTTCTGTTTTAACTACAGTTCCCACAAGACCACGTGCTGCTGTGAGAAAACAAAGTTGAATGTTGACATGACTCAAAACAAAACCTTTCAGCAACCCAAATGGAAAGGTTTTGATTTCAGGCATGTCGAAACATTTCTCTTCAGCTGAAAATGTCAGAAAGAGCATTTGACATCTGTTCTGTTTTGACCTTTCCAAATTGAATTTCTTCGTTGCTCCCTTGTCCATTCTGTAAAAAATAAAAACACACATTTTTTTTGTCCTGGTGTGGGGAAAAACACAGACCAGAAATATCTAGGGGATCTGCCATGAAGGGACATTTTTCAGTTTCACTTAGCTCTTCATAAGAAAGCTTAGGCTGAAATAAAATACCCCTTTCTCCAATACCTGCAGAGGACTGGCTCTGAGCTGAGCCCTGCAGCACAGAGCAGAGGATAAAGCAGCAAGTGTGATCCTGGGGGACTGTGATTCCTTTCTGGGCACCCTTCCTCTCTGGGAATATGATGCAGAGGTAAATCACTCTGCTCCCACCCTGTGTGCTCCTGCAGCAGCTGTACAGATTCCATATATTCCTTCTTTTCCCTCTCTTCCTTGCTGCTATCTCCTGTGACACCCTGTCTGGTTTATTCTTTTTACATCTAGTATGAAATCGAATAAATGTCCTATAAGTTACTTTCATCTCAGCATCTTCATTATTTTCATGTCAGAAGTGTCTCAGAGAGGGAAATTCAAGTTTGGGTGAGCTCACAGACATTTCTTTTCACTCGTAAGACATGAACAAACCATCTGGCACAGTTAAGCCACTCAGCATGATCCTAAAACAAAGACAAATGCTGCTGCTGTTGTTCCATTGTTTAAAATAGACATTTTTGGAGCATGGATTGAGTCCAGACCTTCCAGCTCTTTTTTGTTAAACACACACATACTGATACATGCCCCTGTATGTCTCCATATAGCCTTAAAGAATTGTCTCTTTATAAAGGATGCACATTAAGAATATATAGCAACCATTTCTGTGGTGTGTATCATAATTCTAAAATCCATTTAAAATAGCAGTGAAGTTAAATGGAGATCTCAGCACCCAGAGGTTTCCTACTGTAGACTCAAACAGGACAGGTGCCATAGAATCGTGAAATTATTGGGGTTGCAAGGGACCCTAAAGATTATCTATTTCCAACCCCTTCCATGGGCAGGGACAGCTTCCACTAAAACAGGTTGCTCCAAGCCCCATCCAACCTGGCCTTGAACAATTCCAGGGATGGGGTGTCACCATTCCTACACCTTCTTGGGTTGAACATGACTTTTTGAGACTTTGTTTATGAACCACAAAGGTGCCCATGGAGGGACAGAGATCTGAGCCATCCTGGGAAAGAAACAGTCGAAGCACCAGTGGTGTGGGGAAAAGCTTGAGCTCAGTTTTCTCTTGGATTTCTTTTGACACAGGAATTTTCAATACTTTGTGTTCTCCAGTGAGGTCCATAAGGACTGGGAGAAAATATCCTGCTTTCAAGTCCTTCTAGAAGCCATTTCCAATTGTATAAAAACAATAAAGCACTTGAGAAAAGTCAGCATGGATTGATGAAGGTGAAACTAGGGCTGATCAAAGCTTTATACAAGGAAATATTTAGTCAATGGGTAAGAGAAGAGCAGGGATTATTTCCATAATTTAACAAGGCTTTTGACACTGTTTGCCACAACATCCTCATTTTCAAGCTGGTGAAATACAGGTTAGACAAGTGGACAGTGAGTTGGATTGAAAACTAAGTGAAATGCTGGACTCAGAGGGTCTGAGTTGGTGATATGAGGATCAGCTGGAGATCAGGCACCAGGGGTGAGCAGCAGAGGCCAGTACTGAAACCAACAAAGTTACATCCTTATCAATGACCTGGTTGATAGGACAGGGACCTCTTTCAGCGAGTTTGCAGGTGGTGCAAAACTTCAAGGAGTGATTGATGCAAAAGATGGTTGTGTTGCTTTCTAAAGTATCTTGATAGGCTGGAAAAATGGTCAGCAGGGCAAGCTGTGAAATTCACCAAGTGAATGTGGAGTCCTACATCTGGGAAGGAACAGCCACAGAGCCACTGAAGGGCCAGGCAGATGATTAAGGGTTTGCAGCATCTGTCAAACAGAAGCCTGGAGGAGAGAAATCTCAGGGAAATCTCATCAGTGTGTATAAACATGTGAGGAGGGGAATGAAGAGGTTGTAACTCAGTTTTCCTCAGAGTTGCCCAGTGACTGGACAAGAGACAAAGGGCACAAACTGGAAAACATGAAGTTGTTTGAACTTAAGAAATGGGGATTTTTACTATCAGGGTGATTAAACACTGAAACACATTATCCAGAGAGGTTGAGTATCCATCTTTGGAGATATTCAAAGTACTACTGGACCTGGTGTGGGGCAAACCTGTGGTAGCTGACTCTGCTCTGAACAGGGCAGCTGGAATGGATGTCCTCTTCCAGTTCTCAATGATTCTGTGACTTTGAGGGTCACAGAACTTATCCCAAATGTACTGCACTGTTACCAAAACAGACTATTTTCCAGCATTGATAGATTTTCCTGCATTGTAGAAAAGTTCTCTTCAATAAGATTATTTCTCTGGGGACTCAGAAGAAAGTTTTGTCTGCTTAAAATGTGCTTACAGGAAATGGAGCGATGCTTAAGGATTCTGTTGCCATCAGCTTCGTGTGAGCTGCAGTTCCACTTGCCTTCTTTGGGCATCTGCTCCTGTGTGATTGCATTTTTATTCTTTTTCAGAAGGGCAGATGGTATTTTTTTTTCCCTGTGTGCATAATTAAACAAACACACAACAAACTCATCTAAAGATACTAATTAATTCCTTTTCCTAATAGATTGCAGGCAGTCTATTAATATTACTCACTCCTGGGACTAAGAGTCTGTTAGCAAGAGCTTCCTCATCTTGCTGCTTTTCCTTCTCCCGTGGTGAGACTGGTGAAGGGATCCACCACATCCCTTCAAACACAGCCCAGCTGGAAGGAGCTGTAGCTAATCCTGGGCTGGTCTTGGTGATAGGCTGAACATCCTTCACTTGACTTGTTAAATATTTTTCAACTTGAGCCCCCTCATCTTCCTCTCTTTGATGATCTGTGCCTGAGTGGCCGTGGTGCTGCTTGGGTTCAGTGATGGCTGAGGACTGGGTCATTCCCAGCTCTGCACACATCCAGGGATTTTGGGCTCCCTGGTATTCTTGGAAAGTGTGTGACAAAAGATAAGAAGTTTAATGGTTCTTCTCTTAATATATAACTATATATACACATTTTAAAAAAAAAAGGTGAGATCAAAAATGCCGTTGGATGGCACCGAGTGATTGTCAGCTCTGTTATAATTACCCAATTAAAGAGGTGATAATGAACCCAGACTTGAAATGCTGGAGGGAGAAAAGGAGGGTGTCACCAGCAACTCAACATTTGTTTTATCCTAAATCTTTATTGTAAAGTAATCACCTGTCAGGAAGTCTGCTGAGGAGAGAGCAGCTACTCCGTGCAGTGCTGTGATCACAGAAACAGGGTGGGAACAAAAGCAGCAGTGACAGATTCAGGTGAGGCAGTCTCCAGCCCAGAAAACCTCAGCAGCCCAAGGCTTTTTGAGGAACCCACCCATCCTGTGGACGAGGAGGTGCAGCCTGAGCTGAGGACATTAGGTAGAAGCTGTGCTCTCTCCAGATGGTTCTAGTGTTTGCAGGGTGGGTCATATTTTCATTATGATGGACAAAAAACAATCCAGGAACTGTGTATTCACATGTTCAGCCTTAGAAACTCTGCTGAAAAAAAACCTGTGACGATCTGCAATTGGTTCTGAAAAGAACCCGGGGTAGGTGATCACCTCAGCAGCCTGAAGTGTGAACGGGATACTGGTTCATACTGGCATAAACAGAGACAGAAGTTCATGGGAAATTATCTCCTCTTTTTACTTGGCATTTGTCAGACCAAATCTGGATCCGTGGCCCTGTTGGAGTGAGTCCAGGTGAGGGGCATGGAGATGCTCTGAGAGATGGAACACCTCTGCCGTGAAGACAGAGTGGGAGAGCTGCGGGTGTCCAGCCTGGAGAAGAGAAGGTCCCAGGGAGAATTTAGAGGCTCTTCCAGTGCCTAAAGGGGCTCCAGGAGAGCTGGAGAGGGACTTGGGACAAGGGATGGAGGGACAGGACACAGGGAATGGCTTCAAATTGACAGAGGGCAGGGTTAAATTGGATATTAGGAAGAAATTCTTGGCTGTGAGGATGGTGAAGCCTTGGCAGAGGTTTCCCAGAGAAGCTGTGGCTGTCATATCCAGGAGAGAGCCCTTCATCTCCCCCCACACTGATCCTTCCAGAAGTTTATTCCACTTTGGGGACTACAAATCCCACCAGTCTTCATTGTTGCCTCAGTTATGAGTGTGGTTGCGCTAGACTTCAGTCCACAGGCCCACAGGAACAGCTAGACAAACCAGGTGAATGCTCCCTTCTGAGAGACAGGGAGGAATGCATTTTATTAAATTCTTTCAGCTTTTAATGTGTGCAAAAATGTGTTTCTTTTCATATGATCCTCATTGCTGGTTTTCAGTCGTGTTCAAAGATGACAAAATGAAAAAGATCAAATGATAAATCAAAACAAGAGTAATACAAAAGCCTGAGGGATACAGAACTGACAACAGATGATCACAGAAGAAAGTGATAAAATTCTTGCTTATTCCAGGAAAGCCATCCTTAACTAAAAAATATTTCCTAGATATATGTGTAAATGACACAAAAATTTTAGATTGATCATTTCTACTGGATATTGTATGATCAAAATTTCAGTTTATTAGAATTCTAACCAGCTAGTTTGTCATTTTTAAGGCTGATTAGTACTAATATACATATATAAATATTTTAAAATACATCGAACAAGGCAAAGACCCAGCAACTAACAAATCAATTTCTTATTAGTTTACACTGGAAAATAGAGTGTCCAGAAGTGTGAGCCATTTGTAAATATTAGGTGCATCAATCTTGGTGCCTTCAAACAATCAATTTCCCCATGAAAGGAAGACAAACATTGAAGGGAAAGAGGAAAAAAAAGAAAATAAAAAACCCCCCAAACCTGAATGCAGTAATATCCTAGCAGTCTAAATCTAAATCATTGCTGTTCTACTGTGAAGAATAGATACCCCCTTTTTTTACTTCTGGTTTTTTTTTTTCCTTTTTCTTTTTTTTTTCTTTCCTAATTTTTGGGGTTTTTTGAGCTGTTCTTGTAGCAAATTATAATGGCAACTGGCTTAAAAGTGTTAAGAGGAAAAGATAAATCACTTCTGAAACATGTTTTGTAGTGGGTTAGTTAATGCTAGGAGCCTTGCCACACTCACTGCAGTTATTTCCTGCGTGATGGATTGGTTTCAGCTCCCCTCTGGTATCCTGAGGGATTTCTTCATCTCTCATGAGGGCACCAGAGGAATACCCTGCTCATGGCAGGTACCAGCTGGAGGAGAGCTCTAGGCTGTACAGATGAGGACAGATGGACACTTTGCAGTTCTGTGTGGGCCAGGAGCACCTGAACTGGGTGCTGTGTCCTCAGGGCTATGTAGCACCACCTCAGGGCCATCCTTCACCATGATGTTCTTCCCTTGTTGCTGAGTCCCATCTCAGCCTGAGGTGTCTCTGTGTGCTGGCTAATATGGGTGCACTGTCTCCAGCTGTGAATCCGTGGAATTCTTTGGGGTCTTTGCACCCAGCTTTGTGTGGACACACAGGGCCCTTGAGTTCCCTTTGATGGTGCTGACACCTGGTTAAAAAGAGCCAAGGACCAGTCTGAGGTCCTCAGGCCAACTGGTCAAGACTGGTTTGTGTCCTTGCTGCCGAGGGTGTGCAAATGCACAAGTTTTCTTCCTTTTTGTTTAGCACAATAGACCTTCCCCAAAACTGGAGTCCCTCCTGGCCTAAAAGGAAGGATCTTTGTATCCAGCCCCTGAGATCAGTGAGGTGCTCAGATACCACAGAGGTGCTGCTTTGGGAAAGCCTGTGGAATTACAGGGAGTTGCCTAAAGGTGCATCACAGCTGTGTTTTCCTTTCATGAGACTTTTACCATGTTACTCCATTGCCATTCAAATTTATCCATTCCTTTTGCAAATACAGTCACAAAAGTCCTGTGTAGGGCATGGCAGCAATTCTGGGGTCCTCAAAATGCTCACTGCACATTGAGAGCTTGAACCAAGAGGATAAAAAATTAAACCTTGAAGAGGAACAGCTGGGAACCCAAGGAGAGGATTCCCAGTTGATGTGTGTCCACCTAAACATAAAAAATTCCCTATTTTCAACCAAATCTACGTGTACATTCACATGCACACACACATTACTGTACTTTTTATCTAATGTAGTGCATAATTTATTAAAAGGTTATATATTAAAGAATTCTGCTTTCCATGAGGGTTCAGGAAAGGGCAAATGTTACTGCTTGTCTTTGTGAAAAAAATTTAATTGAACACTACAGTTAAGCAGGACCATCAGTTAAGAGCAGGTATGTACCACTGCAGTGATGAATGGCTTAATATAAATGACATAGGTGTGCTAAGCCAGGGATAAAGCCCAAACAGGAGATCAGTAATTGCATCTCTCCATTAAAACTGAATTGTCCCTCAGCTGCAGCTCCTACTTCTCTTGTCTAGTTGAGTCTTAAAATCCTCACTCTGGGGCCCTCACAAACTGATGCAGCTGCTGAGGCTGAAGGTGCTGTACAGAAAAGCAGCAGAGCTCAGTGCACAGGGCCAGAAATCCAGAGGGAATGAGGAGGGACATAACGCTCCATGAGGGACAGCTGGGAGTCCAAAGAGGGGGTGATCCCAGGGTAGCCATGACCATGAAGAGCTGATGTCTTTTCTCTCCTGGTCTTGGTGTTCCTGCAGAGGTTTGCTGGAATTTAGACCTGTTTTGGTTTGTACTCAGCTCTTCCCTTGGCACAGCCTCTGAAATGGTCTGTGAGGGTGAGTGAGTGAGAGCTGCAGCACCCTGTAGGCTGGGGGGTGAAACCTTGGGCCTGTAGTTCAAATCCTTTGGTAAAGTTGTGGTTGTCCCTTCTTGTATTTCTTCTATTTTCCACTTTTCTGAGCCAAGTAATACATGAATTTCCAAGTCTTTCTTTTCACACCAACCCTACTGGTTTCCAGGCCGTTTTTTTTCCTCCTCCTTCGACCCTCTCCCTTTCATATCATGCATGCCACTGCCTATCATGCATCCCATTCATACGCCCCATTCCAGTGTTAAACCTCGCTGGTTTGGTCCCAGATTTCCTTCCCACACTGTTTTTCTTCACCCTTTGTTTCCAGCTGATATTCCTAACCTCCTCCCTTCCCTTCTTGTTACTTCTCTGCCCTCACGGCTGCTCCTTTGTTTGTGAGCAGCACCTGTTATTTTCTTGAGTATTAACAGAGCAGAAACCAGATCTGCTGCTCTCCACCCCGACATCATCTCCAGGATATCTCCTTTTAGCTCCAGTCTTAGGTGACAAACATTGCCTTTTGTTTACAGCCCCACAGCCAGAACAGTGGCTCTCCCTGAATTAATTCCAGTGAGTTTTGCTTCAAATAAGATTTCCCAGGAGGTGCTGGGAAGAGCCTCTGGAACTGTGTCAGCATGAATAGATGCCCGTTCATCCAGGCACACACCGTGCTGTAACAACCATGGACATCTCGTACTGTCTTGAGGGGAAATGTGTCTGCTGCAGCTTGAGCTGAGCTTCAGATGGAGCTGGGAAACCATGTACTAATTAGTTAATGGGCTGAAGAACCCTGTATTGTATTGGATGGATTCAGTTTATAAACTGGCCCTAGTTCTGTGGGCAAAAAATAAAATAATATAAAGCTTTACAAAGTCACGGACCTTGTTAATCCCAATTTTACCTTCACTCATCCCAGCATTACATGTGCAAAGGGCTGACTGATGTTACTTTGTACTCAGGAATATTGCTGAAGCATAAAATCAGGAGTGAAGTCTGAATCACATCTCTCTTCCATGCTCTGCTGTGACTTCAGTTTGCTTTGTTGTGGAAAGACAGAATGAGTCACTGACTCAAACAGAGGCAGCACAAGCACTTTTTTTTTTTTTTCCCTTTACACCAGAAAAGCACATGTTTTTGGAGAAAATCAGAGAAATCTACACACAGCCAAGAGGCTTGTGACTGACCTATGCACCTGAGTCCCAGCCCATCCAGAATGTGCTCCTGGATGGGAGCACAGTGATCCATCTGTTTTGTGCAGGGCTGCTCCTCCAGGCTTTCAACTGCACGAAGCTGTGCCTGGGGAGGTTGAGGTTGGATATCAGGAAAATACTTTTCACCCAGAGGGCAGCTGGGCAGCAGAACAGGGAAGTGGTCACAGCACCAAACCTACCAGAGTTCAAAGAATATTTGGACAATGCTCTCAGGCACAGGGTGGGATTGTTGGGGTGTTCTGTGCAGAACCAGGAGTTGGACTTGATAATCCTTGTAGGTCCCTTCCAACTCAGGACAGTCTGATTCTATGATTTGTCTTGGCTTTACTCCCCTTCCAACACATACACACAGTTCTCATAAAGAACTTTTCAGAGTAATCAAGACATATTCAAAGTTATTACTGTTTAGCTCTGAACTTCTGGGTAAAAATAAATAATTCTTGACATATGGGAAGAAAAACTTTGGAGCTGTTCTGGCATTTGGGTTTTGAGATGTTTTCTGATAGCATGGTGCAGAGTGAAGGGGGGTTTCTGTAGTGTGAAGCAGAATAAAGATCACAATAACGAGGGCATGAAATTAGCTTGGCAGTATGAACTCCATGATACTGCATAGGATTTTCAATTAGGATAAATTAAATTGTTGCCAAAGTCAGAATGGGTATAAGGATTGAGTAGGGTAGGAGGGAGGAAAAAGGTGAGCCTTAAAGATAATGGCTTAGAGAATCTACTGTACTTAGGGAATAGCTCATTCATCTGAAAATGTGTAAGAGAGAATCATGAAAATTACCTAGGAAATAAAATATGTGTATATATATAGTGAGATTGAGAATCTAAAGTGATGTCAGGGAAATGGCAGCAGAAGAATAAGTGATGATCAGAGCCTCTCTCATTCTGCAGACCTGCCAATGCTGCGTCTTCCAAGAGCACAGTGATAATTTACACCATTGAAAAATATAAAGGACCAGATTTCTTCTGTGTGTAATGCCAGGAAGGGTCAAACACGCCTAGGTATGAAAGCTCTTCTGAGCAGCTCAGTCTCTGTGGTTCTGTACACAAAATGTCTGTAGGATTTAATCAGAGCAGAGGAGCGAGCTCATTATGTCTCATTTTATTTATGGCAAATTTCAGAGCCATTCAAGCAGTGCTCTGAGTTTTTGTGAAGAATGAAAAAGCAACGATTTACCCAGAATGTTCTTCTGTTCAGTAGGAGTCTGATTTTTGAAGACACAGTCTTTCAAGCATGACAAACATTGAGCACCTTCCAACAACTGAGGTTCCAAAAGATCCCACATTGCAAATCCCAGCCATCAGTCTTTTCCCATGTCTTCAGATGTAAAACACAGAGAAGTGCTTGAAAAGCTTCACAAGAAGTGCTTAGGCACCTGATTCCCACAGAAACACATTTGATGTTGAGTGCCACTCCCCTTCTGCATTTGCCCACTTTATCCTTCCTAAATAGATTATAATGAGTGATTTTAATATTCCAATCATGCAAATCTTCCCCCAAGATTTCAATAATGCCAACGAAGTCTGATGTATACTCATAAATGAGCTCCTCCAATTCCAGTTCTTGTTTATTACTCAGGCTCCCAGCATTAGAGTATAGGCAATTAAAGAATTTCTTCTCTTCACGTCCCTTGGTGCCTTGATTAATTTTGTTCTTGACATCTTAATTTCAAACTAAATGAATGCTCATTCATTCCTCCCTCTCTGCCTTCCATCTTTCCCAGTTTAACACTCTCCTGACTACTCAGCCTGACACCTTGAAGACTCTCCTGTGATGATGTAGAGCATTGGAACACAGTGGCTTTGTCTTCTCACCAAATAGGTAATTGTACTTCTTGCAGGACAAATACCTGCCTCACTCTACTTAAAACCAGAGGTCTTTCATTTCCAGAGGTTTTTTGCCTTCCTCTTCTTGTTGGAAATAAGACTTCTGGCTGGATCCATGTGTAGTATCCAGGAGCTCTTCAGCCACCTTCAACCCTTCATATAAATCATAAAGAATGTCCAGCACCATCTCTGGGAACCTTGAGCATGGTACACATGTTCACCTTTGGCTGTAATAACTGTGACAGGTTTTGGAAGAAAATGTCAAATGACTTCTTTGTCTCTGGGAAATTTAATTGCATTCTGAACACGGTGTCTTTGCCACAGTTGATGGGATTCCTGTGACCAAATGTAGACATGTAAGAGGTAAAATTCTCCATTTCTACCTTTATAGTCAGAAGAGAGAAATAAGGCTTTCTGGGGAGAAATTGGTCTGAACTAGTGCAGAAGAATCATGCCTGGGAAATGTCCATTGCTCTCTGTGGACTAGGAAAAATACTTCATGATGTAGTTTTATGTAATTGAGACCCATAATGCGTTCCTGGGGTCATTTCTACCCCATGACACAGCACCAAAACCAGCATGTCAGGCTCTTATACTCTCACCTGGGACTGTCTGCTCTGTGTGCAGGTTTGTGGATGTGCATTCAGAGAGTGTATTATGTCAGGAACCATATAGAAACATGGTCAGAGGCTGCCTGTTCTCTAGGGAAACTAATCTAAATGAAATCTTCTACTCCTGTCCCTCTCCTGGCCTGCCATAATGCAGGGTAACTTTTAAAACATTTAAAGCCCTTCTTCAGGGGTTTTTGCAGATCCTGACTGTTTCTCTGAGATACTGAAAAACTGATGATATACCATAAGAACATGCTGAGTTCAAAATAGACCATATTCCACAGCTGGCATGTAACAGCTTCACCTGTGTCTTTGTGCCAAATAAAGTCATGCTCCTGCAGCATCTCCAAGCCAGGCACTTGGGGTACAATTGCTAAAAAACCCGTGAGGGGGATGTAGGTGCTGCCTTTGGAGCTAATAACCGTGCAGAGTGCTGGGTGGTGGAATGAGTGCCCTACACAGAGAAGGAACAGCCCCAGCAGCTCCATGGGGAAGAGGATCAGTGTGGGGTGTGCCCTCAGTGCTTCCTGCCTGTCCTGTGGTGTCTGCTCAGTTGTGGAAACCACCAGGTTCAGCAACTGGTTTGTGTGTGAGGCAGAGGAGATTTGTGTGAGCTGCTGGTGTCCTGCTGAAAGGTGTGCCTGTGGGAGAGCCACAGCAGGTTCAGTTGCCATCCTGGAGCTGGGATTTACTCTGACCTGGTTTAAGCTGTGCAGATGCTGATTAGAAGTGGCCACAAAGTCTGCAGGCATAGCTAGGCCAAAAGGACAGACAGGTCACCCCCCAGCATCACTGAGGGGTTGGGCTTGGAAGGAGATCATCCAATCCAACCTTCCTGCCAAGGCAGGTACATCTACATCTGTGGTTCTTTGGAAACGGCCCCTTTTTCCATTTGGATGTTTTCTTTAAGATGGAATTTAAAGATTTTTTTTTTTTTTTTTAAGTTGTTTGGGCCAGAGCAGATGTCCCTGGAACCACCTCTACAGAAGTAGAGCTGGTAGAAGCAGAGGTTTTAAACTGTTTCAGCTGTGGAAATACAAACATGTATTTCATACAATCATTTGCTCTTTGGACTTAACCTTTTCTATTTTTCCCTAATCGAATGCTAAAACTTCCATAGGTGAAACTCAAACTGGAACCTGTCATTTTTGCTCTGAGGAGCACAGACTTGCAGATGAGTCTCTGAAGAATGAAGCCAAGCTCAGCTCATGGTGTTTCTTGCTCGTGTTCCTGGAGATGTTGAGCTTGTTTCAGTGAGGTGGGATTAATCTCCTTTAGCTGTCAGTGGAGGCCTTACACTGCAGGTTAACACACCTGAGTCTCAGAGTCTCCATGGACATGTTTCTGTGCAAGTTCTGATTGTAAATTCTCAAGATAACCTATGCAAATGTGTGATGGCATCCAGTTGTCTGAGCTGGTGGTCTGGGGTATCCTCCTGGCCTCCAGAAACACTCTGAGGGTGAGCACCTCCCCTTAATCCCAGCTGCATCTCTTAGTCTCACTTGGACACCTCTGATTCTGATAACAATTCAAATGTCACTGCATATACATGCTTTGTCGCTAAATTAAGATTCAGCAATTATCTAGAAGAGTAGCTCTTTTTTTAGCTCTATTATTTTGTAAAAATGGAAGAGGGGTTTTTCCTTTTCCTTCTGTGTCTTGCTCCTCTTGCCTGCGTGGGGCTCATTAGAGCACTGTGATTCCTGACCTGCTCAGAGCTCACTCAGGGTCTGATCCTGGCTGGATCTACAAAGCATGAAGTTATTAGCAGGCCCTGTTAGATCTGCATCTGTGTTCAGGGAAGAACACCCTCCTGGGACCGAGCACACAGCAGCTCTGCAACAGCTGAGAGAGATTATCATAAACACCGGGGAAAATCAATGTGGGCAGAGGGAACACCTGAGCCTTCCCTAAACCTGTTCCTCCACCTTCACCAGTTAGAATAGCTTTGGCAGTGCAACACTGAAACGAGGAGACTGTACCCTGGAAAACTCTCTTTAAAGCAATTAAGCCAAATTCTGCTACATGGTGTTAATTTAGAATTTCAATTAGTGAGTACAATTTGCTATTAGCTCTGGCGAAGCCATTTGCTCAAACCAAAGCTGCTCCTTGCTCGCTGGTTTCCTTGAAGAGTATGAAGATGGAAGCAATTTGTTCACATAATCTGGTTTAATATGATGACTAATGATTTTCAGAAGAAAGTATGGATTGGGTTTGTCAGGCTGATTATATCTGAAGCATGACTGAGGAGGGGCTCTTTCATCTGTCTTGATCAATGCAGTTCTGCAGGACCTGAGCTGGTCCTGGGCTTTTCTAGGGTAAAATCTAGAGAGCTTCACTTTACTAGCTAATTATAGGATGGGTTTATTTAGTTATTCTGGGCAGTCTGAGTTCCCTCCTCCCAGGATCCCATTCCTATTTGTACGAGGCAGCAACGACTGCCCAGTTCCCTCATTCCGATGAAAACTGCAACCCGCCCCAACCCCACCCTATCCCTCGTTCTGGTATTCACACCCTGCACCCAATTCATCTTGCTTTGCCCTCTTAGGAGAGCTGCTGGCCGTGCAAATCAATTCAGCCAGAGGCTGGGGCTTTTCAGAGGTGGGTGGTTTTGGCCCAGCGTTGCAGAGCTGTTGCCACATCCGTGGCTCTTGTCTCGGTCGCTGCGGAGGGCTGACCCCACACCCTGCAGCACCAAAGGAAAGCTTCTGCACGGTGGCCAGAGGGTCACTCCTCTGAACACCCTTCCCTGCTCTACCCCTTGGCCAGGAGTTTTGTTGTGACTCATGTAAATATTGACATTTGCCACGGACTTGCCTTTGTGCTTTCATTCCCTGCTGAAAAGACTTGATGTTTTTCTTCTGAGTTCGCCTGGACTTTTTCCTCGCTCTTTTCTCTAACACAGCCTTTGTCTGAAGAGCCTGGAAGAAAGAAAACCTCTTTTGTAAAGGCTGCTTTTTTTGTGGTGTTTTTTTTTTTTTTTCCTGGAAATGTTAACTCCCTGCGCAGATATTCTGGGAACTTTTCACTGTTCTTTTACTGCATGACACAAGAAACTAAAAGAGGAACACTATCTCTTCGAGGCAGCAAGTCATTGTACTTGCTTCTAAAAGCTGATCTTGTTTTGTTTGACTCACTAGCTGTTTTATTCTGGCAGTGATGCACTAAAATATCCTTGAGCTAGCTCAGTTGCACTTACTTTCCTTTCTTTTAATGCCACATCTCTCTCAGTCACACTGTCCTCACCATGAACAAACCTATCAGCATCTGGCCCATTAATAACAGCTCGTTATGAAATAAAAATTAATCAAGCACTGAGATTATTGTGCAGCATTTTCCAGGACTTATTACTCAGAGTGATTGTGCAGACATCTTGTTGCATGGGGGTAGATTGTAGTTTGGTTGGAATTAACTCACAACAGCTGCTTTATTGCTGTGATGTAGTATTATTCATGTAGGATGAAAGATGTGAGTAGCACTTGAGCCCAACAGAGCTGTGCACAGAGGAGCTTGCAGGCTAAGGGAGAGGCAAGGCTGGAGGAGAGCAGGATAAAAAAGGGAATGGGATGTGTATTGCTGCAATTCAGTCCATAAACTTCAGCAGAGCCTTTGTTTCTCTGAGCTTCTTGTTCTTCATCACATAAGGCACAGTTATAAGCAGCATTAATCAAGGAGGTGAAGAGTCAAGAGCTTTGTCTTTAATAACACTGAAGTGTTTCTTGTTTAACTTTCTCCCTGTGGACCCAGTTCTCAGATCTGGCCAAGTTTCACCCTGTTGAGGAGCCAAACAAAGCAGATAAAAGAGGGATTTATGTCAGAGGAACAGCAAGTATATTTTCATCTCAGAGACACAATGATTTGGTACAAGAGTGCATATTAAGCATCTTAAAATAGAGTTAAGCTGTGTGCTGATCTTTACTCTGAAGCCACATTGCTCAGCTACTTGTACAAATCCTGCAAGATAACAGAAGGTGCTAAACAAGTCACTGGGGGGAAAAAAAAAAAGATAGAAAAGTGACATATCTTTTAAAACATAAGTAAGACCAAGTTGATTTGCAAAGGAAGAATACAACTAATTACACAGTCAGAGCTTTGCAAAATGTCTGTGTACCAGAGTCTTGAAAAGTTTGGGAGCAAAAGTTATGATCCCTGAGTGGGGAAACGTTGAGTGCCAGAGTGATTCAGACCAAGGTGGATTTGTGTGAGAAAGACCCTCTAACTCCCACAGTCCATTAAATATTCTTCTCACCTTTCCCAATCTTCTCACCCACTCCATCACCCCCCAGTATATTCACCACAGCCCCCTGCCAGTTTTAATGTGTACCCTGCCCCATTGCTTTAATTTTTCTGAACGCCTTTCATGAGGTGTTTTTGCCCAAAGAAATGCCAGCGGATCTGCCATCAGCTGCACCTTGCCTTTCCTCAGCAGAGTTTTTAGCTTTTAAGAACACTTCAAACCTGCCAGGAACAAAATGGGATATGAAGAACCAATTTCAATTACAGTGTGTGAGGCGGTTTCCCGGCAACAGGAGTATTTAAGAGCAACAAAAATTAACATACCTTCAAAGAAAAAGCAGCAGCAACAGCCACTGATTTTCATGGTGTAATATTTTGTATTCATTAAAACATAGTTTCTGAGCATTGTTTCTGCCTCAAGGCTCAACCCCAACTCATCTTAAAATCATGTTTCTCCTTTCTTCACTGAAAAGTACTTAGAACTTTATAAAGAGACACAGGAAAAGGATGGAAAGAAAGACAGGCTGGACTGCAAATATAATTCCTTGGAGCTAAGCTACTGACTCCTATCTTGCTGGAATAGCAAAACTCAGATGCTCTCTCAAGGAATAATCCCTTCTCTTTTAGGATCCAACTCCTCTTTTGAACCACAGAAAGAAACACTCCACCTTAAAATTGGCTTTTTCAAAGCTTTCTACCCCTTTTGTCACTGTACATCCATCCATGCCTATTCTCCCTGGAAAATAATTGCTCTCAGAAGCCTCTGTTTTGACTGATAAATCCAGGAGAATTTGTGCTCTGTGGAAGAGCTGTTTCCAAACAGAGTTAATAAATCACAAATATTGTGGTCCTGAGCAGGTAACAACAGATTTTACCTGCAAGGAAGGGAGCGATGGTACCAGTATAGACCAGTAAGAACCACAACATCCCAGTAAGTTCCAGTGCAAGAAGAAACTGGGACAGGAGGGTGATTTTCATATCCTATTACCTTGAGGGATTTATAGTGCTTCAGTTGCTCCTGTCTTTTAACACCTTATAATTGACGAAAAATATCTGTGGCAATGACATCCCTGTCTAGGGTGATACTGCCCAGGTATAAATAAAAAAAATAGGTTTAACATTCGACTGCTTAAAGTGAAGAGTTTCTGACCTGCTCAAAACCAAAACTGAAACCATTCGACCTCTTAAATTTATTTCACACTTCTTTTTATTCCCCCAAAGAATTCTTTCTCAGAAAAACATTTGAATTGTCAGCTCAAGTTGGACAAGGAGAACAATCCATGCACTTGTATGGCCTCAGTTTGCATTTTCCAAGAGTGGGGATTAAGGTCATCTGTTGCATTGCACAGAATCTGCAGGACACAGATCACTTGCACTGCAGCCACTGCCCTGACAACTTCAGTCTTTGGCATTTTGGGATGTGCAGAGGTAATTTTGGTTAATCTGCTGTGTCTGGGCTGCTAGACAAAAATCCTGGCCAAACTAATAAATTCCATTCTTTCTCCCTTGTGTGAACAGCGTTTCTGAGTGATTAAGGGAAGATATCAAGAAAAGCTGTTGGAGAAGAAATGTAGTTTTAGGAGTAGAGACAATAAATATTTTTTTTTGTTGAAATGCTGCTGATTGACAGATGAAAAGCTCAAGGGGAGCAGATTTATCTACCTGCATCAGTTCCAGCAGTAGGACAAAATCCTGTGCTACGTGGTCCAGTGTTGAGTAAACCCACTGGCTTGTGCCTCCTCAAATAAAGACAATTTTAAGCAGTCACTGATTGCTCTAATTACAATAATCCAACAAAGATTTGAGCCACCTGCCTGCAGACAGGAGCCTTGTTGCAGACAAAATGCTGCTTGAGAAACCCCTGTATTTTTGGCAAGTGCTACTTTGGAGCTACAGGAGCCTTGGGGTTCCTGGAAGTTGGGGGCTGAGTAGAACCCCCCCAGTTTCCCCCTGTGCTCGGACAACAGGACTGAATCCCCCCAAGGTGAGAGTCTGGATCTTTCCCCAGGTTTCTCTGTTCACTGCAGAAGTGACCTTGGAGCAGTTGAAGTGGCAGCCAAAGAAGCTACAAAGCATAATGGAATTATGGAGATATGAGTGGATGTAGCTGCCTTTCCCCTTCCCTGAGCAGAGCAGAGAGGAGACCCCGGAGAGACCCAGGAGCTCAGATCCCCAACAGGTGAACTGTCAGCAGAAAGCCTCTGGGAGTAAGCTATTTGCAATTTAAACGGATTGAAATAAAAGGCAAAAGGCATGAGGAACTGGTCAGCAGGAAGACAATTCGTTAGGTTCCTTCTTAAAAAAAAACATTACTTGACCTAAGTGCTGCCACCCTTTAATTCAATGTCCTCTCCACAATGCCCATTCCATTCAAAGCCACATGAATCCTGATATTTCATTTACTCTGCTGAGTGGCAAAAATCCCTCTAAAACATTTTGCTTCTCTCAAGTCACCTTCTTCACTTGCTCATAGCTCTTTGCAAGGTCTCTGTGTCCCTGCAGCTGCAGTGGCAGTGAGATGGAGCAGTTTCCCTCATCATCAGTGCCTATTCACCATCACTGAAGCTGAATTTCTCCACAGCTCCAGCCATACAAACCTGGAACTGGGTTTTCACCAGGATTTTCAATCCAGAACGGGAAAAAACTGATACAAAGCATGAGGGGTGTTTTCTCACCATGACAGCTGTGTGAAGTAGGATTGGGTTGAGTGATGGAGGCTCTTAGTTCTCTTGAGGGGCTCTCTTGAGGATGATGCACCAAATCCTCAGGAACCAAGAACTGTGACCACCAAGAAATGTACAACCAGCATTAGGACCCCTTGTACCAGGCATTTTTTCCCGAAATAGGGATGTGTACATAGCTTTAATAAAGGTGGCTCCCAGCTCCCACGATCTCCAGTGAGGTAGATACCCAGTGGGCACAGAAGATAAAATGGTTTATGAAATGGGTCAGCTTGTGGGCAGCTAACACATGTGGAGAAGGGAATGAGGACAGCAGAGGCAGCAGTGGAAATCCAGGGGAAGAAAAGCTACTGGGATGCAGAGGAAGCAAATGGGAAAAGGACTGTCTGAGATATTGCATTTGCAGTTGGCTAAGTGATATATATAAATGAGCAATTGGTGGAAATTTTACAAAGCAATGTGAATTCAATTACTTTTGAGATGTTTTAAACATATGATACAGAATGACTTTTGGATGGAACATTTAAAATCTAAAGGTAACAGTGGTGTGAGGAAGATGCAGTATTTTCTTTTTAACCATTGGTCTGCCAGTCAATGTGGAAAAGGCTTCCTTACATGTAAAAAACATTGTGGTTCTTGAAGATCTTCACAGAAAAATAGAAGAAGTTAAAAGGCAGCGAAGCACAAACCAGCGTGAGCTGATTTCTCACTCTGGTGTTGTCTCACGGTCATTTCCCTGGAGAAGGAGAGTCAGAGCCAGCTCTTGGATTCAGGAGGCTGCTGGAATTGGACCCAAAGCCCTGCCTGTGACATCCCAGGGGTGCAGTTACCTGTTGGTGGGGTCTGTGTCACCTTGTGGGGACACAGAGGGGACCTGAGCAAAGGGAGTGGGTGCAGTGAAAGGACCACTGGAAACTGGGGAAAGAGGAATATTCCCTCTTCCAGACCAGGACAGCATAACTTATTTTGTTCTCATCCTCCAGTTTGCCTACAGTGCTGAGAAGGATTTAAAAATATTGCAAAGCTGACAATAAAAGACTGAAAACCTGGGGATGATGTTCCTGCTGTTTGATCTCGCTGTTTGGATGGGCGTCCAGGGGAGTTTTGATTTCCTGGTGTAACTGAGATTGATGGTTCTTATCTGTTGAGGCTGGTAGTGCAGGGAAGAAAAATATGTAACCCTAACCCTAACCCAAATCAGCTGCCTGAGCTGGCTGGAAGATGTGGAGTTAAATACACTCACACTTACAGCCTCTAACTTAATTAGTAAATTATTGTATAATGAACTGGTACATAGTAACCTTCCTATACTCTTCCATGGCTAGTGCCCTGCTAATATCTCATCCATTGGCTTATTTTACAGGGCAGCCAACCTATTCCTACAACAGGCAGCAGCCTGGTCCCTCTTGGGTTCAATGTGAGCTGGCCTGAATGCTGAGAGTGGAGCTGGAAGGCAGCACAGTGATGGCTGTGCTGGGGGGAAGTGTTCGACCACTTCATTAACCCTGCTAATGGTTCAAACGAAGACCTTAATAGCACAATCAATAATGCAGCCTGTGATCAGTTTGTTAGCCAGCCTCAAATGCTTTGCTTTTAATAGGGGACTCCCAGAAGGATCATGAACTGTTACTTGCAAGCAGTAATTCAGAGTGCATGGGAAGTATGACTCTGGGTCTTATTTTGCAGTTTTCTGAGAAGCATCCTCACTAGGGAAGCACTTCCCTGTCTCCTTAGACTGCTGCTGGATAACTCACCCCAGGAGTCCCAAAGTTCTCTGTGCCTCATCAGCCTGGAGTTTCTGAACAAATTATTTGGGCATTCATTCCTGGCCTTAATGCTTTTGTAGGAAAAGTGAGTCTCTGGGCTTGTCCACACTTAAGGCAGAGCTGATGGTAAAGGATAATCCTTTACCAAAGAATTACTGAAGAGGAAAGAAACTCTTTACTGTGAGGGAACAGGTTGCCCAGAGAAGCTGTGGATGCCCCATTCCTGGAGATTTTAAAGTCCAGAGTGAGAAACCTGGTCTAGTGGGTGTCATCCCAGTCTGTGGCAGTGGGGATGGAACTGGATGGTCTTTAAGGTCCCTTCCAATCCAAACCACTCTGTGACTCTGTGATTTTATGATGGGACCCCCTCATTCAGCTCTGGTATTTTTTCACAGGTTCTCTCAACTCTGCCTTTTCTTCAGCTCCAAATCTGAGGCTGTGCAGCTGTGACATGATTGCACCAAGTACAACCTTTCACAGCCACCACGGAGCTCATCAGCTCAGTTCAGCTATGTCTCCTCAGGTTCCCATCTGCCTGGAAAACCCCATGAAGACACCTCCAAAACAGTCTCTTCCCCTTTGTTTCCCTTTTCCCTTTTTACTCTTCCTTTCCTTCTCTCTTTCTCTTCAGCAAGGGTTTCTCACTTAACTGAAAAAAAGCTGCCAGACACCTGCATGGGTGCAAAGGCACTCTTGAAACAAAACATCTTGAAATTGGTCCAAATCCTGCATCCACAAAGCAGTGCTCCTCTCTTTGAAGGCACTCTGCCCAAAGGAAGGTGGGCAAGGAGAACCTGAATGGCAATATTTAACATTATAGGTGGATTCAAAACAGCAGAACTTTTTTTTTTTTTTTTTTTTTTTTTTTTTTTTTTTTTTGGTGTTCTTTCATTTGTAAGAAATAGGAATGCCCCCTTTCTGCTTTACTGGATAGAATTTTATCTTCTGGTTTTGACAGTTATTAACTTTCCACTTATTGGGCTGCCTGTGAGATTTTTCATTGCTGAGGGGGTTTTTATTATTATTTAAAAAGTTGGGGTGTGTGGAGTTTTCATTGTCACATTAAACACACTGAGTAAATACAGTCCCTGAAACAGGAGATTTTATCTGGGAAGCTCAGATGAAATTCCATGGCTGGCTGGCAGTTGCTCAGGTGAGCCCTCTCTGCCAGACCACAACAGCAAAGGATATTCTTCCTTCCCTTTACCTTCTCTTCATTATGCATGGGAGGGAAGGGAGCTGGAGCAAAGCAGGGTCATCTTGGCATTGCATTTATTCTGCTGCAATCACTTCCCTGAGCAGGAGTAACAAAGCATCCCCTGTGAGCACAACACTCAGCACCGAGTTTACACCGGGGGTAATGCTGTGACCTGCTCCAGGATGCAGCCACTTGCTAAGCCAGCTGATTTCTTTCCCTTGTCCTCACACTGCAGAAGAGTGTGTGAGAAATGAACTGAGATGATGCAGTTTCCTACCCAGAAGTCTTCACTGCTGCTGGCATCAGCTGAGAGAGCCTGGAGTTAATGTACCCGAGCAGTGGGGCAGCTCCCTGCAGGATGTGCTCTGTTCTCGGGGCAGAAGTTGTATCTGGAGGGGAAAAGCAGATTCAGACTTGTCTGTCAGTGCAGCCTTCATGTGGTTCATGATGAAAGCAACCACACTGCTTTCAGGAAGAACTGAACTGTGGGTGGTCGGGGCAGAGTGGGGGCACTCAGCACATCCTGAGGGCACGGAAAGGAGGCTGGCATCCCGTGGAAAAGCATCAGGTTTGGGATAAGGGAATCAGTGAGAGGGATTAAATACAGGGCATGTCGGGGCATGGGAATGGCTCAGGGTTACCCTTACTCAGCATCCCTGTGACTGCTGTGCTCAATTCCAGTAAGAGATGGAGCTCCAGGTGCAATGGCAGAGAGGTGGGAGGTAAAGCTCAGGCACCCACCAGCGCTGGAGCAGGCTGTCCAGGGAAGCAGTGGAGACAGCATCCCTGGGGATATTCAAAAGGTGCATGGATTTGATGGATCTGGCACTATTAATGGTTGAACTCAATGATCTTAGAGAGCTTTTCCAAACTTAACGATTCTATTCTATTCTATTCTATTCTATTCTATTCTATTCTATTCTATTCTATTCCATTCCATTCCATTCCATTCCATTCCATTCCATTCCCATCCATAAGCTTATTTCTTTATTAAAGTCTCTTACTCTTCAGAACATGTCAGGGATTCAAAACAAGGTACAGGGTACTGACTCCTGCCTCAAGGCCCCCTCCCTGACAGTGCTAAATGGCTTTCACATGAAAGAAAGCAGGGCTTTTCCAGACTCCCAGACCTTTTGTTTTGTATTTTGCCAAAACCCACAACTGCACAGCCAAAAGAACAGGAACTGAACTGGATCCATGACCCCTACCTGAATTCATCAAAACATGAAACAATTTGGATGAGAAATAATGTCTGTGTGATGAATCACAAGGAATGTCATCAGAGGAATGAGATGGTGGTAGAGACAGGGAAGGGCACCAAGCATTTTGCTTCCTGATTCTCATCTCTCACAGAACACACTTTGGTTGTTTTCTTAACAGGAACTGGCAAAGCTCAACTCATTAATGCCTTAATTAGGATTGTAATCCAAAGATTCTTTATGATGATATGTAGGAGTGGAGCCAGAGAAGGCCACAAAGGTGATTGGAGTGATAGAACACCTTCTCTGTGAGGACAGAGCTGGGGTTGCTAAGGCTGGAGAAGAAAAGGTTCCAGGGAGACCTAGAGCACCTTTCAGTTCCCACAGAGGCCTTAGACAAGTGGGGACAGACCTTTTAGCAGGGAACGTTGTGACAGGACAAGGGATAATGGTTTTACATTGAAGGAGATTTGATTTAAATTAGGTATAAGGTAGAAGATTTTTACCATGATGGTGGTGAAACACTCACACGGGTTGCTCAGAGAAGGTGTGAGTGCCCCATCCCTGGAAGTGTTCAAGGCCAGGCTGGACAGGGCTCTGAGCAGCCTGATGTAGTTGAAGATGCCTCATTTGGTCGTTGCTCCACGTCTGTCATTCAGCAGGGACATCCCTCTGCAGCTGGGACATGAATCTGCAAACCCTTCTGCAGCTGCTTGGGGCAGTTCTGTCACTCCTGAACCATGCTGACCTTTTCACTCCTGGATGTATTCTGAAGATGTTGGCATCACATTTTATTTTAATTCAGTGCTCAGGCAGGGTGGGAGACAGTTCTGAGGAAGAGACACTTTGTGACAATACTATTATAATTTTACTTGTGCACATTTTCCCCTTCTGCTAGATTGGTTTCCACTCCAGCTATATTTCCTTGAATGTGACAGATTTTTTTTTCTCCATGTTTTCTTTTTGGTCCTATCCTCTGTTTAAAAGCAAGGTCATCAATAATTTTAGATGAAATACATTTGCTGTAACACTTCAGGATAACATGGTTTGAATATTTTGATTGATTTGTGTCTATAAAAAACAAACTGCATCAGCTGTTTGTCTGTAGAAACCTTTGTTTTCTTTAAAGGTACGAGCCTTGTGCCTCATTAGTCTTCCTCAGCTTTCCTTTTGGTACCTGTTGTGTTTCACACATTTTTATAAGCTGTCTGCCTCTAATAAATGAAATTATACTTCAGCTGTAAAGTGTTCCCATAAGCAATCAAAGAAATGCTGCCTTGTAGTCTCTGAGAATAAGCACCATCAGTACCATTGTCACATCATCAGGACACAGCTCAGCCTGGCTATTAGTTCTGTGCTACTCTGACAGCTCAGCTGGTGCAGCATCTCTCAAAAACCAGTGCTGGAGGGATCAAAGAACAGAGGATCACACCAGCCTAAGGTGTCTGGCACTGCAAGATTTTGGCTGAGTTTTAGAAGGGTGGCTTGGTTCTGCATAAGCTCTTGATTGATTATATTCAAGGATCAGAAGCCAAAATTAAATGAATTAGAAGAGGAAACCACACACGGGTTTGTTATCATGACTGGGAGCTATCAGTGTGGGTTACAAGGTCTGTGACAGCATCCTCAGGGAGCTCCAGGGAAGTCCAGCCAAAATCCCTGTAGGATCCACAGACAGGTAGAAACTTGTTTGCTTTTCCTCTCGTTTCTTGTTACAGAGAGAGAGAATTGAAGGGATTTTGTTTTTTCCTGGGACATCCTCATGTCAAATAGAGGATGAATGAGGCTGTGCACATGTTCTGGTGAGCTCATTTCTTGCACTTCTGATACAAAGCAGAGGAAGAAGATGGGCCAGCTCGTGACACACAACATCATTTTATTTCAAGTGAAAGCTGGCTGACAGCTCCTCGTTTTTCTAGCACCGATGGCAATTTGGAATTCCTGTGGGTTTTATGCAGCTCTCCCAAGTTCATGGCAATATTCACCAGCAAAGTTTGGGATCTGGCACCCTTTGCTTCCAACACCTTCCTTGAGCTTGCACATCCAATGCTGTATGTGTACAGAAAGCCATCTGCTGTCAACATGGAATTGTTTAGGTTGGAAAATACCCCCAGGACCACTGAGTCAAACAATTGACCCAGCTCTTCCAGGACCACCACAAAACCATGTCCTGAAGTGCCACATTCACACATTTTTTTAACATTTCCAAGGGCAGTGATTCCACCACTTCCCTGGGCAGCCTGTTCCAATGCTTGACAACTCTTTCAGTGAAGTATTTTTTTTTTTTTTTAACATCCAACCTAAACTTCCTCTGGTGCAACTTGAAGCCATTTCTTCTTGCCTTACCACCTATTCCTCTTGTCCTATCCATGTTCCAGCCCCTGCAGCTGTGAGGGTGAGATATCCATGACAGACACATTCCAGCTCAGAGCTGAGGGCACCACTGGGTCTGAGTGGAATCAGCCCTGTGAGACCCAAAAAGCAGAACACCAGGTAGGGCCAGAGCAAGGATGTTGCTCGGGGCAAGACTAAGCACAGCATGAAGTTGTCTTTAATATTTCAATAACTTCTCAGCTTTTCATTCACTTCAGCTGGGTGATCCTTAATTACAGAGGGTTTTTTTGGCCTTTTTTTTCTTTTCGAATGGGGATGAGGCAGAGAGGAAATCAGCATTCAGAACTCCTCTCTACTTACATGCACATCACATTGCAAAAATGAACATTGTGTCTGGTTCAGTTGGATCAACTTTGCAGGCAGATTATTTAGTAATTAAACCAGAGATATATCTCGGAGGCAAAAGCAAAAATCCCCCTGACTCCAGCTTACCCTTTTGTAACCCATCCCAGGAAGCAGCAAAGCATCAGAAAGCTCTCATGATTTCTGTGCATTTATATATATATGGAAAGCAGATAGCAGTTTCTTCATTTCCCCACTCTCCCTTTCTGCTTGGAAGCCTATTTACAAACACACAGTCAAAATCCTGTTCTGAAATGGGTGATTGTGTTCATTGTTCCAGAACACATAATAGCAGAGGCAAATAGGAATGCTGAGGCAGTAATAGCTTAAGTTGTTCAAACAGGAGGAGCAGGGAAAGCAGCAAATAATTGTCCCAGCCTAGAGGCTGCAGAGTCCCTGAAAGCACCAAATCTTTCACTCTGTGAGTCTTCCACACTTGTTGAGCCCCTGTAATGTCTTGGCCATGTCATCAGGATCTGAGATTTAGCCACACTTCCTAATACCTGGTCTAGATGCTCCTAAATTCCGCACCAAAATTCATCAAATACTGGTTTTATGGTGACTGAATTGAGGTTTCTGGGGCCACAGACTTCTAAAATCAGAGTTCCCTCCATGTGTACAGTGGTCAGCCATGATTATCTCTTGGATTCCTTTTGGGAAAGAATATCCCAGGCTTGGTGAACTGGCTCCAGGGAACAATTATTTACTATGTCTCTCCTTCAGGGACTGTGACAAAGCCAGGACAGGGTGTGAACTCCAGTCAGAATGGGCAAAATACCATTTCTTGCAGGGCTTGAAAGGACCAGAGTTATCTCAGGATGAGACAGGAAAAGAAATAAATCTTCAGCTCACTGCTAAGACACAAATGGATGATGGTACCCCCACCCAGGAGCCCCTGGGCTGGGAGTCAAACCTCAGTAGTGGACAAAAATCTGGCCCAATCTCCTCAAAACAACCATCAAACCCTTTATTGTTTTCTCCAGCCTGGTTCCCAGGAGAGCACAGTCCCCCACAGGTCCTCCCCACACCAGACCTGTCAGGACACCTCAGGTGCCTCCAAGACATCTCAAGTGATGTCAGAGGAGCCACCCCCCCCCCCCCCCCCNCCCCCCCCCCTCCTTTTTTTTTTCCATCCCTTTTCCTCCTCATTTTGTTTTCCCCATATCAGTGGAACAAGGTCAGGTCTCTCAGAGCTACCTGGTCAAACCCACTCACGTGTTTTGGCTTCCTGGAGTTACTCAGAGTTTCCTGCACGAAGGAAAACCATCAGGACATGAATTTTCTGCTGACCTATCTGCCTCAGCAGAGCAATTAAAACCACAATTGTGAAAGAGCAATATGATTTTAAAAACACAGGACAACCTCTGATATGAAACAGCGCCATGGATGGACTTGTCCAACACTATTAGTTTTCCATTTTATTTTTCAATAAAAGAGGAAAGAAGGAGTGTTTACAAGCAAGGCAGTCTGCTCTAAAGTCAAAATACTCTATCTGATTATGCTCAGGGACTAAGCAATTAACAATGATCAAAGAGGGTAATTGTCGTTAAAAAGTTAATAGGGATAAAAATATCACTATATTAATTTTTTTGGCCTTTTTTTTCCCCCTCCAGAAATAAAACCATAATTTGTCAGCATTTGAAATATAATCCTCATCACTGGTTGCCTTTCTTTGGGGGCAGAAACAAAAAAAAAGCAAAAAAAAAAAAAGATGAAATAAGGAAAATTCTTCAATTAATCCCATTTTTGCCAAAAGATATCTTATTGGGTCAGATTTACAGATTACACAAGGTGGTTAGTTCAATTACAGCAGGGAAAGAGTAATTCTGAGAACTAATTAAATATGCTGGTATGCAGATGGTTAATTGGATTAATAATTACCTCGCGTATGTAAAAAGAGGTTTTATGTTTGCACAGGCAATTTTTTATCAGGATTCTCCTGGGATAAAAAAAAAAACCAACATGCTAATAAATGATTGTTTCAAATAGTAAAATGATTTTGCCTTGGTTTTGACTAAACTTTAGAAGAAAAAGCTTTCTGCTCCCATCAGAAGGTAATTTAAATAAAAAAGAGATTTCACTTTCTTTTTTTTTTTTCCTGTACACTCACCTAGAGCCACTCTAGGGAAGGGAGAAAAGCAAAGCATGTTGTAATCTGCAGAAATCAGAAGACAATGGAAAAATCTGTTTTTAAGCATTTTTGGGGGGTGGGAACAAATTGCCATGGCAACTCTCTAAACGGATATGTCTTCAAGGAAATCATGCTGTTCTCTTGAAAAGTGAGATGCATAATACAGCGAGCACTTGAAAGTTATCTTTGGAAGGCATGTGTACAGGAAAATCAGAAATATTTTATAAATTCGAACTTATGAAAGATTCATGCTGATTCACTGATGTTTCACACGGCAATTATTCCACCCAAAGGCAGGAGCTGAATAACCTCGCCATGTATATGTGCATTTTTAAGAGTGTTTTGTGGCTGGACTGATCTGATCTATCAGCACCTTCCCTCTGCTTTGCAAGCACTCAGAGTTCCTTGCCATCAATATATAAGTTGCTGCTAACTCAGATGGTTGTTAAATCAGAGCCTGAAATATTTAACCCATTTCTTAAGCCCTTTCTTTTCCTGACAGGCTGTGTCAGTCAACATTTCCTTACCAGCAGCATCAGTGACATCAGTGTGCTGCAGGGTGGGATGAGAGGGGAGGATTTGACCTAATAACTTTTCTTGGAAAAGCTGTTCCTCCTATTTTAAATCAGTCAGATGGTTTGAGGCATCTGGTCACACTCAAAATTATATTTTGCTCACAAAATTGAAGGATTCTCATCCTGGTAGAACAACTTAAGAGTTTTACCTCAAGACTGGGGCTAAATGATCTTTAAGGTACCTTCCAACCCTAACTGTTCTGTGGTTCTCTGTCCCTACTAAAAACAAGAGGAGGATTTTCTTTGCCATGGGTTATTTAGTTCCTGAGCTTCCGGCCTGAAACAGTAATAAAATAAATAAGGTATTAACTAATATAAAGTGAAAAGCAAATCATGGCATTTACTTGAATCCTTGAGATGGAGCTGCCTTCGTGCTTCTTGGCTCCTTCTGACAACTCCTGGGCTTTTCTTCCACGAGGATGAACCATTTTAATTAATGCAACCCAAACGACTTGCTTTATATAAACCAGATAGAATAACAAAATATGTCCTGACTGAAACCAAAATCAGCATCTTGCCCACAGCCACGTGCATGAGTTTAAGTGAGGAAATTTAAAAATGTCACCTCAGACTCACATTTTACACAGAGGAGCTCTCGGGGTGGCAGTCACATTGCCAGGCCTGGGTGCTTAAATTTAAGGTGTCAGAACAACAATCACGTCTAAAAGGCAGCAAATGGATGGAGCAGTTCACTAATGTGTCCCTGAGGGTCTTCTGCAGTGTCACTCTCCTGTACTTCAGGGAGCTGAGGCAGAGGCCACTGTGCCAAGTCAGGGCAATTAGCTGTGATTTCAAATACGAGGAGCAGATTGTGAACAACTCACTGATTTCCTCTCCCACGTGTCTCTGCCTGGTATCCTTCAGTGACTCAGCTGTCTGTTCAGCAGTTGTTCTTGGAAGGAGAATGATCACGGCAGCCAGAAGAAGGAATCCCATTTGGCAGGTGGATCACTTGGTGGGAATGGCTGGGACTGAGAGGGCTGGCTGCAGAACAGGGACACAGCTCATCTTGGCTGAGCTCTCTCATGATATTTTCTCTTTCTTTTTTTTTTTTTTT
>VZSE01014414.1:89935-327842 GCA_013398275.1 Promerops cafer | reverse complement strand
TTTTTTTTTTTTTTTTTTTTGAGAAGCAAATAAATATTTTGACAATTTCTAGCACAAGCTGGCCCTCAGGAGACATCGAAGTGGAAAAAATTACTGATGGTGACAGACAAAAAGACCAGAATACCTATCAGGGGTAATAATTGCTGTATCTGAGGAATGCCTAAAGCCAGATCTAGAATTCACAGCTTGAACAAGGGCTCAGAAAGGAATCTGGTTTGAAAACCCTTTATCCAGTGCTGTGGAATATCCCTGTGTTCAGTTCAGGTCACCTATCCCAGCTATGCTCCCTTCCCGTTTCTTTTGTGAACCTGGCACAGTGTGAGACAGGGGCAAAATAAAAAGTCCTTGACTTAGGATAAACACAACTTAGCAAAAACCTGGACCATCAGTGTGTCATCACCACCATTCCCAGCCTGAATCCAAACCACAGCACTGGAACAGCTGCTGACAAGAAATTACCTCTACCTGAGCTGAAGACAGGACAGTGATGTTAAAAGGTCTCTTCCAACCCAAACTATTCTATGATTCTGTGACTGTTCAAATGGCTGGGGGAGGCTAAGGCTGTTGCCTAAACCTGTGGAACAGCAAAGCCAGGCCTAGGTCAGGGCAGCCCCTGCTGCTCCTCCTGCCGTGTCTCAGGACGATGCTTTCTAAGCAGATTTCATGTGCTGCAGTCACACTCTGGCTGGCCAGAAGCTGTGCAGCTGATCTGGCACAGCCTGCTCCCAGCAGAGCCTGTCACCTTCTGTCACCCCTCCCAGCTGGGGCTGTCCAAGGCTGAGATGCCCCTACACGCAGTGGTGGCCATGGGCTGTGACCCCATGGCATTGCTGGGGTCCCTCCTGCCACGGAGAGTCACTCTGGGCGTGTGTGTGAGCAGCAAGAAACACCCTGGATGAGGGAGGGAGATGCTCTGAGTGCTCTGGACCATTCAGATGGACTTTGGTTTCTTTTTTTGGTTTCTTTTCTCCATCAAGGTTAATGCTCTCAGAGCTTCTTCCAGCAAGAGGGTATCAGCTCCAAGGGGCAACTCTCAGGTGGGTTTACATGAACAAGGGTCTAACCCTACTTGTGTTTAACAGGAAAGAAATCAGCAGGATTCAGAAAGTTTGCCCTATCCATGAGAATTTAAAAAAAAAAAAATTATGGCATTTCAAAGATTGAAAGCTCATTTGTATCTGCACAAAGTTTTCCTTCACAAAAACATTGCTTTTGTGTACATGCTAAAGGAGTGTTAAAAATATTCCCCAGGAAGTCCTCCTACATATATTTGTGGAGTTTTCTAGGATAGCAAGGACAGGGCAAATCTGTGTCAGTAATCCTGGCAGAGGCAAGGCAGAGATAAAGGTGTTAAATGGCCAAAGAAATTGTATAATTCAGTGGCATTTCTTCTGATAAAGCAGTGTTTAATCTGACAGCCACAGGAACTGGGGTGTGACATGAGCATGAGGCCAGGAAATGTAAAATGAAGGAATCACTCTGAAGAAGGAAATACACTGAATAACACATGATGCTGGAAATCCTCAATGCAGCATGGGATTCTGTTGTTCAGTGCCTCGTCCCAGCCATTTGCCAGTAATTTAAATATTATTGAGAGAATTTAGGGCAAAAAATGTTTCAACAGTGCCTGCAGCAGCATGAATGTTCTTGCTAGAGAATTTCACCATCAGCCTCAAGAGTTATGGAATTTGATGTGACACATTCTTAACAGGGATGATTTTTAAATGATGGGAAAGTTGAGGGGAGGTGAAAGGTTTTGTGTAGGTCAATAAAATAGACCAAGAGTTTTTACAAAAGGGCCCTGGTTTAAAATGAGAGTCACTGGAGGGAGGAATCTGAGACAGTCAAAGGAAAGACAGTATCCTGTAATGTGGGGAGAGGGGATTTTGACCCTACAGATACTTGAAAATAAATTATTTTGCAACAAATAAAAGCCAGGCAAGGTCATAAGTGCAAGACTCAAACCCCAGGTGCTTTAAGTTTAATTTCTGAATATGCATCTGGAATAACTAAACAGCATCTTCCAGTTGTCCTACTGAAAATGTCCCAGGGGCAAATTTTAGCACAAATAAGAGGAGGTTTGATAAGCAGGATATCATGTTACCATTAATGTATCTTTATCCTTATTCCACAAGGACCAAGTTGAAGCAGGGAGAAGAACACAGTAAATAAAAATAATAAAGACAGGCTGATGGTGCCTTTTGAGCTGGATTTCTTTTACCTAACATTAGCCATCTGAAAATGAGGCATCTGGCTTAGTGCAGACATCTGGACTCTCTCAATAGTCAGTAGAGAGAAGCAAGTCCAGAGGTGATCCATCACAGCTCTTTACAGAGCATGAATTGCCCTGGGAAGCTCCACCAGCTGCAGAAGGAACCTGGATAACAAGCTTAGCATGGAGACCCACCTGTTCACCAGCAGGAACCAGCTAAGAAAAGTCCCACCCTTGCTTGCTGTGATTAAAAGAGGTCATGGGTGATATTGTTCCAGTGTGTGATCTGCCCAAAGCTGAAATAATGTGATTGCTGTTGATCACAGACAAGATGGAGAGTTATTACAGAATAGGTGGAAGTCAGAAAGGTGATTTCAAAGATGATCCCACCTTTTCATTCCTCACTAAGCTTCCCAGTGTCCTAGGAGGGCCAGAACCCCCACATCTGGAGCCTAAACCCCAACATCTGGGTCCTCAGCTGAATTCCCCGTCCTTACTGAGGAGCTGGCATTGAAACCCTCAGGAAAACTCTTCATCCCTACTGTGCATTTGGAGAGAAGGGAGAGAGGGAGGGATGGGGGGAGGATTCCAGGAAGGAAGGATTCCAGGAAGGAAGGATTTCTGTGTGTTCAGTGGGCATCTAATCCCATTCCAGGACCAAATGTGTCACCGCAGGTGTGACAAAAGTGCCTCCCTTGCCCTGGGGATGCAGGGCAAATGCAAAGCCCCTTGCAGAGGAAGTTCCTCCCTAAAGTCATCAGGCCTTGGATTAAGGCCTTCATCCTCAGAAATTTCTCCTCCCTCCAACTGAGCACACTTATCCTGATTTCCAAGTGAGACAGATTATAATGCCTTTTTTATTTTTTTATTTTTTTATTTTTTTTCCCATGGACAGGTGCAAGTGTGTCCCTCAAGGAGAAAATATATTTCTCTTTATGCCCCACTTGGACTCCAAACTTGCCAAGATATTGAAAAAGAAGCAGAGGCAAAAAAATAAAAGAAGTAAAAATGCAGAGGTAGACTTTATACCCCCGATCTCAGCTATTTTTACTTCCAGAAGACCATCTTTGAGCACTATGTTATTGAACTTCCCTGTTTAATGACCCTTCTAATGCACTGCTATCAGGTAGTGCCATCTGTATTTGGGCAAATGTGCTCACTCGTCTGTTTACTCAGCATAAATTATCTTTATTTAAAGTTTAATGGAAGTTACATCTATTTGGACATCTGTACTTAACTGATTAGTGGCCACGTTGGGCCGCCTGGTGGTTCTGCATGAACTTGCCAGCTGCTCTGAAATGATAAGAGCCTGACATATGTTAAGAGCCAGCAACAATCACAGTCAGGGTGTACATTTTTTTATTTTTTTTTTTTTTTTTACTATTTCCGAGCTGGCAGTTAATAGCAGCAAAAAGAAACCCACCCACTTCTCCCAACTGCCTCCTCCACCCCCATGCACGTCTCTGCTGTCAATCCAAACCTTTCCAGAAGCACATAGGAAAAAATATTCCCCCTCACGCCGCCTTAGGAGTGAGTGGAGTTCTTTGTACACACCATGAAATCCACGTGCAGTTTGTTACCCGTTTCATGCAGTGAAACACGTCTGCCCGTGGGAAGCCAGAGCCCATCTCGGTTCATCAGCATCTGCTGCAGATTTGGAAAGCTGCTGCCATCTATAGATAGGTATGAGGATTTCACAGAATCACAGAATAATTAGGGTCGGGAAGGACCTCTGAGATGATCGAGTCCAGCCATCAGTGCTGCCAGGTCCAGCACTAAACCGGGGCCGAGCTGCACAAGCACCAACAATCTTGGACCTCTGCTTCTGCTTATCTTCTTGTCCTCTGTGCCTTTCCTCCCGTTCCCTGCTGCTTGCCAGAGGGACAGCTGAAGGTGTCTTGAAAGATGCAGTTTATCTGAAAAGACCATGGCTTGGAAATGCTAGTTTTTAACTAATTAAAAGCTTGTTTGTGAGTGCAGATGCAAACCTGATGTCAGCTGCCGCAGTGGATCTGCCCTGGTAACATTTTTTTGCAGGTAGTCATGACTATTGTGCAAGACCAATTAATGTGGCATTTGTGATCCCCGAAATGCTGACTGCAGTTAGATCTCTGTGGTAGGAAGAGTGTTGTAGACCTCTCAATTTTCATGCCATGCCATGCCATGCCATCCCATCCCATCCCATCCCATCCCATCCCATCCCATGGACCTGGGGTTGATACAGTAGTGCAGATTGCCCTAAATTCAGCTCCCTGCACAGAGGGAGGAGATATCACTATTCTTTGGAGTGTTCCAACCTTCGTATGCCATACTCTACTGAGTACCAAAAAAAAAGACTGTTTATTAAAAACTTCTTCATTTTTTCTCTGAGTTTTCAGGGTTATGTTAATCCTTTCATACTTAACTCATTTCTCTCAGGGTGAGGTGCTTAATTTCTACCTAAACCCTCTGGTGCAAATTCAGCCCTGGAGAAAGCATCTGTCAGTTTGAATTTGTTGTGGGTATCTCCTGGCCTTCATGACTGGATTTTACTTAGACCCCAAAGAGGGCCCTGGTTAAATGATGGTCCGTGGAGCTCCCTGGAAGCAGAACTGGATTTCTGAATATAAACTCCTGAAATCCCATTGTAAAGCTTCATAATTAATCAAAGTTGATAGAGTCTCAGTGAAAACTAACAGCAATCTACTCTCAAAAATCAGGAGAGTCATATGTATAGTTAGAGTGGGCTTAAAGAATTTAGTATCAGGCACCCATTTCTGGAAATCTTAGTGGAGTGGAAAAGACACAAAACCAGCCTGTGCCTGCTGGAAGCAAAGAGGCAAATGGTCTTCAGCTGCAAAACAGTTGCAGGGTGAAAAGCCTTGTGCTTCTGAGGTCAAACCAACTCTACCTGGTGGGCTCTGACCTGCAGGATGTGGGCTGTGACTGAAGAAACACCAGGTGTGGTCTTTGGAGCTTCTGAAAAGAAGGGATGGAGCATCATGGATTGATGGAAGAGGTGTCATTGGTTTTTTTCTCAGGGCTCAAGGGCTCTTCCCGTCTTGTGCAACCCCATGTGGAGTGGTGGGACTCAGGACAATTTCCAGCACATGTCTCCAAAAATCCTCCACCTTGGCTCCCACAGGGAAGTCATGCATGTGCCTCATCTGCAGCTGCATAAAGACTGGTCTGAGACAGAAAAGATCAGAAAAGCTGCCCTTTCTTCTTCTGTGTCTTAAATGGAAGAAGAAAATTTGTCACTGGAGCCTCTCAGTCCTTCACTTCCCATTGCAGCTGCCTTTGTCTTCTTTAGCCTTTCTGGTGTGAGACAAATATGGATGATGTGTGGTGGCTCCTCTCCTGCTGCTGACACAGGGAATGACTTTTATTTACTGTCATGGTTACATTGCCATATGTTGTGTTTTCACCACATGGCTCCGTGTAGTGATAGAAATGTTTGCAACCTGAGGGCTGGATGTCTGTAAATGGGCCTTTTTTATTCCATGTTTGTGTATGGAAGTCTGATGTCTCCATTCTTATTTTTCTTTACCACAGCAGAGCTGGTGCAATACAAGCACAGCCAGTCTGGCTGCACAGGAAAATACAAAGCAGACCTAGAAAATATGGGGGGAGGGCGTGAGACCTAGAAAATATGGGGGTGCAGTTTCTAGAGGGAATAGAAAATTATTTGGTCCACATAGTTCAGAGCACCTGAAGTTCTGGGTGTTTGTTGGAGGCAATTTCAGGTCCTGTGCTTTGCATGGGGTGGACTGGTTAATTGTTGGCATCATGTTCTTGAGTGCTGCTCTGTTGGCAGCAATTCTTCTGCATTACAGCAGGAGGAATTAGATGTGAATCAAGCTGTTAGTGCTTTTTTTTCCTAAACTAAACACAGGGGGTTAAATTTACTGTAGCCCTAAACTCCAAATGACTTATACCTCTGCTTTGGTTTTTAGTGTTTTGGTTGACATGACAGCTCATTCTTAAAGAGCTTGAATGAAGAAATTTTTTTGTCTCTCTAAATTTAATGTTTGCTTGTTTTAAAAATTAATTGAACAGTGATCTCTTCCCCCAGCACTAAACCACACAGAGCTTAGAGGCTCAAGGAGAAAAACCTTACAGTTTGGAGCTACACTCTACCAATAAATCTGCACTTTAAGCCAGGGGTATTTTCCAGGGAGAAAATATTTTTGCTATCACAGAAAATAATTTATTATTCTCAATGTATTCAAAACTAAAGAGCTCTTAAGTTACATGAATAGCTTAAAAGTTACTATATTTTTCCATTTTAAGTGTTATTATGTTTTTTATTTATTTTTGCTTCTAATGCTCCTTTTCTTTCACTTCTTTTTTCTAGCTATGAACTCGTCTATTATAAAAAGTATCCCAAGCCTCTCACATGCTCAGTTGTCCCCAGGGGACCTGAGCTCTCAGCCCAAATTACCCTTCTATCACCCCCGGAGTCACCCTCTTGTCTCCTGAGAATTGCAAGAACAGCTCAGGAAATGGCAGCCAGAGTTCCTGGGCCATGGATTTGAAATAATCTGCTCCTGAGGCGTGCTGCAGGGGTCACCACACTGGCTGCCACAGTCCCAGGTGGACACGAGGATCGGTCACTCACAGGGCCTGTGGCCCACAGGGGCTTTCTCCAGCCCCTGTTTCTGCTGTGGACCTGCTCCGTGGTCTCCTGCAGCCCTCTTGCACTGTGCTGGGCTGTCCTTCTTTGCTCAGTGAGGGGAAGGATATGGGCTTTTTGAGATCCCAGGAGGGAACCTGCAAGGTAAAAGCCCCAGGAGTGAGTAACCAAAAATACTAACTTACCCCTATACAAGTCAGATTCAAGAAAACCCCTCAAAAACAAGCTGAAAAAAATCTCAATTTTACATTTACATTTTACATTATGGTTGCATACAAAAGAGATCACAAGCACTAACTGGGTAGGTGATTTTTTTCCTCACAGATTTACCAATCTGAGTGCAGATGTCTCAAGAGCACTTTAAAAAAACAAACACCTTAAGGACTAGACTGACATTACAGTATGTGGAATTTTGGAGTTAATGAAAGTTTACAAAACATTTTGAGATCTTGAGAGGTGTGCCACATCTAGCCAAAAGGTATTATTAGTGTGTCACATGCAGAGCAACTAAACATTCCTGTAAAATACAGAATGCACAAACAACAGAGAAAGAAAAGCACCAGATCGTTGGCAGCGCAGCAAATATTGAATTTGTTGACAATAAAAGGTGTGTGTGGGGGGGAAGATTAGAAACACTTAAAAATGTCTAAATCATGAAAAGGGCTAATTTATTGCTGGTAGCCTCTTTGAGAAGGAATGTTGCCAAACAATCCAGCAGCAGCGTAAATCACACAGAGCACAACTCCTTGGGAAATGGCAGGTGCTCAGGTAGCTAACAAACACACTGAATAAAAACAAACCCCTGGCTGACTACCTATTCGACTTTTTGAAGATTACAAAAGCAAGTACCTGGCCCGGAATGTTAACTTGATAAGGAGTCTTTATGTGGTTTACCTGTCATATAAATAATGGATTGTTTCCCTTTACGTGGTTTATTAGCAGCTTCCATTAGACAATAGCTATATTCCCAGGGATCTGCACGGATTTGCCTTCAATAACAGCACAGCCTTCATCTTTTTCCCTTTTAAATTAGATTTTGATCCTGGTTCCACTTTCTTCTGGCAGCATGAAGGAGACAGGATCTGTCCCTGTGGGAACAAACCTATCATCTCCCATGGGAAAATCACCTCACAGCACTCAGCTCTGCCCTGATTTAGCAACTCGTGGAGTAAATAAAGCTGCAAAGTCACCAGCCCCAGGCAAACTGCAAGTGATGGGAGGTGGGCAGGGAAGGTGCACACTTACCTGTACAGAATTGGTAAGATGAAGTATTTCCACACAAGCAATGACTTTCTCTTCATATTCCTTTTCCTGGTTTGTCCACACCTAAAAATAGAAGATCTTCAGCAGGCTCTGGAGCACATTACCATTGTTCCTCCTGAAATCCGAGCTTCACTGCAATGTGAACATTGAGAAGACAAACTTCAGTCATTCAGTTAAAACAAGCCAATTGAATGGGAAATATTTTTGGTCAACAGCAAGGTGATATATCGTGGTAAACCTGACAGAAGTGATCTCTGCAGCCACTCAGAGTGGTATTTCCATGACTTATCCAATGCAGTTAAGAAATACTTGGACAATTAATGTGTAAAGTAGCTAAACTGTGATACAAAGCACATGTTTAACAGGGTGATTATCTGATAGTCTCCTCAGGGCAATGCTTTTGCAATTTTTTCATCCAAATTCTGCTCAGTGCCATTGCAACAGGACAGTAAACTTTCACTATAAAGCAGAGAATTTTAACTCTATTTAGTAGGACCTCTGTAATTTTTCCATAAACATTTCTGTGTGCCAAGTCAGTAAGAAACTTGGCAAGGCCTGTCTTAGTTGGGCTTTGCTGTATCTTAGTCACACATGGAATTCTGCAGTCCTTAACCAGGACAGAGCCTTAAACACCATCAAATGGAAATTACACCACTTCATTTTGCACCAAGTGAGAGTCCATTCCTGGGCTTGGCTCCAGGCATTTTTACTCCTGTCCTTCTCTAATTAGAAAGCAATTTACTTGAAGATCTAGTCCAGGTTACAAATTAGACCTATTCCAGGTTACAATTAGAAGCCAATTAACTTGTAAACCTAGTCCAGGTTACAATCCTTCACAGTAGTAATGAAAACAGAGTTAGTTACTCATGTTGGTGCTGGAGCCACCTGGCCTTGCTCATCAGCTTGCTGGAAGGGGAAGAGCCCTGTCCATCACCAGCTAGTGGGGACCATAATCAGAGTCATTAGACTCAAATGACAGGTTCCACTGGAAAGGAGCAGAAATGCTGTTCTTTGTGTTAAATTAACGGCTGCAGCTACAGTTAAAAGCCCATCGGTTCCACGGCAGACAGGAACAATCATCTCACGATGGGGAAAATGAAACCCTTGGCTGGGTGTCAAGGTTTTAAGTGCAAATCCACACTTGCCCTTCATCGGGCCTGGTTGTGCCACCTCCTCCTGCCCTCGTGTCTCTGACCCCCCATCTGAAGCTTAGCAACAGCAGTGAGGGGAGCCATGTACATCCCTCAAGGATGGTAATTTTCTTCCTCACCATGGTTTGGGTCATCCATCTGCTGGGTCAGTTGTCCTCTGATCACTCTGACCTACAATTTACTACACATTGGAACAGAGGTTGCAGCTGTGACTGGCAGTGGAACCTTCTTCTCCCAGGCCAGGAAGACTGGAAGGTGAAGAGCACAGTCACAGGACAGGATTTAGCAGGGCTGGTTCAGCCACCTGATGCCACCATGAGAAGGTGTTAAATTTGGAGCAAAGGGATGCTGCTGCTTACATTGTGCTGTTGGATTGGCCACGCTTGGTCAGGAGACATGGCTTGATGCCATGGTGGCCTTACCCCAGCTCCCAAGAAGTTCTGCTCCAGGGATGGTCAGAGCAAGCTGTTGTGCCATTTAATCTGATTAGCAGCAGCTAAACTCAGACCACTCCTGGTCAGTATGGAGGCAGGGAAGGCTGTGGAATTATGGAGGAAAGGCAAGGACTCTTCCTTTTAAGTGTTTATTTGGGCTCTCTCATCCTATGAGTACATTGCAGCTGTTAATTCAACTTCCTTCACCACTCTGGTGTTGGAGGGAAATGCTATAAAATATGCCCAGTTTACAAAGACCTGAAACCAGTGAGATCCCTAAATCACACAGATTTCTACATGTTTTCAAACTGGGATTCAGCTCTCTTGAGGTGAAAATAAGGGCCTCCTATGGCAGAAATGGGAAATGCAGCAATAGTTTTCTGGCTGCTCTGATGTTCAACATGTTCTGAAGATTTGGCTTCAGGTGTTTTTCTCACGTGAAGAAGACCTGGAAGAAGGATTGTGCCCTGAACTAAGTCCACATTAAAAGGGAGCTCTCCTCTTGCTCAGAAACCCCCTCTTCCCTCCCAGCTCCTCACCAACCACCAAACCCATCTCCTGGAGAGACTGCAGACATGGCCTGCTTAAAAAAAACACCCCCATAAATCATTTAGAAACTTATTACTGAGCTTATTATAAGGCATTATAACAAATCAGAACTAATAGCGCTGCTTAATAATAAGATTTTTGTAACAAGATATTATGCCCATATATATCACCGTGACGAGTTAGGTGGCCGCTGCAGGATCAGGTGAGGATGATTGATCGACTTGCCTTTTTCCTCTTCTGATTATAAAGCCAGGCAGCTTGGATCCAGAATATTAAAGTGCGCCATAAAATGCATTATTAATGTGTACAACAACCCTCTTTTTACAGCCTTATGCCAGTTTATTGCTACAGTATCCTCCTGAATGTGACATTAATAAAACTGGTGCGGTAACACAGACTCTAAATTGGTGGTTATTGGTAATGAGGGTGCGATTTAGTAGCGGGGTTTGTTGGCAAAACTGAAGGCCCACTATTAGTCTGATGGCTGATTAATTAGTGATTATTCACTATCTGTTTTGTGACCCAGCCCACTGTTTTTAGAGATAGTCTCACAAATATGCAGTTTTTAAGCTAATAGCCAAAACAGAAGTAAAACAACAGTCTGCTGCCTAAGCAAGGAGTTTGGGTTCTAAGACAAGCAGCAAGAATTCCTCGTCCTCCCTCCCATAATCCAGTGCTGTAAAATGCCAGGGATCTCCATATTCCTGACTGTATGAGAGAACCAAGGCTGACATATAAAAAAGATGCATTTTTTTGGACTCTCTGGAGTTGTCAGATGTGTGGATGAAGCTGCCCGAAGGATCTGCTAACATGGCGAGGGTGGAGAACTTCACTTCCTCCCAGGAATGTCCTCTCCATTTTTAATACTATTAGATCTGCTTAAGGAAAAAAAGCCAGGGCAAATATTCTGGGGTTTTATGTGAAATTTTCATCCCATACAAAATCTGTTTTGATAAATCAAAACAATATAAATAAAGCCTCAATGGCATTTACATTTCATTTATGAACAGGCCATATAATCTGCATCCTATAACATTTTTACAAAATATTTTCAGCAGTGATCCTGGTCCACAGAAGCAGCAGCAGCAGCACCAACAACTTCTACAGCATCTGGACATCTTCCCAGGTTATTCTATCTGCTGAACCATAAAACATTTTCCTAAGTTGCCAAAAGGTTTGCAGTTAATATATTTTATTTTTTAAAAATGAGAAGGCCTGATCTTGTTAAGACTTCTATGGATAAAATAACAAAATAATATTAAACCTGAAAGCTTTTAAAATATTTTGAGTGCTTTGCCCAACAAAAAAGTACCACTGTTCTTTCCTTGATGTCACTAGAGACAGGATGTCACCAAGGATATTTGGATGATCCTTCATCTGAGAAGGGGCCCTCCAAGAGGTATTAAATTCCTAATATTGCCTCTTCTCCCAGCTCTTGTCAAGGTGATCTGATGATTCCAGTCCCATCAAAAAAGGTGAAGAGCTGATGGCAAACAAGTAAAAATGGTATATCCATGCTTGTGTGTTCACTGCAGACAATTTCTAATGGAATTTTCTTGAAGTTTTCCAGTGTCTCTAAAGATATGACCACACTGTACAGGGAGAAGAAAACCCTGGAAATCTTAGGGATACAATTTTTTTGAAGAGTGGTGACCATCCAAGGAGGTCAAGATCAAATAAGGCTCAATGAAAAATTGAGAGGGTTGTTTTAGTGAGTTGGACATGAAGGTGGAAAGCCACAGACTGACTTCCTCCTGTGGTCAAGAGGATGTTCCCTCATGTGATAATCAAAGGAAGCTATTTATGAAGCCAAACTCTACTCATTGCTCCTTCCAAATCCACAACCCCTTTTGCCATAATAGAAATATTGAGAATTATCATCTTGTCAGAAGTTTCTCTTGACCATTCTTTTAAATTTTGTATTTTACCTATTCCTCTGTTCATTTAATCATGGACTCTTTGATAAGATTTCTCACATTTTGAAAAGTGGGATTAATGAAAACACATCCATTCTTCCTATTATTTCACATTGAAATTCAACTATTCTGTCTTGTAAGTGGTGGAGTTGGGGCTAAAAAAGAGGCAGAGTTTGTCTTCACCAACATTTAGTGTTGCTCATGTACCCTACATTGCATGTACACCCCAGGGTGAAGATAAACCTCCCGAGATCCTGTGTTTAAAAATGAATCCATTCACATTTAAACCCCTTCCACAAGGACCTGACAAATCCAGAGAGACAGAAGACACAGCCCATCAGCATCTTGTCAAAACACACTCACTCGCTGGTGCTGATGTCCATGCTGTGTGACAAAGGCTTTTGGGCCCAACAAATGAACAGCTGCCAGTCTTTACTGCCTCTTTCAACCACTGCAAACCCCCTCGATTTTCTTTATAAAGTCAAATAATTTCACATAACTACTTCCACTGCTGTGTGTCTTCCAGCAAACCTCCTGGCTGGCAAACCCAGATCCTTTCTCCCCGTGCAGCCAGGAAGCCTTACCAAATTCACAGCACTGAAATGTGTCATTTTACACTGTTTCCTGAGACTTAGAATTGTTCACACTGGATTGTGAAATAATAGGAAGAGAAAAAGGCTTCCCTGGATTCAAGGTTTTCAGTCCCATATGCTGAAGTGATACCACATAGAGGACAATTCAATCAGGAATTTTTTGGCACGCTAAAAACATTATTGCCTCTCTGTTCTGTAACTAAACCATTAACTTCTGCTCCCTGTGCAAAATGTGTGTCAGACAAATAGAGGAGGGAAGAGCCTGCAGCCCAGAGGGAAGGAAGAAGATGGCAAGGGCGAGGGAGAGCTGCATGTTTACTGACTTTCAAAGGGCTCCTGCGTCAGCTGCAGGCTCCGGGAAGGGTGTTACTGTGATTGCACATCACTGTCAAAGGCAGGAGTGCCTGTTTGCAGGTTTTCAGGCTGGTTTCTGAAGACATTAACAGTTGCTGACTTGTCAAAAAAGTCCATGGTGCAGCCTCAAGGGGTTTTGAAATCTGAGATGAGAAAGGCAGACGAGGAGGGGAGTTCAAAGTGATAAGACCCCAGCACTGCAGTCTTGCTATCAGGCAGAGGCACAGTGATACACTCTGGTGGGGACTGACTGATCAACAAACCAAAGAAGGGCTGGGCTGGAGCTGATGCAGGTTGTTTTAAATCCTTCTTCATCTCCTTCAAAGTAATATTTTCCCTTTTCCCGTTCCAACTCCTCATATCACTCCTTGAAATAGAGTAGACAGGCATATGTCAGGAAGGAAGTAGGTGAAGTTCATGCAGAATTGGGTCAAAGCATGGACCACTACAAAAAAAAAGACAAACTCTTGTTCAGAGTAAATAAATAAATGTATTATTGCTTCAGAAAGGGAAGACTATGGAACTGGAGGATGGACAGGGCAGGGTGCCCTCACCACTGAAAAGGACCTTCATTTTACATCTCAGGAGTTCTACTAGTTATCAATTAAGGAGCTGGTGGTGGTACAAAGTGGTCAGCTGTGAGGAATTTCTAACCAGGACAAAAGATTGAATGCCCACAGCAACCCCTAAAAATGCCAGGGCACCACATCTGTGCAGCAGGATTTGTGCAGGAAAGGCACCACGTTCAGAAAATGCTCAGCTGTGAAGTGAGCACACACTGGAAGAAAAGAAGAACAAAAGGAGATTGGATTCAGCAAATCAGCAAAGAATGGCAAGACTCCAAAGGGCAGCTCAGCATCCCCCAGAAAGGACCCCACTGCATTCAAAAAATACATCTCTGTGGCAGGGACTACAATGCAGTCTTTGGAGTAGCTACAGACTGAGACATGAATAATGGAATAAAGAGAAAAAATAAAAATGAAGCTTCAGGAAAGGAGTTGAAAATCCAAATTAGTCACTCTGAGCAGACTGCATCCTCCCTTCCTATAGTACACCACTCTTAGTGTGATCTGACTGAAGCCAACAGGGTGGTTGAGGAGTAAGGGGACTTGAAGAATGAAAAAGAAATTTAGAATATGCCCTTTGTTTGAGAGAAATTATGATAAGATGAACTGAAGCAAATCCAAGAAGTTTAAGAGTGATGAACACTCATCCAGTGAGAAATGTGTCAACAACCTTTTTGCATCCTAAGCTCACTTTTTCCCCTGCAGTTTGGTGTATTTCCAACATAAAATACAATAAGAATTAATAATCAGGAAACCTCAACAGCTAATCAGGGTAATTTTTTTGTGCTGCTTTAGTCATTGATGTTTTTACACCACAAATGTGAATCCAGATTTTGGTGAGCCCAGCAGTTTAAGATGACTGATACACATCTTTCAAATTAGCAAGGCTAAAGTTTCAGAGGGTGACATTTCAGTTAAGTCAATCAAAGCTCTTTTTATCATTCAAACTCCACCTGCAGACTCCCCTCCTGTGTTTCATGAGCTGAAGGAAGGAACAAAAGTGTGGGATTTGTCTTCCATATCTCTAGTCATAATGTTGACAGACCAATCTGAGCTGGTTGTCTAACCTATATCATCAGTGGAAAGAGGAGAATACTTCTATAAATGTGATTCATGCAACTCATGTAAAAATCTCATTAGTATAAGGTGAGTCACACCCTGCAGATGACTGCAAAGGGAGTCATGAGCTGTGTGGAGACTGAGCTTTCAGACAGCCAGCATTAGATGAGGTGAAGTTCACATCTGGACTACAAAAACATGGGGAGTTTTGTTTCCCAGATCTTTTGCTCACACGGCAGCAAAACTGGGTTTAAGGACTGCAAGGTTTCTGCAAGCCTTTGTCAAGAATGTGGTTGTAAACCTTGGGATCTGATATCTTCCCATAAATTCTGACTCAGCTACTGCTCTAAACCACTAAACCAAACCTAGTGCACTAAACCAAGCCCATGGGGTACCAGCCATCCTCTCAGTCGTGCCCAAAATCCTGCAGTATCAAGTTCTGCTGCAGGTGGATGTGCTAAAAAATGCTGTGAAACTTCCTGCATGGTATGACAATTTTCGGTCTAGCATGTAGATAACAGAAATGCCTCAAAAGTTAGTTCAAGCTTTAAATTACTCTGTATTTTCATAAAAAAAAAAAAATAAAAATAAAAATGAAGAGGGGAGTTCTGTGTTGCAAACCACAAATCTTGTGTTAGGAATAAGATCCATAAAGGAGACCTAGGGGTTAATTTACATCGTGCTCTCATTTCCCACTGTTCAAAAGGGCATTTTGGCTACTGGATATGAAAGAAAACCTGTGCATGTGGCTCCAATAAATTAGTTTGGTCCTGGATAGAAATTGCCAGATTACATTATATCCAAAAGGCTCAGACAAAGCCATTTAAAGTGTTGCTCAGCATTGCTCACCTGTTGTTCAGGTGAATTTAAACTTTCTGGTAAGAGCCTATATTTCCCCTGCCCAATTAATGAAGCAGGAACAGGAGCATTTCTTTCTAACCCAGACAGGAAAAACCTTTCTCTCAGAGTGGAGGTGCCACTGGGTCACAGCTCTCCCCAGCTCACAAGGGCACTACACACACACTCACCCTTCTCCCTGGGAGGTTCCTTTGCCACCTGGGATTTCCTCAGCTCCCAGGAACATCTCAGGACCAGAAGAAAGGGCAGCAAGCTCTGGCTTTGCCTTTGCAGCACAAAGGGAGGTTGGCAAATGGCCCAGACAATCTGAATACGAAAATAAAGTGTGAATCCCTTAGAGTGAGTTGAATATTCAGGTTTTTTTCTATATTCGCACTGCTCCATATGCAAGAGGGGCAAGGTTGGAGGGAATGGTCTTCCATGAACTGATTTTTGTTGATCCTAAATATCCCCCATCTCTCTAGTCAGCAATTATTTGTCGAAAAGATTTTAATATTTTTTCCTCTGTTATGAGTAATTGCTTCTTTTATTGGGTAGTTGTACATGTTTTAAAATAGCCACAGGCTTTCTATGGGACAATCTCAGGACAAGTTCCAGCTTGGAAAAGTCTCGTGCTCAGACCAGGAAAGCTTCCATGCTCCCTTTCCTGAAGTGGGCATTCACTCCCTTTCCTGGATGCTTTCAGTCTGCCACAATGTGAGACTGGAGGGAAAGAAGCAATCTTGATTTGCTTTTTATCATTTGTAAGATAAGCAAAATGTGTCCTGTCTCACTGCACTGCTGATGTATTCTATCACAAATGAATGTGTGACAGCCATTTACCAAAAGAAATATGTATGTTTTTCCCTTTTTTATGTGTGCTTGAGCAGTTCAGAGTAGCTGAAGTTTAATTAAGTAGTTATTGCTTTTAATGTGAATACCTGCCTCACAGCAGCAGTGTGATGACTCAGATCAGAAGCCACTGAGAGGGGAAAACACTCATGAAAAATGAAACCCACTTCCCCCTTATCACCGAGCCACCATCCAATCTCGCTGCAGGCACTGCAGATTTTTGTTCCTTGTTTGCTTCTAAAGATAAATATAACATACAGGGTGTTGGTTTTGTGAAATGCTAAGGATGTTTTTCTGTGTAGAAATGTATCTTGTGAATGCCTAGCTGAAAATTCTCCTTAATAACCCCCTTTTGATCTGGTGTGACCTGCTGGACTTTACACCTCCTCTCTGGCTCGTCTCACAGGCTCTTCTCTGGCTGGCAAGCACATTGATCCCATCTTAACCCCTCTGTTCCTGCCTTCCTTTCCTCATGGGATACAAGGAAAGGTTCCACATTACTTGCCAGTGTGGTGGCTGTGGGAGGAAGATTAAATTCCGCACGGTTTTTAACGGGGATGTTTTCTGTTTGTGCTGCATTTAAAGGAGCATGTAGTGACAGGATGGGGGGAATGGCTTTAAACTGAAAGAGGGCAGGTTTAGATTGGATATCAGGAGGAAATTCTTTATTGTGAGGGTGGTGAGACACTGGAACAGGTTGCCCAGAGAAGTTGTGGCTGACGGATCCTTGGAAGTGTCCAAGGCCAGGTTGGATGGAGCTCTGAGCACCCTGGGACAGTAGAAGGTGTCCCTGCCCATGGCAGGGGGTGGAACTGGGGGAACTTTGAGGTCCCTTCCAGCCCAGGGCATTCTAAGACTCCCTGAGCAGAAAGTACCCAAACCAGATATTGAGGCTTCAGACCTTCATGCCAGACAAAAAATGGCTCCAGTAGATTGGAAGTGGCAGCTCACCTTAGGTCTTTCAGGAGTCCTGCTCCGACAGGAGAGAAAGGGGCTGGAAAACCTCTACATCTCTGGGTCTTGAGCAAAGACCAGCGGACTTGGGCTGGACTGTGGCTGTACACAATATAATTAAGCAGACTTTTCAGGATTTCCTGTCCTTCCTAAGCCACTCCCTCAAGGGACAGAGCAATGTCGCTGCGTCTCATCAAGGTCTCTGCATGAGCAGAGCATTGTTTACGGCGACCGAGAGGGAAATAAGATCCTGGCAGCTGACTGCCATTCCCTTTCCATTCACAAGCAGCAGCAGTGCCCATGAAGACATCATTGTAAAGTCAGTTTTGATAATACATAATTCAGTGCCTTCAATTTGGCCCTCAAGGCAACTGTGGTATTTTATATAATGGCTTTACTCACGAGGGGGAAATTAATTGCATCTTCCTGGCTGGTTGCTCAGAGCTACAACTTCATGTGCATGAGGCAGCCTCCCCTTAGGAGTCCTGATTTTTGTCAGAACAATCTGAAATTGTCTCAGTGTCATTTATTGTAACAACAACAACAACTGAGCAGCCTATATAAAATACAAATCTAGGTCCATTTAAAACCCATACGCTTTATTGCTGCTATGAACAGCATGTTTTAATGAAAGTCAAGGAAGAATAGATGTCTGTGAAATTTGCCTGGTGTAATTTTGGGACACTTGGCTATGGATAGGAAATGCTCCGAGGAAAACAATTGTGGACATATTGCAAATGGATATCTTCTTACTTACTCATTCATGCTTTCATTTGGCCCTTGGGGCTTGTAGAGGAATTAAAATGGCAAAAGCAGAACAGGATGACTCCAGTAACCCCTGCTGTCCAAGCTGTCATGTATCAATAAAGCCACTCACCTAACAATGGATTTTTCACATTAATGCTCCCTGCTGTCCACACAAAGAATCATTATCCAACCTGTCTGGAAAGTTCAGTGAGGTGAGCATCCATAGTCATGGGGATTTGAGTGTAACAGACAAAAGCAGAAAGTTTCTACAAGTATGATTGGATATTTATTATAGCATCATCTCACATTGGAGCCCTAATTACAGACAGGCTCCCTTTGTGCTGGACAAACACAGAAAGAGAAAAATTCTCTTTGCTTCAGGCCTGTGACAAAGCTGTTGCAGCTGCCTGTTACTCCTTTGCAGAAGTTTTGGAGAGGTGTTGAACTGCCCCAAAATCATGCCACACAGTTAACCCTGATCTGGGGTTTATGTGGAGGCTTGTCCATGTCTAGCATTGATGGAGCCTGGTCCAATCCTTTCTACCACTCAAGGTATTACTAAATCTCGGTGATTTTGCACCAAAAACTTCACCTCAGTGTTTCCCAGTCACAAACAAACCTTTAGACCCCTTGAGTGGCTGTAAATTCACCTCCCATCCTTTGATTTTCTCATCTCTGCTGTGCCATGTTGAACATCTCACATGTTTAAGTCAATACTTCCTTGGGACACATAAGGGACTGGTGCTACATCCTGGACACAAGAGTTTTGGTATTTTAGAGGCAATTCCTTGTGACCAAGTGTGTCTCTCTGCACTCCTGGCACAGATACTCCAAATCTAAGTTGCATCAGTCCAGCACTGGAAACACCTCAGCAAATCCAAAGGCTTCTGACAGGAATTGAGTCTTTCGGGGCTTTCACAGAAGGAAAAGGAACAGAAGAGGCAGCCTAGAAAGGAAGAAAGCTCAGTTTCCTACGAAGTTCAGCAGTGGAAGTGCCTTCATGAAACATTCATGCCCACTTTGAATATTATATAAGAACTGTTAGGGAATGATTCATGCCGTGTGTCATTTACTCACCAAGTGCACAGATTGTTTATAAATATGTTATAGTCTATCTTTGGAAATATAAATGACTGTAATTAAAGACTCCTGTTTTTAAGCCTGGTGAAGTCAGTTAACTGTGGATAATGGTTACTGAACGCTGTTTTAAAATACCATCTGAAAGGCCTTTACATATTCATGGGGCTGTTGCTTATACCTTGCTGTTGGGGACTGCAATTTGTTTTTCCAGATAGGGTGTTAGAGAAGGGCTTTAGATCAAGGGTACAGCTTAAAATGCACACTAGCTGGAAATCTCCACTTCAATTTCTGTTGACTACAGTGGACCAAATCCTCTGTTGGTGTAAATCTGCTTACTTATCTCTCTATGTTGAAGAATTCATCCTGACCTTCCTGTTCCCATTTGGCTTTTGCTATTTGTGCATTCCAACAAATGAGCCCTAATGTTAAAGACATGGAAAAGTGCTTTTCTTTAACATTTGTTTTCAGCTGTACCTAGATTTGACAATATTAGTTGTGAAAGCTGGGATCATCCAGGTAGCTCTGCTTCAGACAGAGTTATTTTGAAAAGTCTAAACAAATTTTCCAAGATTCCTTTCAGCAGAATGGAAAGAAAATTCACTGCTATTAATTTTTTTCCAAGTGCTTCTGGTTCGAAATTGGATTTGAAAGGTGAGAGAAGGAGAGCACTTATCTTAGCAGAAGGCTCCAAACTTTGAATATCATTCAGTGCACAAAGCCTGGACCAAACTCATCTTCCTGAAGGATACACAGGCAGGACCATGGATTAAAGAGTCATCTTCCTCTTCCCTCATTGAAGTGACATCTCTCCCCCTGGATGATACTCAGTGTTGTGCATTTCATGGGACTTCTTTTTGTCATTCATGACAGTTTCCATGTCTTGGATGCAGTGGCAGAGCCATATGAGCACTAAATATCTGTTTCAAGCCCAAATGGCCCAAATAAGAAGTGGTTAGAGCTGCCTGCAGCATGTTTACTTTGGATTCCCCTTTTCTTTTTGGTTTATTTTGGTTCCTTAAAGAAAAGGAGAGGGAAGTGTGAGGAATACTCAATAGTCATTCATACTTGAATACTCAAGTGTGAGGAATACTTAAGTCTGGCTTTGAAATACAAAAGTTGAACAGCAAAACCAGGTAAATGGCAAAATTGTGCTTGATCTCTGATGCAAAATATAAGTCAGGAGAGCAACTCTCCATATTTAGGGCAAGACAAGTGGGAATGTAAAATCCATGCAGAAAAGGGGAGAGAGGACAAGTACTGCAAGGCCTGGCTGGTGAGAGGCACCAGTGGTGGGCAGGGAGGCACGTTTCAGCTTTTTGCCCTGAGCCCGAGCTGCAGCATTGGAAGAGGAGTTTACAGCAGGAGATTAAGGAGGTCAGTAATGCTTTCTGGCTTCCTCCCTGCCACAAGCCCAGCTACACTGGCAGCCACATCAGGGGTGGAAATCCCTCAGCAGAACTTCTCTGCATCCCATTCCAACAGTCACAGTTTCCTGTGCTGGCCAACCCCTCTGGGCAGCTGAGGCCAAGGATGTGTGCACAATGGCAATCAGTCAAAGAGAAGAGATTGCAATTTAATTTCATTTCAACCTCTCACCCGAGCTGTTAACGCTTGGGAAAGGCTTTTAATAAAATGGGACAAGCGGTGATCTCATTTGCCGTAACTAACACTATCTGTACAGATGCACCATCTGATTCCAGGCACAGAAGAACAGAGGATTATTGGATTAATTCTAATCTCATAATTGATTCATTCTGGGTTTAGTCTGCTTGTAAAGCAAGATAAGATCTTAATATCGTGCATTCAGCACAACAACCACTTGCCTTTCAGAGCAGCCTCTAATTTCTGTGAGTGATTAGCTCATACCACATCCCCAGTTTGGCACAGACCCAAACTAGGGGGATATTTGGAGCAACATCCAGACTTCACAGCTGGCTCTTATCTAAAGAAGGGGCCTGGCTATTTTCATGGGCATTTACCACTCAAGCAATATTAAACTCTAGAGCTGGACACAAGTATGAGTTTAATAATTTACAAAAATAAAAGGGAAGATTGACCCACTAGGGGTTACAACTGCATAGCTGATTTGACACAGGGAAAGGGGGAAAACAATGCAGTCAAAGATGTGATGGGGAACAAAATACTTATATGCCATATCAATGCCAGGCCTGGAGTTAGACCATGGGAACAGACACAGACACATTGATTGCTCTCAAGGTTAGGACCTGGACACGGTTAATGGTTATCTTGGTATTACTGATGATGTGGAAAATGTTTCTGGCTGCTCAGAGAAGCTCTGCTGTCAGTGTGCAGTCAGGGCATGGCCTCGGGCATGTTGCTGTGAAGTGACTCCTGTCTCACTGTGCGACATCTACTATCCACCTGAGAACCTCTCATCTCACCAGCTCGACACATCTCAAGGGAAGGATGAGCAAGATCAGCTGTCAAAACCCATTCCTGTAAGACATTTCAATCAGCCTGACATCCACAGCACTGTTGTCTCTGTCTGTAGCCTCTTGTTCTGCTGTGTTTCCATTAAGATTTTGAGCCTTTAAAGAAAGGGAATACATATGTTGGTCTGTTTTTACAACACCCACCCAAAGCCTTTCTCAGAACTCAGATCTTTCCAGCCACAGGTTTCAGCCTCCGTGAGTGGAGAAGACTGAAGTTTGTTCAAGGCTAAGACCCAGGTAAGATGTGCAGAGGGGAACAGTGTCTGTGTGCAGTGAGACATTTGGGCAGGCAGTAAAATCTTCAGTACAGATGTGGTTGATATCACAGGCAGTGCCTCATACCTTGTTCATGGAGTCAAGTCCTGATTCCTCCAGTTTATACAGACAGGGGAACTGACACAACTTTCTCCCTGGACCAGCAGTGACTTCCCTTCTGGGAATAAAAGTTGAGACCTTGTGTGGGTGGTGCTGCTGGTGAGATAATCAGGTAAGGTAAAAACTCCACTCGTGTTGATTCTTCAGCACATCTGATCATCCAGACTCACCACAGGCTGTCATTTACTCTGCCACCCTCACGTCCTCTCAAGCCTGATGTCTGAATTCATGAACTCAACCTCATCCTGAACTTCTGCAGCAGATCCTTGATTGCTGCTGTGGGAGGACGTTCATGTAACCCAGTCAAGGGCTTTGCAGTTACAAGAGGCAGCACCTGCCATGGGGAAACTCAGTTTCAACAGGAGCCATAGAAAGACCCCCAAAAAGGGCAAAAAGTGCCAAATGTTTGCAAGTAAAAGTAATACCAGGGTGCCAACAACACAGTTGTCATGTCTCCTGCCTGCTCCCAGGTCCTCTGCCCTGTCTCTCCAGAGCAGGGGTGATTTCTGACTGTTTTTTATGGATCCTACACCCAGAAATTAAGTGGAAGTCAGTATCCAACATCCCACCAGCAATCTCTTCCTTCTTCCCAGCTTGCTGCAGAACCACACACCTGTGTGTTTTGTGTGAAGATGTCTGGGCCTTGGAATGATCAGGGACATGGAAAAAGACTTGTGAAGAGCCTAAACCTGGGAGGAGGAGGAAAGGAGTACACCCAAACCTCCACCAGTGGTCTGTGCTGTTGTTTCTCTCATGAGAAGAGCCTTGGGAACTGGCCCTAGAGACACCAGCCTGTCTAGGGGGCTGGGGAGAACAGAACAGTGGAGACACAAAAGAAGGGGCTTCCCCTGACCCACAGCTCCTGAATCCTCACTGCCAACAGGATCATGACACCTGAGAGCATCCAGAGCCCCTCCTTCCATCTCTCATTCTTATGAAGGTTTTTTGCTGGCCTGGAGCAGCATTTCAGGAGCAACTAAAGTGCTTGGGGATGTGTCTGGAGGCAAAGATATTCTTCTGGCCTCTCTTTAAATGAAAACACCATGGAGTAATATATTTGAGGAAGGACAGCAGGGGCCAGGGTGATTTTATTAAAGCAGGGGGTGGAAAACTTGGTGCCAATGACAGCTGAGCAAAAGGTTGGACTTGATGATCTTGAATCACAGAATGTCTGCTGTCCTTCCTCAAATATATTACTCCAGTATTTCAATTATTGTGCTGGTAATTAGGAATGTGGGTGAATGAATGGTGTTTTCATTTAAAGAGAGGCCAGAGGAATATCTTTGCCTCCAGACACATCCCCAAGCACTTTAGTTGCTCCTGAAATGCTGCTCCAGGCCAGCAAGAGGATCATCAGTTGCTATGAGATGGCTTTTGAAAAGATGGAGTATATCTAGCATGGGTGAGGACTGGGTGGTAGGAGATGTTACTTCTGTCTTTTTTTTTATATCCACAGAAAAAGGAGAGATAGAAAGGGAACAGCTCTTCCCACACTCAACATCTACACCCTCAAAAATAACACCTGAATTCCATCAATGAGCCTTTATGGGCTTCATTGTGGTTTTCACTTAATTTCTGATTGTAGGATTCATAAGCAGTAGTCAGGAAAGAATGTGGAAATGGAGAGGAGAGTTTAGCATAAAATAAGTGGGGTTGGAAGGCAGACACAGTGTGCCTCTCTCTCAGTAAGTCTTATTGCCAGCTGTAACAACCACACCAAACCAGAGCACTCCCATGGCCATTGCTCCTCCCCTGTGGACCATCCACCTACCTGGACACTTCACCTCACTGGGTGGAAGGTTTTAGAGGCTCTGTCTTGTTAGAAACAGAATGCACATGAACCAGAGAGAGCTGCCACCTCCCAAGGAATTTCAGTTTTCAGGGGATGATCTAAACCAAAAAGGAAGCCAATGAGGCCTTTCACAAAAATATTTTTTGCTTTACACTCAATGTAACATCTCCCTAAAAGAGGTGCTTTTTGGACAATTGTGCTATAAACTTCAGAAGAATTTCAGGTGGAATGAAACATTGCAATGCTATAAAAATTAATTCTTATTATTTGACTTTAATATTACTCCAGCTGTGATTTGCTGTAGCAAACTTATGCAGGAGAGGTTGGCTGTAAATCACATCGATCCTTTTCACTGCTGAGGGTTCAGTGCAAAGTTTAAGTGGCATCTGCAGTGCTGATATCCTGGACCAGAATAACCTAATTCCTCTTGACAATATTCCTCCTTGTGTTGCTCTTGGTACTTTTGCAGCGTGGCAATGCATCTGTAGTGCTGGGAAGAGCAATGGGATTTGGAGTCTGTCCCCTTTGTACCTGCCCCTGCTCCGAGAGAGGAAGGACCTTGCTAGACAGGAACAAAGGAGGAAAGGAAATCACCTGATTTTAACAGAGATATAAATTTTGGCCTCTAAGAACACCCCAGAATTTTTCAGGCTGTCTCAGAGTAAATTCCTGGTCTCCATGAAGCTATAGGAGCATTTCCAGGGACTGCAGGACAAATAACAATGTGAAACTGAGAGGTTCAGCCTAAGAACCTCCCCACAGAGGTTTGACACAACTGCATAGACATAATCCCACTGTGCTCCAGCAGGAGAAAATGAATCATTTGAACTTTTAAAGTGCTCATGGAAACAGATTCATCCCGGCCAGCATCCACACAGAATGGATCCATTAAAGACACTGCCTTCAAATGACTTTAACTCTTTGCCCAGCCCCAGATATGTCCTTAACACATCTGCAAAGTTTTGTTGCTGTTGTCCTTTGATCAGGACAATTTTTATGAGTGTTTCTCCATGGAGTCTGAACATCAGCCAAGTAGCAAACACTAAGCATGTGTGGCTGCAACGTGTCTTGCCATTTAGATGATGCTACTTCAGACACAAAGGCAAGAGCAAAGATAGGGAATGTGTCCCAGATGGCAAATATTGGCAGAAACCTTGCAACTTGGACAAAGAGTATTGTCTTTTTGTTACTACCCTTGCAGGGAATATAAAGGCCGTGGGTACAATACTAAGCCTTGATCTTACATAAACTTCTGAACATGAGTAGTTGAATACACAAATACATCCTAATTAAGTTTGGGTTGTCCCGTGATTACCTACAGCTCTCAGCTAATATCAGTCTCTTATGCTGGCTGTGTAGGTGCACATCAGATAAATAACAAAGCACAAGTGGATTAGGGACAAGGGACACGATGCTGCATCAGATCATCTAGGAAATCAGTGCTCAAGCTTTGAGAATTCCCACATGGGTGGACTTGCTGGGAAGAGCTGTTTCTGGGAGGGCTCTTATGCACTAACAAGAAATAAGATCACTGCCACAGAAGCTCCATCTGCCCCTTTATAGGCAACACACATGTGATTGTGTCCATCTGACCCAATGGCCTGAGATGCTTCAAGGTCCCCACAAATGTATGGGGAGCAATTATTCAAAAGGTCCCCACTGCAAAATGAGTCAGCAGCCAGGCTTGGTTTCTGTGACAATTTCAAGGTAAGTTTGCATTTTCAGAGACAGAGATCGGGGTTTTAAGGGCAAATGGGTTCATTTGCAGGTTAGTCCAATCCCCCCAGTGCAGTGAGGATGTTCCATTTCTACCATGGATGATGCAGTTGGGTAGAAGGAAGGCAAATCCAAGGATTGCCATGAATGCTTGGCATTGGGATAGCCATCTTCAAATCCCTCCTTGACTGTAGATGCCCTGGGAAATTCACTTAGTCTCACATCCACAGAGATATTCCTCACCCAGCTCCTGTAGAAACCACGTGGACTGCATGTAGGGATGTTTCTGTCTTGTCATCAAAGACTTGGATGTTTTTGTTGAGTGGAGCTTCAGACTTTGAATATAATGCTCATGATTTTAAAATGGCCACCTTTTATGTAAATCGAAGGTCAGACATGAACAAAAGAGAGTGGCCAGGAAGAAGAATAATGGGAATTATTATGGTAATCATGGCACAGTGTAGCTCCTGAAACAGGTCAAACCTCAAAATATCCAAGATGCTTTTAGGACTTACTATAAAATATCTTTACTTTGTTGAGGAGAAACCCTGTTTGCCTTTGAGTGACATAATTGATCTGGTTTAGTGAGAACAATATAACCAGGCCTTATCAGAAAGAGCAATTTGAGTCTTGAAATGAAATGTTTTCCTAATTTTTAATGGTTTTGATAGGACCTCTCCCCAGAACTTTTCCATTCCTTAGTTACCAAAACTGTCAAAAAAATACTGAATCATGAAAAACCTGTGTAAGGGAAAGTCTATATTTCTGCATTTTCCATCTCTTCATATAAGCAGTTGTTGGTATTTCTTCTATGGCACATCCTTCAGAGAGAGGAAAACAAAAGTCTTGTTTTGTATGAGAAAGAAACTTTAGACTTCTTTTATTGTGATCAGTGTCTTTCTGTTCTTGATTTTATTTACCCTTTTCCAAAGATAGACTTCATATGTGGGGTAGAAGACAGAATTATGGAGAGCATTTTGAGCTCTGTATTTAGTGATGTGCCTTTGAAGTCAGCAGCTCGTGCCTAGCTGGGTAGTAACTGAAATCCTCTGATTTTTAGTGAAAAGGGTTTAGTGCATTGATCCAGTTTTCAGTGGACAGAAGTCATTATTTCTGAATTAAAGGCACCACAGCTGCTCTGTCTGCCAGTGGCCCAATACTGAGAGCTGCCGTTAAGCGCCTGGAAACTGATTTGTCACTGCCACAGCTGGGTCAGAGCAACACTGAAGTGTGGATCTCCGTAAGGTGAGCAGAGGGACTTGAAAGCCCCATTTAAAGAGCATATTCCAAGCACAGTTATGGACTCAGATATGAATCAGAGTTACTTTGCAGTCGCAGAGAAAAGCATTCGTCTGAGCAACGCAGTGTTCTCGTAGCTGTGGGAAGCTTCAAATCCTCAACTCAACTCAAGCCCATTTGATAAACACTTTCTGTGGCAATAATAAGATTTCTCACCTCACAAACACCATCATCGGTTAATCCTCACACATGTAAATATTAGATCTCTTTCTCCCAATTGAATGTAAGCTTTGTAAGGAAGAAAAGCAAATTCATATCCACACAGCATCCAGCAAGAATCACTGCATGAATTTTTAAAAGCCAGCATTTAAACATTTCCCTTTCTGAGAGTAAAGGGTTGCTAAGGTGTACATTCCTCATAAAGCCCAATTTGAAGTTAAAGAAGAGCTTATATCCATTTTGACACTAATCTGTCTACCTGTTCATTATCCATCTGGTTAGGACTCTTTCAGGCTTTTGAACTCAAGGTTAAATTCTAGCCCCTCTAGAGATAATAGGGTTGAGCCATCAGAGCCAACAGGATTAAAACAACATCCTTAGTGATTTTCCTGTGAGTTTACACAGCTACCCAGAGCCCAGCACTCAGTAATAGTTCAGCAAATTCAGAGATTCTAGGAACTAGCATTCCAAATTGTAAACAACAGAATAAACAAGCTGTTTCATTTGCCTTCACTTTTTGGACAAATTCTGCTAGGATGTGTGTAGAGGTGGTCATGCAGAACATGCAGTTCCTCTCCCTTTGCCATGCCACTCTGATCATTTGCAGGATGAAGAGAAAGGGATGGGTATTTTGGGTGCCTGCAGCCATCCAGGTGTCTGCTGCCTGCTGTTGACTCTGCAGCAAGAAAATGCTGCAGAGGGAACGTTTGGCTGCTTTGGTTTAACTCAAGAAAGACCCACAGGTTTCATTGTGAGGATACAAATCGGTGCAAAAGTCCACCTTCACTTTCTGGATTTTAGATAAGCTACAGTTCTATTTCACCTGCACACAGATGTTGAAGCCTTTTCCAGTCCAGGGCTGTGGTCTTTCACTGCCCCAGGCAGGGTGTGCATTCAAAAAAATTGCACACCTGAGTCAAAAATACCCTGGAGGCCTTTTCTTTTTGCCTTGAGTGGACTCCAGAACATCATCTTTGGGAGATGTGTCATTGCTGTAGCTCTGTCTATGACCAAAGACCACATTGCTGCTGAGTTGAAGCTGTCATTTGCAGGGATGCCCAAGCAAGAAGATCTGGCAGATACACACACAGCTTTGCTTTGGAGACAGAATGAAGGAAAAATGAGCCACTGAGTGTCTGGCTCGTGGCAAGCAAACACACACCACTTCATCCTTTGCATTGGTGTCAAAATAGCACCTCAGCTGAGCCAAGAATGGCACATTCAGATTCCAAATGGCAGAAAAGCCCTGCTGGCCACACTGCAAGACTGGAGTGCAAGGTCTTGGTATCTCCAGAAATACCGACGTACACTCATGCACTGAGAATAGGTCTTACCCAAATTAGCTGGGGAAAACATCAATAAAAATTAGATCCAGAGTCTTTAATTCATCTAGAGATGGAAACCCACTCCCACTTCCACCTCTTCTTAGACCAGCCCTCTCCACCATGTGCTGTGCCCCTCCTTTTTTTGGTCTCCTACTTCCATTCTCACTGTTTCCTCAAATTAGGACCCTTTCTACTGACTAGCTCTCCTCATCCCAAACATTTAGCCTTATTTTCCCTAAAAACAAGTCCCCGGAAGCACTGATGTCACCACAGAGCATGGATCTGACCCCTTTTGCATACTTTAATCAGACCAACCTACAATCCTTGGCAAACTGTGGCCCATCTCCCCAGCACACAGAATAATTAATGGCAGTATTGCTCTTCATTGCACTTCCCGGGATTCAGTTGGCATTCCGGAGCCTCTGTTATCAGACAATTACAATTTAATTGTCTCAGCACACACACTTTTATTTAAAAACCCTCTCTGATTATTGCATTTGCATGTTGTCTATAATTTGCTTTCAGAAAGGAAAAAAGACATCAAGAACAACATTCAATCTACAGGCACATTTCTAAGACATTTATAGCAGGCTACTAAATGCCTAAAGAGGAGTAGAAATAACTAGTTTATTAGAATAGCTTAAATGGTAGAGTCTGTAAAAAATGATTGAAACACTTTTTTTTTTTAAAACTAGATTATTTAAACAAGCTTTTCACAAAGGTAACATCCAGTTAATTTTTAATTATTTTCCATTGCATTGAAATGTACAAGAATACAAATTACCTTTTTTCCCTTTTATTCTGCAGAAATGCCCCTGTGGGATATTTAGTGTAGCTGTCTCTACATTCTTGTCTGTGGATAAAGAAGACCTGGAGGGTTTTACATCTCCTACAGCTTGTTAGGGCTGGGATTCCATGGAATGCTTTTTATTCCCCAAACGTCATTCCTTCTCTGCTCTTCTGTAAGGAGACCTCATGTTTTATCCCGAGGCATATAGGAGTGCAGGGAAACCTACTGAGTAGAAGCAAATAATGTTCTAGTTCACCCCCAAAGGCAGTCTTACAGCAATTAGGAACTGACTCTATTGCTTATTTGAAATAAATTGAAATCTGCATGCATTTAACCATTTCTAGTCAATAAGGTCATTCCAGCACCTTACACCCATCTGCAATATCTGTCACTTGCTCACATCATCATTTTCCAACTAGAACAGCACTTCAGACTGCCATCAGTTGGCCTTTTGAAAAGGCAACCTCCAGACCAAGTGAGATCACCAGGATTTGAAAATATACAAGGTAGGTTTTGGTCCAAATGCTTCCAGGATGTGCAGTAAAAAAACCCCTGGGGGTTGCCTGTGAGGTTTCTGTAACCAGTGCTTTTGGGTTTGTGCATCTGTTTCCCCTCTGTAAATCAATTCTCTGCCTCAGGGACATTATCATTCAGAGCTCAGCTGACCCTTGGGCTGTGAAGGGGTTGTTTTGTAAGCACTGCAAAATCAAGCTGTGCTGTGGCAAGTTAAAAGAGATGCTATTGCAACTATTAGTTAGGATTTCCTAAAAGTTGCTGGTCATTCCTTAGAGTTGCTCATGGATTCAGAGGATGCCTCCTCCCAGCACATTAAGGAAGATGAGTTGGTTGGTGACAGTGTGGAGCTGGGAATCCAAGAGTAGGAGAAGTTTAATCATCTTTTCCCAAATTTGTTTTCACTAGCCAGAGGATTTTGTAGATAGGAGATGATAAATCCCTAGCAACACAAACCCCTGACAGATGGTGTTAAATGGTTTTGAGAATATTTCAAAATCTGCCCTACTTTTTATTCCCCAAATGTTGTTCCCTCTCCGCTTTTTTTTTTTTTTTAATACAGAATTTTCCTTCACTGTCTCCCACATTCTCATTTGTGTTATAATTTATGCTTCCTTATGCTCCAAACCGGAATCCAAATCACCAATTTAAAAGGAGAAACAACCTGCTGAATTTTAAAGCCAATTCTTTTCCTCCTGTTGAGCTGGGTATCCAATCTGAGAGGAAGGAGAGTGTATCAGGCTGATCAGAATTTACTTCCCATTCTCCAGGAAGGATTGTCTGAGTACAGCACATGTAAATCAAGGTAGCGCTTGCAACCAGTCCCGTTCTACAGAGAAACCAGCAAATTCTCTTTCCACATGAACTTTGTTGAGTAAAGACTTTGTCTCTTTGGTTTACCAGGATGGGAATCCTCGTGTAACTCCACGGAGCATTGTAGGACTAGGTATGGCTCCTTAATGTGGTGCAAAGAAACAGAAAAAGGTTAAAAAATGTGTGAAGAATCAGCCTTTACAGTTTACTTTAAAAAGGTTGGTGTTTAGGAAGTCTCTGGGAGTCAGCCCCCTGAGCAGAAGGTCATGGGTTCCAGCTTTCTTTGGGATCCAGATGCCACCTCCTTCCTGCAGACAGGGCTCAAAGTCCAATCTGGAGACAACTGGTGATGTATTGACAAAAAAACAACCCCTCAAAAAACCCAAACAAAAGCAAATGACCCCCCTGAAGCACACTCATACAATGAAACACACCAAAAAAAAAAACCCCAAAGCAAACAGAAAAGAAAATGTGCATCTTCTTTTGGTTGGTATGAAATATCAAATCAGGACAAGCCTTTTTTTTTTTATAGAAGGATGGTGGTGTCCATATCTTCATCAGTGCTCAGAAGTGACCTCATCCTAAAGCAAAGGAAGATCAGAGACTAATTGCTGTCCTTTTGCTGAGGGCTCTGTTACCTTCTCCATGGAGATTTGTTCCAATTACTGCTCTGAGGGCAAACTGCTTTTTCTAATCAGAACCTGCAGATGGAAAAGGCAAACCTCACCTTTTGTCCAAGGCTTCACTGTGTGCAAGTCAAGGGAGTCTCACAGTCTCACTGTAAATACAGTTTCAGGGGAAGAAATCCGCAAATCAGAAGTTAAAATTGCACAGGACAAAGTAAATTTCCCATTTCACACCCCCCAGATTTTTCTCTTGTTGCCATCTCTGGTCACATGCTGATGTTGTATATATTTTACTGACTCATTGGATGATGCTGAGGGCCAGCACAACTCCCTGGCCTGGCAAAAAATGAACCTTCCCCTCCATCCCTCCTTCCAAAAAAAAAAGATAATGAACAGTTTTCCATATAGTTCAACAAGCTAAGGAGGACCAGAGCACTCTGATAAGCAAAAGCTTCAATACAAAGGGGAGGCAGAGCAGGAAAGAAGACAGAAGAACTGGCAGCAGGAAAGAGGAAATGAGAAGAAAGTGTGTGACAGATCCTGCCTTTTAATGGCAGCTCAGATGTTCCTGTAGTCACACCCCAAATGTGACCATGAAAAGTATTTTTTTGTTCCTGCTTTTACTTTGTGCTTGCCCCATTAAAACTGGAACTGAGTTTGCTGCAACGGGGACCTTGCACTTTGAACACCTACCTTTCCCCTGGACTGGAAGCAACAAAGTTCACCAGTACTTTTGGCAGATTTCAGATTTTAAGGATGTCAAGACCCCCTTAAGTCTAAAAGAGCTGCCCTTCCGGACAAGAACACTGAATATTTATGGATGGCTGAAGAGAAAATATTAAAGAGCTCACAGCTGACAGCATTTTAACAGGATGCCTGAACTAGATTCCTGTCTGTTTTCCAGCATGTGACTTGGAATGCTTGCTAATTGGTACAAAAAATATATATAAACTTGTTTTCTATGTATGGATGATTACTAGTGAGCAGCCAATTACAAGCTGCTGCCAGTGACCTTTTAGTGGGTAGACCAGCCCTTGCTCCAGACAGAGATGTATTTATGTCCCACTGGAGATACCTGCCCTATGGACTGCACAGGGAGCCAGGGCTGGCTCTTGAAGATGTCCCAGTGGCCATACCTGTGGCCTTGAGGGCTTTTAGGTCAGCTAAAATGCTGAAAAAATCTGTCTGAATCCAAATCTCCCAGCTCACCCTGCCTGGCTCATGGCTGCCTAGCCATATCTCCCTGACCAGCTCCTTTGTGCCCAAACATCTTCCAGGACAGAATCCACCCAGTCCTCAGAAGTTAACTGCAAGTACCCAGCCCCAAAGGCCTTCTGCTTTCACCTGGGTGAAGGTTTATTCACTTGTGTGGCCACAGAATCTCTCTCTGCAGAGCAGCTGCCCTTAGGAGCTGCCCAGGACTCCTTTGCTCTCCTGGGTGTCGTTGTCCCTGGCAGCGCAGCCTCCTCGAGGTAGAACTGCCATGGAGACCCAGTGTGGATGGAGAGAAAGTTAAATAATTACTCAGGCAGCACTGGAGAGTTCTGAGGGTGACCACTGCATTACAGCAATTGTCACATCCAAAGGCCACAGGAACCCCACGGGGAAGGAAGGTTCATGGAGGATGTGCTAGAAATGGATTTATCCTGATTTTGATCTGCAGAATGTCATAGTGGATGTGAAATGAAGAAAAAGATCATGCTCAGAAGCTGTGATGTAAAGAGAACCACTGTCTTGTAAGTTGTAAATAAGTATGTTTGGATTCAATGATCTTAGAGGTATTTTCCAATGAAAAATTATTTTATCATTCCTTATTAGAGTCAGTAAAAGGCGTTTCTGTAGCTCCCAAATACTTGCCTGGAACATCATTTGCAGAAAGCAGCAGTTTTCAAGTTTCCAAGTGCCAAACATGCATCTTCCTCCCTCTGAGGAAAGATCTTCCTGCCATTGGACAAATTTTCTATGAGGAACAGAGAACAAAATCCAAGCAACCAAACAAAGAAACAAACAAAAATCAGAGGAGACCTAGATCTCATTCTGAGATTCACCAATCAAATGATAATTCCTTGGCTTTCAAAACCTAGACAGTGAACAGGGGCCCAAAAGCTGTAAAATCAAAGTAAATGGAAGGTTCTGGAGGGAGAAAGACATACTTCACGATCCCTAATTCTGAGGTGGGTTGCTACCAGGGAAAATTCCTTTCTGTCCCAGTCTCTCTGGTGTTTTCTACAGGCAGTGATTTACATAGCAAAAAACCCTTGCATTCCAGAAATATTTAAAAACATTCTGAATGAAATGAAATTGGAATACTCCAATAAAGCCACCACAGAAATGGAACCACGGATATGTTTGGTTGGCAGTTAAAGGGTGGTTCCTACCCATTCCAACAGTGACATTTCAGAGCAGTCTTTGGTTGGTTTGAAGAGGGAAATGGTTAATTTTATGGAAGATTTATATTTTCTGAGATATATTTTCCTGCCATATTTTTCTACTACTATTTCCAAACCTCAAATTGCTCTAATCAGCCTCACGTTGTGGTACAGAACCAGTCACCACTTAAAACAAGAGTCTCAGCCCTCCCATTGCTCCACCAAGGTTATTTTGTTCCTGGGCAGAGTTCAGGGATGGCTTGAGGCTAAAAAAGTCTTGATAATAATTTTACATGTAAACTCATATAAGTAATTACAGAAGGGGGTTACAGAGGGGATTTTCCAGGTCACCTTTCCACTGCATGACCAGGATCAGTGCAAAGATCTTTGGGACACCATGAGCAGGTGATTCCATCTCTGCCTTGCTGTTTCTGCAGAACATCCCACGTAGCCCAGCTGGGTGAGGCATCACTGGTTTGGGCTCTCTGATCTCCAGGACCAGCTGCCAGCTACAGGAGAGGGATTATTTTGATGTGAAAGGCTGATGAAGCCTAAAAATGTCACTGCCCTACCAGACAGCTGTGAGAAAGCAAAGTGTGAGGAGGTATGGTATTGAGAGGAGGCAGGAAAGAAAAAAAAAACTTGTTTACAAGAGCGTGGTGAGTCACATCATCTCAATAACTCAGAGATAGACGTAGTTATGCAAATGTCAGACATCATGTTTGAACAAAAGGTTACTCACTCACATAACCTGAAGCTTTTACTGCTAATGAAGCATTAACTTCCATCTCAATATGGGACCATAAGGAATTTAGGACTTTTTATAGCTCAAGTCATGAATGATTGAGCGATATAAAAATAACAATATCCTGTATCTCACTCATCTGAGACAGAGGCTCTCGTTTCTTCTTTTCCTTCTACCTGGAGTTTCTAATTGACAGGAAAACGTAAATCTTGATTTTTGTTTGTCACTTTACATTGTGGGATGAGGCAGTTAGAGAACAGTGACAGCATGAGATGCAGCTTGTGCAAAATGCTGCCAAGCCTGTCTTACACCAGTGAGGAAGTTGGGACATGGGCAGTTAGAGGCCTGTTTTAGGCACAGGAAAGAATATGTTTTCTAAATGACATAATTAAAAATCAGAATAGAATAGAATAGAATAGAATAGAATAGAATAGAATAGAATAGAATAGAATAGAATAGAATAGAAAGACTAGAACATTTGGAAGAGTCAAGAGTCCAACATCAATTATCTAGTCCAAATGTCTGACTACTTCAGGGCTGGCCAAAGGATAAATCATGTTATTAAGGACATTTTCCAAATCCCTCCTTAACACTGACAGGCCTGGGGCATTGACTAGCCCTCTAGGGAGGCTGTTCCAGTGTTTGACCACACTCTCAGTGAGGAAATGCTTCCTCATGTCCAGTTTAAACCTTCCCTGGCACAGCTTTGAACCATTCCCACATGTCAACACTGGATACCAGGGAGAAGGTATCAGCATCTCCCTCCCCTGTTGAGTCCCTGCCAACCAGCACCTCAGGTCCCTTCCTGCAGGGCTGCTCTCTTGCCACTCCTCCCCCAGTTTGCACTTGTGCCTGGTATTTCTCCATCCCAAGTGCAGAATCCTGCATTTTGACTTGTACATAGGCAGTTGTTTTCCAGGAGAACTTCACCTGCAAGTCATTACTTCAGTCCAAACCGTGGTCCAGGGGGCTGCCCTTTGTGGTCTGAAGCTTTTATGCAAAATCAAATCAAGCACAGCAATTTGCAGAACTTGCCACTTCTAATGAGCCTGAACCATGGGGAATTTTAGAGTTCACAGAGATCTGTAGTTGCTCAGAGGTTTGGGAGCCACTGGCACAGGGAATGCACCCACTTCATCCAGGGCCAATGGCAATCAGTGAGGAGGTGCTGATTTGGAAAGGTTTGCTTGTTTGTGTGTTTGTTTGTTTGTTAGTTTGTTTTCAGAAGTGAAAATAAGAAATGAGCAGCTGTCTTTACACTCATGACTTTTAGATGACTGAGCCTCACTGCAGGCTCCAAACCTTCCTACCCCTGCAGAGGGATGTGGACAAATCTTCCTGGTCACCTTGTGCAACTGAAAGAGATCAAATCCTAACCCAAACCCCCTCCCCAGCATGGCATCACTGCTTGATGAGAGCTCATATTGCTGAGATATAGAGTTTGCAGGGAAAATACATCTTCTTTAGCACCTTTGCACTGAAGGTGATGTGTTGGCAGAAGGGAAAATGAAGTGGTAGTTTTAAAGGCAAGATATTAAACAGAAACACTTTTGAGGGGGTAGTGAGGGAAGGAGAAGGGGGAAAAATGAGTGAGATCTCAGCAGGAGCTACCTGGGTCAGGGGGTTAATGAGATTTTGGGTAAGGCAAGAGGTCTACACACAAACATATCTGTGTCAGGCTGTCAACCTGCCCAGCCCACTGGGCTCACCAAACATTGTGCTCTGAGGTTGCAGCTTCACACCAGCCTAACTCAGTCTGATAATTGGTGGCTGAAAGTTGTCCCACTCCCTTTCCTTCTCCAGCTGCCCATTCCTACCCTTTCCTTTTGTGCTAGCCCCAGATTTCACCAGGTTCTGCTCCTTTGAGTGAGTATGAGTGTAGGAGCAAATCTAGTATCATCTTAAAAAATATTTGTTTTAAAAAAGGGGAATTGTTTTTGGAGTGTGAGAATTGTTTTTGGAGCACGAGGTTGCCATGTACTCATCCTAGTCTGGTATAAACTCGTGCTGAAGCAAAAAAGGTTGTATGATGGCATGACCCTCCAGTTCCCAGCCCTGCCCACTCCCTTAGGTGGATACTTCTACTCCTATAAGCACATAAGTTTAAATTTGGAGGTAAATTGGGATTTATCTGACCATCCACGCTCCTTATTTTTTAGCAGATTCCATGGTGGGTTCTTAGCAGAGCCTCAGTTTTAGCAACAGTTTGTAAGTGAAGAAGTCTTGAACTTCATTTGGAGAAGGAGACAAATTTAATTCTGTTGCTGAGACAGAAATATTCATTTAGACAGAGGTGGCTTAAAACAGAAATCTCTCCATGATTTAAAGGTCACTCACACACATAATGTTAGAAAACTTGCACAGGAGAAAGGGAAACCACCTACATTACACGGATGGTTTCCAGGTTCTTTAGAATTTGCACAGAAGCTGCCAGAGTTTCTGCAGGAGGTCAATTAAGAGGGGCAAAGAAGCAGCCACACTACACATTCTAAAGGGTCAAACCCCAACAAGAGTCAGCAGTTCAGCAGATTTTCTTTTAGGTCAACATAAGAAAAACCTAATTTAAGCAACACAGAATCAAGCAAGCTCCTTCAGGGATGTTTTATCACATGCTGGTGGGATAGCATGGAAAACAGGGTGAGGACTGCAAGTTTAGGGAAGATCCAGGGTGGCAACAAAGGACAAAGCTCAAGGCATCTTCTTCAGAGAGATGAAGTGTGGGGGTCATTTCCACCTTTGTCCATAGAAAACTACCCCCCAAGCTTTAGGTCTTTTAGGATGCATGGACCAGCTTCTCAGCATTGGGAGTCTTTGGCCACCTTTTTATTTGAATGGCTGTTTTTTCTTAATTGAGGAGATAGCATGAGTCTGAGACACAGGGAGCAGGGTGAGGCACTGACTGTGTGTTTACAAGACATCCATTCCCCCTCCCAGAGAGAGCTTTGGGATTACTGGATTTTGGAATTATTTCCAGGCTTTGGAAATAATTTGTTCTCCTCCCAAACTAAAGAGAGATTGGGTGACTAAAAAAATGCCCAGATTAGATGGGTTGGGTGTACAAAGTTAGGTGTGTCCCAGCCCTAGGGGTTCAGATGTTGTGAGTGGAAGCACTTTTGCTCAGGACTGGAATGCTGAGGTGATGACAGCACAGTGAGTTCTGGGTCAGGAATGGGGTTTCCATGGTGCACTAAAAAAACAGTAGTTTGAACAGGAGGTAAGTGCCATAAAGCCTTCAAAAAAAGTCATCTTTAGAGCCTGAATGAGAGGAAAAGCTTAAAAATTGCTCTCATCAGGATTTTTTCCTTAAGGTGAATCACTGTGATCCTCTTCAAATCCATGAGAAGTCAAATGTTTTCTTTATTAGCCCACAGAAAGTCATTAGAGTCCAGCTTTAAGAGTAATAATGACAGTCACTTAAGGGAAATATTTAGCATTTGGTAAAGACCACAGATGGTCTTTATCTTACTAATAGCTAAAACTTGCAAATATTCAAGCAGAGAAAGACCCGAGCTGGTAATTTCTCAGACTCCTATTGCCTGAAGTCCAGAGCCTTGGTCTGAGTAAAGACAGCTGGAGACTTCCTTCAGATTTTCTGTATCACATTAAAAAGTTTTAAAATAGAAGTGGAGAGTCTGAGTAGATCCTCCTTCACATCAGCTTTGTGCCAAGGTAAGATCTTTAAAAGTAATGGAGTTACTCCTCATTACTGCTAGGAAGCTCAGTGGTTTTATTCATTTTAACCTTTTGCTGGGTGTTAGGAGGTGCCATTTCTCTAGGTATGACCTTTATCTTGATGAGAGTTATGAAAGGTATAGTAAATATATTTTTATAGTAAATAATTTTAAAATACCTCTTTATTATATAGTTAGAGCCAGGCTGTGCAATGGCAATTCACTGAAATTTTGTCTGTGGTGTCCATGGAGTAATATTCCATTTTTAGTCATCCAGACTGTCCATGATGCAGACTGAGGGAAGGAAAAACAAGTATTTTGTGCTGTCCTACTACACAAGACACAGATCTATCAAAGGTGTCACTCAAACCACGGGATCTTTATTGGAGATGCTGACTGCTGGCCACCAAAACCACCTGCTGAGTACCTGAGCACCTGGCACTGAGTATCTGGAGTGGCAGCCAGGAAGACATAAATAATAAACTTGGAAGCAAGCAAGCTTTGAAAGTCAGCCTTGAAGTAGTCACAACCCAGAAACCACAAGAATTTCTGATGCAAAAACAAAGTCCCTGAGTGGGAGGGAAGGCAAGGAGCCCGTTCTGCTCTCCAGGCAGAGGAGCATAAAAATAACACTGGGAGTGTCTCTCTCAGTGCCACTTGGAGAGGGCAAGCAGCAGTGCTGCTTCCTGAGAAGAGCTGAGTGCCAGGTGTGAGCTTGCAAGTTATACATTCTAAAAATGGTCCTCATCATGGCTGTTCTGATTGTGTTTTTTTTTTTTCTTTTATAAACTTCTCTTGTGCTTTTTTGTTGGTAAGAAACTCCAAGAAGTGGCCAGAAGTGAACACAGTGAGCCTTTGGTGTCTTCTGCCTTGTTCCAGTCAAGTGATTCTGATGAGGCCACATCATAAGAAATTACTTATTTTGGGTTTTGGCTTAGGAGAGTTTGCCAGCTGATTTATCCCGGGGTCTGATAGGAAGATGGGAGCTGGGAGGTCTCCATTACTCGTGCTTTAGCTTGAGATGAACCCTCAAAACACCACGAGACTGGTAGAGGTGAAAAAACAGGGTATTCTACAATGGATTTCACCTGGGAGTGTTTTTTCTGCACAATGCTGACTTCTTCAAGCTTCCTGCTGGTACCAAGCTATTCTTTCTTGTACTTTTTACCCTGCAAAGAAAAAGAATTTAGGGTTCTTTGTCTCTGCAGCACAGAGAACGTAGAGAGAACAGTTCAACTCTACGTCCCAAAAACCACTGGCATATTTTTTGGCCACTTGGAAACCTGATTCAAATTTTGGGCTGAGCTCTGCCGTATTTATATTGGAGATGTAGTAAAGAGAGGCAGGAAAGCAGTGAAATTTCCCCAGCAATGATTCTCCAGAGTGCACAGGGGTGGCCTACCCACCTGGGGATGCTTTTATACATTGGATGATATTGATCATGGATCTGATCAAACTCTGTGCAGCACCTCTGGTCTGAGTGGGAAACCCTTCCCGGTGAGCAGTGCACAGTTCATGCTCCATCAGGAATTTTAACACACCGTCCCTGATACCTTTCCTTATCCTACAAAGGATTCACCTGGAGCATGTAATTCCAACCAGAATCACCCAGAAGGGCACATTTCCCACTGAGGGTTTTAAAAGGAATTCCAAACAGTGAGCTGATGCCTCCCAGCAGGGGGGAAATTGTCATGCACAGAGGCCCCTCCCTGGCTCTAAATCATCCTGCTGAGACGCAGGGATCCAGCCACAAATCCTGTTAGCTCGGGAGAAATCAATGCCTAATATTTCTGTACCTTTAGATTGTACACTGCCGTGCAGAGGCACACCTTGAAATAGTTTGTAAGTGTATTTGGTTATACATATAATTACACAGACACATGTAATATACACACAAATGTATGTGTCACACAGGGTCATTAGATCATTGATATTTTAGACTTGTAGAAATACATATATATCCAGGATATAGATATTTCTCCCTCTTTTTTATAGATGTATAAGTATACACATAAGGTGTGTATAAATAAAAAAAAATAAAATATATAATTCTATATTAGCATATAAATATAATATATTACATACATTATATATAAAACAATATTAAATATATAATATGTATATTTAATACATTATATGTACATATAGAAATATATAATACATATCTATTGCATATATCTATAATATATATGATTTATAGGCAATCTTGTAAAAATTAGCTTCACTCTTCTGCTTCATAATTTGATGCTGTTGAATTTCTCAGGTTTGGTTTGTTTGGTTGGTTTTTTTTTACATGAGGGAGTCTATGGAGAAATTCAATATCCTTTTGCAGCTGCCAAGATTTAAGTTTTGTATTCTTATGAAGCAGGAAAGTTTGCCAACCCAGGCAGCTTCCCACTAGGAGCACCAGGGAATGGAAATTCTTAATCATTGGGTGCAAAACCTATGGATTTTTGCAATGGATGTTCCTCTGGGTCTTGGTTTATCATTTCTGAGCCACCCCAATTAAAGACCTTGTCAGCACAAATGATTTGTGTTGAGCTGGTATCTGTGGAGAGGGATCTCTGCAGCTGAATTCAGCAGGGAAGGAGGCACAGTCCTGATGCAATTCCCTCCTCCAGAAGCCACACGGTGTGGAGACTTTTCTAAAAGAACTGCTAACAAGATTCTTTTCCCTTCAGAACGTTTTTCTGCTGCATAAAGAAGAACAGTTGCCTGTTCCTGGTGCTCCCCAGGGTAAGGCTGACACAACAAGGTTCTGCAGATCTTAACTGGCATATCCACCTGATGTCACCGTGTCAGAAAACACACCAAAGAGTTTCCTCCTGCTTGAAAACTTCTGTTGGCACAGGCTTCTCTCTCAAGAGCCCCTTCTGACACCACACCAGTGGTAGCTGCACTACACAAGCAGTAAGGCCCAGAAAATCCTTCTGAAATATTTACCCAAACCTGAACTAGCTAAGCCATTAGTCTCCAAGCAAAATCCTCTTCAGCTCAGACAGGTGAGACTTAACCTTTTTTATATGCTTCTAAAGTTAAACCTAATTAAACTCAAAGAATGGGCAGCACTTCTGTGACATCAATTTTCTCATGTAGAAAAGCCCTGAGATTTCTGTTCTCTGAGACTGGAGTGCAGGAAAGAATGTTAAAGTAGCAGAAAATATTTGAATTTCTGTTAAAGTTTCAAAACCTCACAAGTATTACCCAAATCTGTAATAATTTCACTGTCCTTGTGCATTCAAGTTTTGATGTATCTGCCTCTGATTTATCCTTTTAACCTGTGAATCTTATTCTATGATCTATGGATTTATTCTGGTGTGTTAACTGTATGAAAAAGGTTTATGAAAGGTTATTAGGGAGATCAATGTTATATTTAACTGGCCAGAATTTGGTTTAGATGGGATTCTTCCAGTGGGAAAATATCAGGAGCCTATAAATAATGCAAGTGAAAGAGATAAAATCTCTACAAATTAGGCAAAAGACCCAGCTTGTGTTTTCTGCAATTCCATCCATATCAACAGATCACTTCATAAAATCTCCTATTTATATTCTTATGCAAGAAAGAAAGAAAGAAGCAAGTTTTAATGACCACAAGGCTCTGCTGTGATCCAGAGTACAGTGAAGTAAATGGAATTTCCCTCCACAAAGGCAAGCAGAGCTGGTGGTGGGAGCAGAGGAAGTTGTGTGAAGTTGAGCATTTAATAAGCTTTGGATAAGATGATTTCACAGGTCCTTCTCAAGAGCAGTGCCCAGGTTCCTGAGGAGCAGTCTTGGGATTTGACCTCAGACACCTGCAGGTTGTGAGGATCATAACTCTGCCCAGGCTTCTGGAGGTCCCTTCAGTCCTTCAGGACTAATAATTCTGAATGTGCTAAAATTAGTAATTCTCACTTTTTTGATCATTCTCTGGCTGCTGGGTGCAGCATCATCCTTTTCCCCCCAGCACTGCCAATACATCGCTTCCCTCTTTTATTTATTAAATTATTTCTTTTTGTCTGATCCTTTCTAAAACACCAGGAAGATATGTTCTGCTAATTGCTTGTGGATTATTTAATTGCTATTTAATACCAGAGCAGTGCTATCCTCCTCCTGTTTCTGATCATGTTAGGTCACATGCTCAACCTGTTTCTGTGTTCTGGTGTTTTGAATAATCCTTCAGGTTGGAAATAGTAACCAGAGTAACTGTAGTGACTACACTGCTCTGATGTAGCACAGAAATGTCTGAACAATCTCCTGTAGAAAGAAACAAAAAATAAAATCAAGGGGATAACAACTGCCTTTGGATTTTGCAGCTAGTAATCTTCAACAGTTAATTTTTAAAAAAATTAAAATAAGTTAAACTGCATCACAAATATTTGGAAGACAAATAAGCCTTTGAGTTTATCATCCCCATGCTGGAAGTTCATGGGCAGAGATGCTCACAGGAAGGTCTGTCTGCAGGCTCAGTAAAACCAGTTCAGAAAGCAGAAAACCACCAGTATTGGCATTATCTGATACTTTCTTTATACTTCATGATGATTCTTTATTATGGTGAAAATCGAGCAGTGATGCTGCTTGGTGTAGTGGAAAATGAGTATAGAGTGAGCAAACTTTTCACATCAAGGAATATACAGAAAGAAGAGAAACAACAAACCAGAAAATTGAAAAGATGAGATCCTGCAGAGATGTTAAACACAGTCTTTATTTTGCAGAGATTTATTACACAGTTTAAACAGATTTTCCTACAACTCAAGATACAATAAATACTTACATTCGCTTCCTGAACCACCCTCTCCAGGTGCAGTTTCTTTTCAGGGATGCCAATTCACCTGACTGAACCTCTTGACTTCAAAGTGGAGTATATATGTACTCAGCAAGAGAAACATCTCTAATATCTAGCACAGAAATGGGAAAAAAATAGACTGACCATTATGGCAAACCCAGGAAACCAACTTAAACTTTTAAACACAACCCTCATCTCAGGCTGGGAGTTATTATCCATGACATGTGTCATTATGTCACATGAGGTTGCCTAGAGTTTTTTTGACACTCAAATAATTAGTTATCTGCTATTCCCAGCTATTTATAGTCACTGTAAATGCCTGTTTTATTGGGTGTGTGTGCTCTTTGAATGGTGCACGAGCAGCTGCTTCAGTTGCTTAGCATTTTATGTCTTTATATCATACTAAGATCACTGTCTCACATGTCACACAAAGCCAGTGAGCGATAAGAGGCTGGAGCAGACTGAGATTAACCCATGAAAAGACAGATTTCCCAGGGATATGGAATGATGTTTCTGTGATGTCACCTGAAGGGAAACATGGTCAGTGGTGTGAGGAGGAATCCTAGCTCTCCCTTGGGTTTCTCAGCAATATTTCAAAAACAAAATCTATCACCCCCCAGAAAAGGATTTTCAAGATGCTATGCCAAGGCTGAGCAGTGCTCAAGGGAGATGTGGGTTTTGCTGAAGGGATAAACTGATTGGAGAGATAAGAAAGGATGCTGCCAGGAGGAGCAACTGCATCTCTGTCAGCTTTAATTTACACCGCCCCTGCTGGACTTGATCATTTCTTTGAAAATGCTTCTTAACTTACTAGCAAATAAAATGAGCCATGGCTGATTTCTGGGCTTCAGGGAAACACAGTGACACCTCAGCTCTCTTCTTCTGAACCCAGAATGGGCCAAGCTCTCCTGTGAGGTGTCCACTCCCTCCTCGGTGTGATGTGAGACCTGGTGCAGGAACAAGTCAGAGCTAAAACATCCAAACAATGACTTGATCTGGCCTGAGTAATCTCCTGGATATTTTTAGTTTACTATCAAATGTAGCCTGAGAGACACAGCACTGGAAGGTGATGGATGCTGACCTGCAAGTTGCAATCCTTCTCATACCCTTCTCTTAGGGCATAAATCTGTGTTTGTGGCCTCCCTTTTCCCACTGCATTTTCTGTGCAAGCCCCAAAGTCCAGCTGAGGTCTTTCCTTTGCCCTCTGCAGCTACAAAAGAAACAGTTTATTCTCACCAACGGTGAGAAAGTTTTTGGCATTATTCCCTACAGCAGCAGGGTCATGTATCCTGGAAAAACAAAGAACAGCTAAGAGGCTTTGCTAAGCTCTACTTAAAATAATAAGTCTGGCCACAAAAGTTAAAGAGTGATTGCACAGCACCTTCCTTCATCCCAAACATTGCTGTTGCCTCTGGTCCAGTTCCAACAGGGATGGCTGAGTGCCAGGAACATCAAAAAATGCACATTAGTGTTGTTTTATAATGAGATTTTTCCTTCATGATAAATTTGCAGAATATTCCACAGTGCTTGTCCAAAATCTGGTCCCTCGGGTCCATGTGGGAAACTGAGCTGAAGGCAGCCCATTCCACCCGGCCTTGTGGCCCTGATTAAACAAAAAATCACTGCATATGACCACATTTTTTGCATGCTATTATTATGGATGCAGATAACCTGGAGCAATGTGGAAGCTGTCTATTATCCCTAAGGCCAGAAGTGGGATCAGATCCTCTCCAATCCAACCCCATCTATATGATCAGGAAAGGAGCAGTGCTGTGAAACCTTAAACTGCAGCTGCAAGCCAGCAGTGGAAGCAGGCAGAGCTGCCATTCTCTGAAGAGAACTGACAGAAGTTGCATTTTAATACCTGATTTTACACCACTGCTCCTTGTTTAATCAGATCAACACAGATCGGGCTGATCATACTGGGAAAGGGAAAAAAAACCCCAACCAGTCAGCCCAGAACAAACACTTCTGCTGAAAAACATCAGAGTGTTTGGCAGATTATATAATGTTGCAGTAAGTAACTGCGTAGCTTAATTTTATGGTTTCCATGGAAACCATCAAAATGAAAGGTAAGAGTTCAGTGTTCTTGGCTCTGAGGAGCAAAGCTCTTCGTGGAGACGTGCATTTGGGGGAGCAGGGATTTCATCTGTCTTGCCTGGCTTCGGAGTGAAGGGAACCTTTTGGAAGCTGGGCAGATGAGATGGTCTGGGAGCTGCCTGAGCCATTCCCAGCCCCAGCTGGGCTGCACAAGTGCCTCAGATGCAGATAGAGCCTCATGAATTTTACATGTGGTGTGACCCGCTGGAGATCCCAGCAGTGCTGGCACAGGCTCTTGGTGTGACAGTGGGCAGCTTGTTTTCCTGTGGAAATGTCTTACTAATGCAAAAACATCCACTCTCACCTCGTTCAGGGGGGAAAAAGCAAAAACCACCAAAGCTGCCAAGGGTCGCTGTAGAAGCAAAGGTTTCTGGCTGTTTCTCTTAGTTTTGGGAAAGACCAGAGCCAGTTATGCTCTTCTCTTTGCAGATCTCAGTGGTGCTGACCTTGGTGAGTTGTGGATCTGATGTCCTTGGGTGAGATAGTTTAGGTCTGTAATTACATTTAATGCAAGATGGAGACAGGGCTGAGAAGGGGCTTGGGCAGGTCAGACCCATCTGTCCCCCCATGGCTTTGTCCCTGACACAGACAGAGGGAGACTGGCAGGTGGATGGAGAGGCTGTAGCACACTGACCCAGCCTTTCCAGGCAACAGGGGCAAGAAGAGGCTCTGTTTCTGTCATAATATCACGTCATTCTTTTGGGTTGGAAGGGATTTTTGTGTTGTCTCGTTCCACACCCCTGCCAAGGGCAGAGACACCTTCCACTGGACCAAGTTGCTCAGAGCCCCATCCACCCTGGCCTTGAACAGTTCCAGGGATCCACAATTTCTCTGGACAACCTGTTCCATCAGTTTGTCATGTCTGGTGCTGTGTACTTTTCTGCAGTGCCTGTACCCAGCTCCCCTTTGTTACGTGATGCTGCACTGCTGCCAGCAATCACTCAAACAAACTGCTTTTCTGGAACTTTGAAACTCACACAAACCATGTACACAGGTGGATCTGCAAGGAATTTGGGGTCCAGCTATCCTTGCCTCTGCTGAGCTGTTCTGCTGGGAAGTGACAAATGAGTAAAGTGGCTCACGAGTGCTTCTAGAACCAAGCCCTAAGGGGTCAATTCCCCACTCCAAATTGCCACGTGCCTCCTCACTGTGCATTCAGCTCGTTTCTTGCTCTACCCTGTTGTCATCAGAGCTGCAAGCAAGCCACCACTTTAACAAGTTTTCTTTTTTAAAAAACCACAATCATGAGGCAATACCACTTATTAGGCTGTGTTATTACATATTTTTCGTGGACTCAGAAGAGACAGGCTGGCTGTGTGACAAATAGCCAGTGTCTGGGAGTTCCCCAAGGCATGCTGAGTCCTTCCTGGATCTGAAACCTTGGGTTGGAGCCTCTTTCCAAGTGAACAGAGAAAAGCAGCTGTATTACATTTGCATTCTGCCCTTAACTGCTGTGAAGCACCTCACTCCTTGTTAGTCCTGTGCTCTGATATATTTTTCTTGGAGTGTGGGAAGTAGATGCCCAAAACCATCTGAGTGTCTGAGCTGTAATACCCACACTTGCAATTACGATTTTAAAAAGCTGAGAAAATTGGATTGAAGCAGATGTGCAAGTATTTTGATCCTTATTTACATAATATATCTGCCAGTCTATCCCCCTGTGTAACTCTGATGGCTGAGAAGTGCAAATCTTTAAATCTGACACAGGTTTGAACAGGGGTTTTTTTGCTCTGAAGACATGCCTTGCTTGATCATTCAGTGTTACTGCACTCTTGTCTCCTCTTCTGCTGCCAACTCTCTTCTTCTTGCTCTGTTCATGTATTAAAAATCCAAAATGCATGATGCTCAATGTCACATGACAACCTGGTGTCAAAGCTGGGATCTGAAATGAAGGACAGTTGTGTCCCTTGGCTCTGCATGGAGCCTCTGCTCCTTCTCCCATGGATTCATTTAGGTTGGAAAAGATCTCAAAGTTCACCAGGTCTGACCATTAACCCAGCACTGTCACAGCCAGCACTAAATCATGTCCCCAGGTGCCACATCCACATCCAGCTCTTAAATCTCCCCAGAACTGGTGATTCCAGTGCTTGACCAGCTTGCAGTGAAGAAATTTTTCCTGATATTCAACCTAAATCTCCCCTGGTGCAACTTGAGCCAGTTTCCTCTTGTCCTGCCCCTTGTTGCCTGCAAGCAAAGCCTGACCCCCACCTGGCTGCTCCCTCCTGTCAGGGAGCTGTGGAGAGTGTTTCAGTATGGGTTGGGGGATTCTTTTTATCACCTCTTCTGTGGGGTTAATCGAACTTCCTCTTCCATTCCTGGTAAAACCAGCAAGTCTGGTGTTGGGTGTAAGCAACAAAGTTATTTCTAGGGGCTGGGCCCTGGCACCAAGACATCTGTGTGCCAGAATCAGAAACTGCTTCCCTGTTTGCATAGAAGAAAACAAAATTAATGGGAAAAAAAAAAAATCTGACAGAAACCTGACGGTTCTGTGTACCTGTAGGAAGTGCACTTTGCAGCCAACCCAAAATAAACAGTCAAAATTAACCTGTTTATAGTGCAGGATGGGTTTCTGTAAGAGATGGTCACCCACTGGTGCTGCTGAGCATTGGGAACTTTTACTGATCTCCAGAAAAAGTGTACAAGGCTGAAGCTTTCAGCAAATTAAACTGGCAGATGCCAGTGGGATCCTAGGAGAGGAGAAATGTGTAGCTCTTCTCAGAATCTGTACCAAATTCTGCAATATTTTTCTCAGGAGGATGTGGATGCCATAATGTTACATGGGGTCGAATAAAGCAGCAGGAAAAACTCAGGGAAGAAAAAGGCATTGAGGACAGCTAAATATGAAGAGTCTGATTCTGGCTTTTAATACTTTGAGGACCAAGCTGTTGGAGGGAAAAAGGACTACCTGGGGAGCCTACATCTGTGAAATACCACAAGGGATTTGCTTGACATAGTGGTGGAGATGAATCGCTGACTCAGGACAGAATTTGGGCTGTTCTGGAAAAGTCAGTCCTGAACTACCCTACTTCCCTTCAGGAATAGCTTTGAGACCCTCAGAGCACAAAAGGGGCTAAAATGTACCTGGGCACTGTAGGGACCAACACCTTAAGCCAGGTGGGTTATCTTAGCCAGGTAGGCTCTTGTTTCAGAAGGTCTCACCCAGCTCCAAATATTTCCCACTTAAGAAATCCCGAAAGAAGGCCACAGATGGTAACGCTGGAGGTGAGAGTGCTCCTGTCCCCACCGAGTCTTGTTCACCCATCAACCTGATTTCATGGATGGGAGGGGTTATTGTCTTCCTCAAGAAATTTCACATGCATGATGGACGCTTTGCCAGGGAAAATTAGATCATATGTTCACACCATCCTCCACGGAATACACGGCCCTGTTGCAAAACATTTGCTGCCAGATATTAAGGCGGGAGATCTCTTCTGCCAGTGGCATTATTAAACAGCATGGGGAGAGTTTTGCATCCAAAATCCACCTTAATATTGATGTGTTCATAGGAACAGATGTCTGCTTGCTTCCTGCACACTGTGTTATCAGATTAGAGATTTTACAGCAACAGCCTTAATTAGAAGCATGTTATTATTCAGCACTAAAAGCCTCTTTTGGAGGTGTAAATCCCTGCAACACAGGAATCCAAACCTGCCTCCTCCCCAGTCCATCTACTGTGAGCAAGAGACTTTTGTCCAAACGTTTTGCACTTCAGAGATACATATATCCTTATTTTCAAGGTGGGTCTGGACACTGGATTGAATCTGAGCTTGCCCAAGATGGGAGAGAAAATCAGTGTACAGCAGGGCAAGGAATTCAGATCCATGACCCAGAAGGGCTGGGAATGCTCTGGGAGTTTCCTGCTGTTGAATAAAGTCAACACCAAGGGAGGGGCCAGTGCTGCACTGTCGGGATGGTAACAGTGAATTCTTTGCAGGTGGGACTGCCCTGACTTTATTTTGTCCTTGCTTTGAGTATTAGAAAGCTGCTCCCTATTACCTGTTTTTTCAGTTTCTGCAGTTGCTTCTTTGCTTTCTTTCAAGGAACAGTCTCTGGAAGAAAATCTGGCAATGATGCAAATGATGGGGAAAGGGTGGAAGGGAGAGACATTTAACACCAACTAATTCTGTAAGGTAGGGAACAGTGTATGTTAGCTTGAGTTAGAAGCCTTTTTTGTGTGTGTCCCAACTGAAAAGATTTCAAGGCAGGAAAAGTAATTTCCTTGTTTCTCCTACAGCACCCACTAGCCAGTAGCTCTAATGCCATTTAGTGTCTCTAGACACGACCAAAATATAAACTTCAAGTCATTTTTGTTTCTCTTTAAAAACACCAGCTTGGCACATGGACACAAAGACATGAGGAAATTGAAGAAATGCATCAAGTGACTTGGCAAAGTTCTTCTTTTGCTCTCTCATCTTTATGTGGGAAGGTTTGCCAGTTTGTAGCACGGAATTTTGTAACAAACTGCTTTTAGTTAGAAAGGATTTCAGATGGACACATGTAAAAGAAGAAGGTTCTACTTCTCAAACGGGTTTTTAGTTCAGATTTCTTTCCAGTGCTCATTTTCTCAAGTTCAAAAATGCCTTTCCATCTAAAAGAAAAAGAAATCCTTTTGACCTTCAGGAATTTATTTGCTGTTATAAAATACAGCACAACTGAACATCAAGAAAACAAAACAAATAAAAACTTTGTTGGGAATGAACACCAAAAATATCAAGAGAAGGAGTCGGGAGAAATATTTCTGGAGATGTTCTACAAAATGTCTTGATCGAATTTGATATCTGAAACAACCTGGGATCACCAGAAGTTGTCTGAGCATTTACCACTCCAAGCTGGCATCAAGAAAAGAGAGTCCAAGCATTGCACGCTGTGTCTGGGTGAGAAGATGGGGATACTCCTTGGAGGGCGAAAGATTTGTGACCCCATGGGAGCAAACCTTGGTTTGAGAGTAAAAGGTTCCATTAAGTCTGAAGAGGAGAAAAGCCTGGCATGACCTTCAGCCAGAAGGGAAACATCTTCCCAGATGTTTCCCACATGGACTTTTCAGTCCCAGCAAAGACCAGGAGCAAGCTTCAATGAAGCATGTGAGACCTCCAGCCAAGACTGAGGCAGGATTTGCTGTCTCCAGGAGACTGTGATCCTGCAGAGGTCTCTTTTTGTCCTGGGGTTGCGTAGGCTTGGTAGACACTCTGCTCTTCTTGACCTTGACCAGTGCTCCTGGCACCTACATCGAGGTTGAGATCCAAGGAATGGCTCCATATGGAGCCAGGTGAGCCTGGAAAGGGCTCATAGGGAGGTCTGAAGGCTTCATGGAATCACATATCCTGATCCAGGGCTGAGCTGGTGGCCTGAGCAGAGCCAGCTCTGTTCTCAGGGTATGGTTTGTCTCCACAAGTTCTCTCTTGCTGTGATTATCACGGCAATCTTCATTTCTTCACTGGCAAGTTTCCAAACCCTGCTGTGCTTTCCTCGGAAACATTAAGATTCAGTGCTTTCATTGGCTGAGTCCTTGGAAGGATGCTGTCTCTCCTCTCAAAAACCATCTAAGATGTACTGTTTATTTGATTTTCTTTTCTTGTTTTTCATCCAAACTAGTTTCTTATTCCAAATCTGTAACAACCCTGGTAGCTCCCTTACAAATGCACCAGCACTTTATAAATAGCCCAGATGGAAAGTTGGGTTGTCTTAGACTTTCAGAAGAAGTTTGCTCATTTGAATAGTATTTAGAATGCATTTGCATTTCCAAAATGTCTTCGAATGGTTTCACAGATGCCAGAAAAGCATCAGCTGTTTCACCCTCCTGACTCCTGCACTTCACGCGGGAGCTGTGAGAGGAGCAGCATCACTTCCCATCATCCTGAAACTAGAGGAAAACTGCAGTTGGTGGTTTCTCTGCTGGCCTTGCACTAAACTCTCCTTTCAGAAGTGCTGAATGGCCTCACCTCCCACCAAAGTCAAGGCAAGGTGAAGATGCTCAGCCCCTTTGCTGGATCAACTCCCTGGTTTCCAAGGCAACTGCTCTTGGGTGAGATTTAATGAGAAAGTGAGGACAACCACGAGGCCCTTTGAACAGGCAGGGGAACGCAGAGCTCACAGAAATGATTGTGCTTTTTAAGGGGAAAGGACAGGCAGGTGGACTGAATGGACAATAAATTATCTGACATTTTAATGGGTTAACATGATATTGCAGAAAATGACCTGAATAAAGTGGCTCGATCCCTGTGGAGAAAAGTAAAATAAAATAGGCATAATGGAAAGAGGGCCCATAAAAAGCTGAAATGGGGGTTTATTCAAACTGTCTGAATGGAAGTGAAAGGAGCAAGTTACAACCCTTGTTACAGCCTCTTAGCAGCAGCTGGTCTCAAAATGAATTGGAAAAAAAATGTATCTGTGATAACCTGACATAGCAAAGCTGGTTGGGTAAGCTCCATAAAACAGCCTTTATATCAGTGCCACAAGTCAGAAGCTATTTGCAAGAGATTTTACAGCACAGGCAACAGGTACTTCTTGTTCTAATGTCAAGCAGTGTCATCTGTTACAAGAAAAGTGGAATTGTTGCTTGTATCCAAAATGTCTCAGATCATGTTTATGCTGTCTCATGCATTTCTTCACCCTGGAATTTTCCAGGTTTATTTTAAGATGAGTAGACTTACCTTTTAACATCAAGAAAGATCTTGTGAAAATAAAGACCTATCTATCCTGTGTGTAGTGCAGGAGAGTTAAAGAAATATAGACTTCTAATTCTACAAGAAATTCTGATATTTTAAGACTTTTCTCAGGTCCCAATCACCTTTTTCACTAGGATAAAGTCTGAGCCTTTTCAATTTAGTATTAGAAACCTTCTTTATTTAAAGTCAATCTTGACATGAAAGTAGCTCAGTCCACCACATCTCAAAAGGGTTGAGCAAACTGTAAGAGTAATTGATTTAACCTTAAAAATAATGATTTTATGATTTTGAAAACTCTGTTTTGGGGGCATGAAGGGAGGAGAGTCGTATAAGATCAACTTAGAAGGGAAAAAAGCATTTTTTAAAATTAATTAAGAGATGTTTCAAGTTAAAACATTTTGTATGGATAATGGGGCATTTGTAATGATTTTTGTAGCCCTTTTAAATGGAGCAGTGGAACTTTCAGACTTGAAAACAACTATTGAACAACAGAAAAGGAGGTATATTTACTTTCAGAAATGCTGAAATAAAATGTTCTAACTGGAGCATGGCTGGAAAAAAAAATTTAAAAGGGAATTTCTGACAGAAATGTCTTCATCCATTCCACCTAATCAGAAATAATTACAGCCCTGTTATCACCCTCTGCTACTCTGGAGTTGGGTTTTGATGAATGAAGTGTTTATAGAACTTTAAATAAAATCAGGAGCTTCAAACTCATGACAGAAAGACATAAAACTATTTTAAGGACAACTACAGAGCCAGTCTGCCTGGTGATAACCACAAATTTTGGGGGGAATGGTAAATATATGCCACCCTGAGCCAACAGCAGACTTATCCAGCAACAATTTCCACCCAAGAGCCACAGTCCTGCACAGGTTAAATCTCCAGGTGCTGCCAGGGTGAAATAAGAGCAAAGATGGAGATGAAGAAACAACTTTTTCTATTGTTTTGGTGACTCTGGTACCACTTAGCCCAGGTAGGATGTCACCTCCTCTGCTCCACAGGCAGACCCAGAATACCCAGAGGCTCCTGCAGGCTTCAGTGCTCTGTCTTTCAATTTGCAGGCCAGGCTTTACCTCCTTGTTTTCCATCTGATATTTCATGTATTTTTATGAAGGGCTCCTCGTTACCAGCTCCACAGAGGGTGTCACACTTTAATACAGTGGTTGCAGGGAGAGAAGTGAGAGAACAGTTCTCCCTTCAAACACAATCCTGAAGGTCACAATTTTAGCATCTATGAAATGTTTTTTTGGCCATGTCAGCATTTTTTTTTTGTTCATGCTCCTTTATGGATGACTTTAAGCTGGTGTCTCCAACCATAAAATTCTAGCTGCGTTTAATCTCATTGAGTATTTTCTTGGATGCTGTAGCCAAGATCACTTGACTAATTCAGCTTGCAAAGTACTACTGGAAAGGAGTATTTATGGTAGTCCCAGCAAGGACAACCAAATTAGCTGTAGCAAGCAGCCAGCCTGAAGAAGAAATAAAATGAGGGAGCCAGATAATTTGGAACAAAATGTAAAAGACACACAAATCATTTAATAAAGGTTTTCCCCTGGAGGAAACTTTCCAAACAGCTGAACACCAGGACAGCTGAGAGAAATGAGGTCAATTGTGTTTAGACACAATGTGTACATTTTATTTTTTAAAATGATCATCATTTGTCAAACTTTATGGGCCAAGTTCTTTCCTCAGATTAGCTGATACTGGAATTTAACTCATTACAATAAGGTTTTGTCTTTAGTAGACAGGAAGGTGGAGAGAGTGATTTATTTCAAGGAAACTGCAAAATATTCACTGAGGTGGAATGGTATTGTCTGGGAAATAAAAATGGAGTATAAACAGGGATTAGGATGGAATAGCTCTGCTTTACCAAGAAGAGCAGCAAACAAACAAGAAATACCTGTAATTCTGAAGCAGGAGCCTGGGTTAGGGAACTCTCTTGCACATAGGTTCAATATTACATATTTTACATTCTTCTCATTGAACCAATAAAGTCCAGACCTAAGTCCAGACACACATAATAGAAGCATTGGAGTCCAGAGGTACAAGAGGTAAAAGGAACAAATGCCCTCATTCTCAGAATAAAAATGCCTTTTCCATTTGCAGTAGAAAGGGAGCATTTGAAGACCTGCTTTATACAATGCTTTTATATTGCATTAACCTAATAAAAAACTCTGATTAAGAAAAAAACCCCAACAACCAGAGCTGGAGCTTATTCATCCCCTCTGAAGCTGAGATAACACAATCTGCAGCAGAAAGCACAGTGGCATCTATAAGACTCTATCTACAAGCTCTGCTGCAAGATTCCAGCATGATTTTAACCTTTCTGGTTCGCATACTCCTCAATTGCCCCTCGTCTAAAACGAAAACAAATCAAATTCATTTTTGCCATCCAGAACATGGGGGATCATATCCATACACATGCACTGGAACAATCATAGAATGGCTTTGATTGGAAGGGACCTTGAAAATCATCCAGTTCCACCTCCTGCCATGGGCAGGGACATCTTCCTGATTGCTCCAAATCCCATCCAACCTGGCCTTGGACACTTCCAGGGATCCAGAGGCAGTGACAGCTGCTCTGGGCAGCCTCTTCCAGGGCCTCACCACCTTCACAGAGAAGAATTTCTTTGGTCTTGGCAAGAGACACTTGAGAAGTTTATGACACAGATATGTGGATGCACTGGGCCCCACAACACCTACCAGAGGGATCAGGCCATGGAGAGTGGGATCTGCCCTTCCAGCAGTGACCTGTCCCTGCACAAGCAGAGACATTTCAGCAAGGGAGTCTTCATGTCCAGGGAAATTGTTCAGCAGAGAGAGGAAAAGCTGTGAAATACAGAACAGACAAAGCCAAGGCATGGCTGGGACTCATTTGCTGCAAGTTTTCCTCTTTTCTGGGCCACCAGGAAACAGCCAGTGAGAGTCCCGTTAATTAAAGAGGCTTTGCTGGCCATAAATCACTCGGACATTCCTGGGAAGGGGAAAACTCCTTAAGCAAACCAGGGTTTCTCCTGTCTCCTCTTGGAGCTGCACGGCCAAAGTGGCATCAAGTTGAGTCTCTGTTTGGCACAGGGGGTGGTGAACTCTCTGATGGAAATCCAGGGAGCTCAGAAGGGCTCTCACAGGGAAGGAACAAAAGCAAACAGCATCACTCCAAATCCACCATCCCCCCGTTATCCTCTTGCCCACTGCCTTGCTGAGCACATTGTGTGTGCGTTTGTTTTCTCTTTGAGGCCCATTTTTATTTAATGCCACAAAGATGTGCTGCTTGGAGAGAGCACGAATCCTTTGAACGTTTAATTAGGGATGAGGGGGGTACTCTCTCCCTCTGCCCGCAGACTCTCAGCTCACATCTGGGTGTGCCAGCTTCCCCAGGCACTGGGGGGAATAAGGATACCCTTGAGACTGTGAAATGAAAGCAAAGCAACCCAGGCAGCCTCAGATCTGCACCCGCACCAAGCTGCTGAGAAACAGCAGTTTAGCTGTGCCGATATGTTTTTTTTTTCTTCTTTTTAATTGACATAGCCCTACATCCTTTGATCTTTGAAGGGCATGTTTATCCAACATTGTTCAGTGCAGCTATACTGCTTCTGGTTACAAATTGGGAGAGTCATGTTCTGTTTCAGTGAAACAATAGGATTTAATTATTAGCAGCCTTCAAAGACAAATGCAGGGCTCAGAGTCTTCTCTGATTACAAGGTCAGAGCAGCAGATCAGTGGCTGGGAGCAATAGAGTTAACAGTACTGTTTACATAATTCTGGGGGAAAATACTTCCTAATTTTACATTCACTTTTCAAATTTTCTGTATTAAAAAAAATAATAACACATAAATCAGAATCTTGATTGGATTTCACTTAAAGGTGAAATTTATTAAAGGTTGGTCGTCCTTATGAAATGTATGTACTGTATTTGGATGCTAAATACAGGAATAGAGGGGACAACTGCTGTCAGGAAGTCAAACGAGGTGAGCAACATATTTATTCTGGTCTTTAAAGATGAAAAAAACATTAGTTAAAAACTTTAAAAATTCTGCTTAAAGGGGAAGGAACGGACATACTCTATTCAGAGGAGTAATTCACCACAAAATTATTGTAGGCATAGAATTAAGTCACCCACATGTGAGGGATGCTCCATTACTGGAATTTTTAAGAACAGGCAAGGTAAAGACCTTCCAGGAGCAGTTTTGGAAGGGGCCCTCTGCTGTGGATGTGTGGGTACAGATTTCTGAAGTGAAGCTTGACTCAGCTTCCCCAACATAAACAGGCTTTGCATGTCATGGTAACCCAAGGAATATCAGCTTTTACTGCTAATAATTGTAGATCCTAATCATTTAGGCATACATATCATTCCAAGCACAAGATGTGCTCAGTTTATGGCCCAGTGAGACACTCAATTAAAGATAAATCATCTTAGACATCAGTCTCTGGAGAAGTATGTGTTTTCCCTGTGTCTGTGGCTACTAAAGATAGAGGTAGTCTAGACTAAAATCCACTAAAGAAAGTGAAATGAATCTGAAACTTCGCTTGCAAATTGCTGCTTTCAACTAATTTTTGGCCTGAAAGTTTTCATAAATAATCTGCTAATTGTCTTTCATTTATTGTCCTTTTTCTCTTAGTGAAACAAGGCCTGACCACACCAAACAAGGAGCACAGAATATGAGATAAAGCACAGAAAACCAAAAAGAACTATAAAAGTTCCTTAACTCAGAAACAGGGCTATTTTAGATTAATATTTCACTTAATTGGAGTTATTGGGATAAGTAATTTTGTCCTTTGACCATCCTGCTGTGATAACAACACAGAGTTAGGAGAGAGGTGTCCTCTCCAGATGTCAGAGTTCATCATCCTCATCACAGAGCCCAGCCAGGATTTTGTCCATTGGTTCAGGGACCCCATTCTAACCTGACTTTCACCACTGAGTGGCACCCAATACTCCAATACTCCTCCTTAAAGCAAAAGAGAAAAGCAAGACAAGAACCTTGTCTGGATAAACCTGGTGTAGAGTGTAACCAAAACAGGGAAAACAGGAAAAAAGTGAGCAGAGAAACCTCAGTTTCTGGGACTGGTGACACCAAAGGTGTAAAGAATGGCAAGCATCAGGCAGAGGAAGGTGATAAAGCTCTGAAGTTCCTGTGGTCAGCTGAGAATTACTGTGTGTTTGCTGGTTCAGCCACAGGCCTTCCCTCTGTACGCTGAATTGTGTTCTCAGTTTATAAGGTTTGGACTTGATAATGAAAGATGATGAAGGTTAGACTTGATCTTGGAGGTCTTTTCCAACCTTAATGATTCAATGGGTCTATGAAGCTTTTGGTTTTGGTGGTTTTGGTTTTTTTGGTTGGTTTCTTTTTTTTTTTTTTTGTGTTGGTTTGGTTTTGTGTTTTGGTTTGGGTCGGCTTTTTGTTTGTATGTGGGTTTTAGGTTGGTTTTTTGTTTGGTTTGTTTTGCTTTTGGCTTTTTTTTTTTTTTCCATGGGTTTTTGTTTTGTTTTGTTTTTTTTTTGTTTGGTTTGTTTTTTGTTTTTTTTTTTTTAATTTCCAGCTGAGACAAATGAGAAACTGTTGAGCTTGATGCTTTTTTAGCTTGACTGAGAGCATGAACAGAAGTCTGGGCATGAAAGTATTTGGAAGGAACAAGATCTGGGGTATCTTTGGGTTCTCAGGCTGCTAAGTAGCTAACAAAATGTTATTTCTATATCATCATATTAGTCAGAGGTGTCTAATTTGCACTGAGACGAGCACCTTTCCCCACTTCCTTCCTCATCTCTGGAAACCTTTGGACCTGTTTGAAGATATCACATAGCATAGTGTCTTGTTCTGGGATTAGTCCCACTGACCTGCTGGGTTAGACGAAATCAGGTTAAAGGAAATCAGGTAATTAAGACCCCAATCCACTGAGATTCTTTATTCATTAGTTGCCCAAAGCCTGGTCCAGCAATTAACACCGTATTCCCAATACAGCCACCAGAGCAAACCGTGCCAGGGATTTTATTTTAACACACTGAGACGGTTCCCATGCTGCTGGCACACCCAACATCCACATTTCTGTTTCAGGAGGTGAAGTCCTCAAATCAGCATTCATGGCTTGGGCTGCAATTCCGTGGCAGAAGACAGGATAAAACTTGGAGATAAAGCAAAATCCCCCATCGCATTTACTGCCATGAAACCACAGCTGGACGATGTCTGGGTTTTACTTGGTCAGGCTTCTCCTCGTTGTGTGCTTTGTCTTAGTGGAGTCCTGTGACACAAACCAGCCTCATCCCACAGAGCATCTCTCATAATCCCAGTCCCCAGAGAAATTATCATGGTGGAGATTACAGCAACAGGCAGTGTTGCTGTTTCAAACACTTCCAGTCACTCTCCCACTGTGATTTTTGATGTTTGTGCTGGGATTGCTGTGTGTGTGTCAGGCTGTGGGATCTCACAGCATGAATGGTTATTCTTAGTTGATTACACCAGTTGACAGATCTCTGTTCAGCTCCTGTCACTCATTTGCCAACAGGATCATGGGCAGAAGGATCAGCTCTGTTGGGTTTTTCTTTTCAAGCATGTAGGTTCCTAAATCTCATTAGTTTCAGTGCTCAAAAATCTTGTAAAATTTGGCTTTTGGGGACAAAGCACCCTATGGAATTTCAATAATATCCTACCTGAGGATATTATTTCTGAAAATCCCTCTCTGCTGCTGGGGAAAACAGCTATTGTCAGAGGGCAGTGCAAACTACCCAAGAGATCACTGCCCTCTTTGTGAGTGTGCTTTGCACACTCAGATATACCAGGACCGACAGACTCATAAATAAAGTTACATGGAAAGAAAATGTGGGGGGTTTTCCTCAGAATTCATCCTACTCTTAGATTGCTGAAGGGTCTGGAGCACCAGGAGCAGCTGAGGGAGCTGGGGGGGCTCAGGCTGGAGAAAAGGAGGCTAAGGAGGGACCTTCTGGCTCTACACAACTCCCTGGCAGGAGGGGACAGCCGGGGTGGGGTCATGATCTGCTCCCAGACAGAAAGTGAGGACAAGAGGAAAGGGCCTCAGGTTGTGCCAGGGAGGTTGAGATGGGAAATTAAGAAAAAATTCTTCACAGAAAAGGTTTCCAAGCATTGGAACTGGCTGTTCAGGGAAACGGTGGAGTCATCATCCCTGGAGGGATTTGAATAAGTCATGCAGATGTGGTGCTTAGAGATATGGTTTAGTGGTGGGTTTGGCAGTGCTGGGGGAATGGTGGGACTCGAGGATATTAGATGTCTTTTCCAACCTCAATGATTCTATGATTCTGTGAAATGGGAAGGTTGAGACATCACTGATACCTCTTGCAGTCACCAAGAATGTGGAGGGGAGCTCAGCTCAGCTTGGGCACCCATCTCAACTCCTTTCAGGCAGCTGAAGAGAACCCAACCACATGGCAATTAGTACTTTAATTAGGATCAGCCTGAGCAAATACTTAGGCAAAATACACTGCTCTGCCTGAAAGGCTTCAATCTCAGTTGGCATCAATGTCAGTGTGCAGAATTGTTTGTGCTGGATCATGGACAAAGTTATCAAGAAGCCAAATTCAAAGGAATGAATGGAGCTGGGAGCAGGAAGAAGGCAGTGAGTATTTTTGCAGGCTAAAGACAATTGCTTTAATTATGCCCACTCACAAAAAATAGAAACGTTGCTGAGAAACACTCTCTTTCAGACTTCTGTTCCCCAAACCTAAATAATGGTTTTCATTTTCATTGACAAGCTTCATTAGATGGAATTGGAGTGTGTTTCTTACACACTCCCCTGTCCCCCCATCCCCAGTTCATTGTCCATCAAGAAACAAGGGGAGAGAAGTGCTTGAGGTTCCTGTGTCAGCATCTCAATGGGAAAAATAGAAGTGTGTTTTTCCTGGAGAATGAAAACCACGGCAATAACTTACACAAAAAATAGCAAACACCCAATAAAATGAACTAGAGAGAAGAAAGGAATATCCTGAGATAATCTGGTGGCGGGTGAATTTAGCCCAACAGCAGGAAAAAAAACGACTAACAGTGTCCTAACAGTGAAATGTGCGCTGTGTCTAAGTACAGCAACTTTGGGTTTTTTTTTTATAGGGTTTTTTAGCCGGCATCCATCCGCTCTTGCTGACGGACAGTTCGCACTACCCCAGCAGCATCTACTTGTGTCAGGGGAGGGACCGCGGCGCCAAACGCTGAGTAAATGTCTGCTGCCCTCCTGCGTGCATCCGCAAAAAGACACACGCCAGGATGCCAGAGCCCTGCGCTTGTCTCCCAAGACGCCCAGCCCTGGGGGAACGGCTGGCCTGGAGTGCCTGCTGTGTATTTACCCCTGATTCGCGCCGCTGACATCCTCGAGTTGATCCAGATTTCTGCCAGTGCATCCGGGCGCTTGTTCTCCCACATCCGCCTGCTGTATCCGTGTGTTACGATGCCGTTGGTTGCTCCGTGTGTGCAGCGGGGGGAAAAGGGCTGGGAGCCGAGGAAAGGCTGTTCGGGATTGTGCTCTGCTTTGGAGCCACCACCGGCAGCCTCGAGTCGTCCAGAGGGCTTTTTCCCTGCGGGAATGGGCAGCAGTGTCCATCAGGAGACTGATACAGCATAGAAATCACCTACCCAAGGCTCGATGTTGGACCCCTGGTCACTGAGAGTTTTAGGCGTTCTGTGCTGAAAGGCACTGACCCCCAGAAAAGCACTGCATTTGAGCTGAGGCCGTAAAGAAAGCTTCCAAAATTGAGTGACAGCACTGGGATTATGGGTGTGTAGTTTAAATAGAAGTGAGTGATATCACAAGGTAGAAAACTTAGGGTTTATGGTTTTAGAATAATACTATATATATAGATATATATATAGTAAGATGGAGCTTTTTGAGTATTAGCTAGTTCTTGTTCTTTCTCTCCTTCTTCTTAGATTTTGAGTAACAGTTTATAATTAGACAAGAAAGTCTGCAGTGCAAACTTCGAGTTTTTAGTTATTAAGGAGAAAATAGAAATAATTTAGGTGTCACTTCTTAACTAGATAGTCTGTGCTCAAAAGACCTTGTAAAGAAGAAGATAGAGGCCATTTTTTGCTTTGCTAGCTAGAACTCACAGCTTGTGAGACTGCAACATAGATGAAAATTAATAAACATCTGAGTCCGAACAAAAAATACCATCTCTCATCTTTAATCCCGACTCTAACAAGGAAATAAAAAAAAGATAAGCCTGCCACACCTCTCCACTGCTGGAAAAAACACCTCAAGTCATATTTTCAGGAACCACTGAAACAGAATTCACCAGGTAGTTCACAGCATCACTGCCCCTCAGCCCTGAGATTTGTCTGTGATTATTTACTTGCAACACAATTAAATGGAAACTGAGTATTCTGTGAATTCATTTCTGACTGTGAGAACTCTTGCACGAAGTTCCCTGCTTACCTAAGCCCAGATCAGGATTTAGGGTGAGTGCTTTGATGGTGATCATTTGGCATGATATTCTTAGCACTGGTTGGCAGTAAGAAAATAACATGATGTCCGAAAATACTATGCCAGTGAAAATCCCTTTTAGACCTCATTAAATCTATGATATCTATTCATTTTCTGCATCCTTTCAGTGCTGAAATGGGGTTTATGAAAAATAGGGAGAGTGAATTTTCACATGGACAGATATAGGGGGAAGTAAAAGAGGAGAGATTTAGATTAGAAATTAGGAAGAAATTCTTCCCTGTGAGGTTGGTGAGGCCCTGGCACAGGGTGCCCAGAGCAGCTGTGGCTGTCCCATCCCTGGGAGTGTCCAAGGCCAGGCTGGACAGGGCTTGGAGCAACCTGGGATAGTGGAAGGTGTCCCTGCCCCTGGCAGGGGGTGGAACTGGGTGAGCTTTAAAGTAATTTCCAACCCAAACCATTCTATGTTTCTCAGGATAAACACACATACGCACAAAAAAGTTGCATGACACTATGCAAAACAAATTTCTTTGCTCCTTATTGTTTCCCAAACATGGGGGAAATTTATTTTATTCAAGACACCTCCCTTCTGCATGGTTTCAGCTTTGGAAGGTGAGCAGGTTTTGAAGAGTTAATTATAAAGCTCCTGTTTGAGGAGCATGAGACCAAATCTTTTTCTCAGATGTGCTACCCCCCTTGGTTTCAGCTGAGTGATTTCAATATGAAATCCAGTCATGCAGGTGTAATCGTGGAGAAGAAAAGCACAACCTAAGGGTTCAACAGTCCTAAAACATCCTTAAAAATGATGACAGGTAAAAAACCCAAAACCAGTAAACCTGAGAACCTGGGTTTTACTGTTTGTTCCTGTGTGGTTGGGATAAATTCAAGTGTTTCATCACAAATGCATCTAAAATGAGAATAAAACTGAACTTGCACTTTTATTTTAGTGTCAAAATTTGTGGGTTAGAGGGATTTCTTTTGTAGAATAATCATTTACATGGCAGAGCTCTGCAAAACACCGAGACCTGGCAGTTTGATCCATGAATTTCCTGAGCTGAAAAGCTTCCCTGTGGAATAAGATCAGGACAGAACAGCATGGCATTACACAACTGTCGTGTAGAGTTAAATAAACAGTGTGGGGATTAAATGCCATTTCTCAGATAGGACTGAGCTGTAATGGCTCTGGCTGCTTTCATGTAGGGTTTTTTATGAGTTGCTGGATGGAGAACCCAGCTGACAAGGACAAGTTTCCAGCTCCATCCCGTTTCCTATTCAGCTGCTTTGGCTGAGGGAGTTTGCAGGGCTCTGCTGGGGCAGAGCTATGGAGCTGACACTTTCTTGGCTCCAGGTCCCTGCAGAGGGAAGGAAAAAAGAAATCAGGAGTTCTGTGCCAAGACTTTGCAATCCTGTCACATCCTACTGGCACTTCTGCCGAGGGTGACAGGAAGGAGAGGGGTGAGTGCAGGGACCAAGGGAAGGCAGGGCAGTGCCTGTCTATCTCCTCCAAGGGCTCACCCAGGCTCTGTGACCTCCATGCCCAAGCTGAGGGGTGAGGATGAACTGTGAAAAGCCTTGAATGAGGCCCCCACAGTTGAGGGCAGTGAAAGGGCAAGTCAGCTCCTCACACTGGCTACAACACTTGGTCCCTAGAATGTCCTCAGAAGATCAAGTGACACTGCTTTGAGCTCAGAGAGGCACAGGGATTGCCTCTACCTCAGAAGATCTTTGCCCTGGTTTTTTTTAGGGGGTTTGGTGGAGCTGGCTGACAAGGGTCAATATATCCTTCCAGCAGTACCTGCCTGCATTGAACTTTGAATGCAACTGGGTGAAGCAAGCCTGGAATCTCCAATTTGTTCTTTCATGCAGCTGTGCTCAAACTGAAACTCTGCTTTGAGGGAACCCATCCTGAAGGAAAACTGTTCTGTGGTTGATGTGCAGACTTGTGCAAGGGAAGAATTAAAGTATTGCTTTTCTCCTCCCAAGTACACAAAAATGTCCATAGGGAGTTTTCCATGGAAAATAGCAGTAAGTGAACTCTAGGGAGTAAAATACTGAATTCAACAAGCCAGCATATGTCATGAAAACCAGATTTTTCATCAAGACATTAGATGTGGTGGGACTTGAGCCCTCTCCTCCATTTGTCAACCAATTTGGGATAATTCTGAATCAGAATGAGGGAAGTCACATGAGGAATTTGTTAAATGGCTCGAAATTGTTGACATGGTTACAGAAATAAGAAGGCTGGTTGGATTTCAGAAGGATTAAGTTCTATTTATTTATTTCCTGCCTCCCCAGGAAGAAAACACTGGTTCTGCCTCCTCTTGTTCACTCACATGGTCCATTCTTTACTGGAAGGACCTTCCTGTTGCTTTTGGGTGTAGTTTAGTACCCACCACATAAAGGACCTAAATCTTTCTCTTTTAAAATGTAATTCCCCCATGACTAGGACTCTCCTTCACTCTCAGACTGGTGTGGGGTTTCTCAACATGACAGGCAAGATTTTACCACCTTGGAAGTGAAGGAGCAAGGACAGGACAGGCTCTTCCACTCAGGGAAGTACAAGGAGGACATGATAGCAGAAATACAGACCCAGGATGAATCCTAAAGAAACGGGTGGCTTCTCTCCTTGTCATGGGCATGATGATTGTTACTGTGGGTGGCCCCACTTAAGCAATGGTCACGAGCCCAAAAGTCCTGGCTGTGCCCTCAGCAGTGGCTGCTTTCCTACCTACTTCATCCTAAACAAGTCCTCTTGTCACTTCTGGTTGCCTTTATTTCTGTTGGAGCTGGAAATACACGTATGGGACTCCATCACATCCACTGGGGACATCCTGTGGGGGTAGGGTAGACCTGAAGGCAAATCAGGTACTCAAGGGATGGTCCAGTCACATGAAAATAATTCCACGCCTATGTTTTCTCAGGGTGATTCCTTCCTCTTCTCTCTCTGCTCTGGTTTGAATAAGAAAAACTTGCTGAACGGGCATCCCAGGGGGTTGATGTATTCCACAACCAATGGAAAGCAATGCCAGCATCTTCCCAACAAATGCTTTTACCTGCACATGCAGCTCTGTCTTCCAGCAACTGGTTGCAAATAGGCTTTATTGCTCAATGGCTGGCTCAAGTAGACATTTAACAGGCTTTAACTCTTCATCAGGCTTCAGATTTTCCACCCAGGAAATCTTCCTCCTTTTTATCGCCTCTCTTTTCTTTCCCTTTGTTAAAAGCGGGACATGACAGCCTGCAGGGTGATGTCTATTGTTGTGAGTTGAAAGATCTAGCACACTCCAGAGTCTGAGAGCATGAATGAATTATTAACATCCTTCCCCACTGCTATGGGTAATGTATGCAGCACTTGAAAAGCCTTTTCTTCCTGCTTAAAGCAGTGTAGATGTTTAGCAGCTATTCAAAACAGCCTGGCAGATGCTGTGTTAATATTGCTCAGCCAGGGCTTGACAAGGGGTGGCTTTTGGATTCCTCTAGTTGAACAGGAGAAAAACCATGGCCCAGGAGTAGAAGCAGCAGCATTCCAGCAGTAATTAAACAGCTTGTCCCAACAGCCGTGCTAATTAGTGTGAGAGGAGGAAGGGTTGCACTACCCAGTTTTCAACCATGGCTGCTGCTGTCTAACTTCTCTCAGATGACCAGGACAGGCTAAACAAGCCCAGTCACCTGTAGATCACTCTGTGGTCAAAGAAGTGCTAATTTGCAGAATCACAGAATCATGGAACGGTTTGGGTTGGAAGCGACCTTAAAAATCATCTCCTTCCATGGCAAGGACACCTTCCACTGTCCCAGGTTGCTCCAAGCCCCATCCAGCCTGGCCTTGAACACATCCAGGGGTGTGGCAGCCACAGCTTCTCTGTGCCAGGGGCTCTCCACCCACTTAGCAAAGAACTTCTTCCTCATATCTAATCTAAATCTACTCTTCTTCAGTTTAAAGCCATTCCCTCTTGTGCAGCCACCACATGCCGCTGTGAAAAGTCCCTCTCCTGCCTTCTTGTAAGCCTGCTTGAAGTACTGAAAGGCTAATTAGCTCCCAAAAATGTTTCTCCACTGAGTTTATGGAGTCTCATTGTCACAGCCTGTCTCCTCCTCCTCTTGCACCACATCTCCAGCTCTGCTTCAGCTGTGGTTGCTCCCCTGTGATGCTCCTCTGCTGGGCACCCCTGCCTATGGGGATGGTGATTCCAGGGAGCCTGAGCTGGGAGCCTTTCCTGGAAGCAGTGGGATGAAAGCCACCAGACTCAGTGCTAGGTTGGTTGATGTCCCTTCCATCAGGCTGCCATGCACACTTGCAAGGTTGTCACATCTCATTTGTTGAGGACAGAGGATTCCAAACACACTTAGAGCACTTTCTAGCACGTTTTGAAACCAAAACATGGCAATTGTCTCGTACATCAACAAAGGATTGTATTGCAAGGGATGAAGACAAGTGTTATCCTGTAGGTAGGAAAAGAAAATACCATGAGAAAATTCATCCCATGGGTTCTTTGTTCCTGTATTTCTAGGCAAATGTGAGATATAACAAAACAGCAATCATGATCTCTTCAGGAAGAATTATTCTGAATAAAGAAGTCTGATTTCTTGCAGTTTGGTGTCATTGGCCTCACATTCTCTCTTCCACAGTCAGCCCCATTTACTCTCCAATAGTCTGTAAACCTCATTCTCCAAAAGTTTCTTGCCTACCCTCTGCTACCTTCATTTCCTTCCTGCATCACATTTTTGCTCTGAAATGCCTCAGCTCTCCTCATGTCCATGAGCTATTTAGTCATGGAGAGTGAGTGTAATCACAGCAGAAAATTCAAAGTGCTTGTGTTCTCTGCCCCCAACTGTGAACACCTGCAGGGCTGCTTGGTAGCACCTCTGAGGCTGCTGTCCTGGTGTAAAGCTCAGTTCCACCTTGTTGGTGGTCCCAGATGTTATCAGGGTGGGCTGGAAGCAGATATGTGCTCTGACAGGCACTCTGTGCTCTCAACCACATTTCTGTCAGAAAGAGACTGAAGAAGTTGAATTCCCCCCAGTTTGTCTCTCTGTGAGAGATGCTGTTAGATCACCTGCTGGACCAGAAAGTTTTGTTTCTCAAACCTTCAACATTTCACTTAGCTGCCTGGTCAGAAACATTTCTGCTCCCTGGGCTTTCCTTGTACGTGGGAATAATTTAAACATTTTTGAGAGAAAAGGCTGGGAATGGGAAAAGAAGAAATCACAAGCCAGAGACATCTGCATTTTTTTCATGCTGCTCTTCATGCTGAAAACCAAATCAGCTCTGCAGCAGCTGCGTGTTGACTTGCTCTGTGATTTCACCTTGAGGGCTGAATTTGTCAAGGCTCTGTGAGGGTTTAAACCCCCAGGCTGAAAGTTCTTGTGGTAGTGAAGGAGGATGGTGTCAGACAGCCCCTGAGAAGGTGACATCTGGATTTCTTATGCCCATGGTGCCATGAAAGGGGGTCCTGTCTGCACTGCCCTCACCTGTCTCCTATGGCACAATCAGAAAAATCCAGTGTTTCTGGTCACAGACCCGTGGGTCAGGATGTCACAGTGAGATGTGACACTCTCCATCTGTCCTGCTCCACACTTGATCCAGATCACAGGTGTGAGAATTACTGAGAGCCTCCCTCAACAAAACAAAATTGGCCTCTCCAGTGCTTGCTCATGGCCAAGCAGGCAACCCCAACACAGATATTCTTAGACAGAGACAGAATTGTCCTTGTCCCTTTCAATGTCCATGAAGGTGCAGCTGCTTTTTGCTGCAGGAGGGTGACACCAGGTGTCACCAGCTTCCTTGTGTGGGGCAGTCTGGAGACACAAGGATAGACAGGGCTGGTGAGTGGGGACCCTGACACACCTCACTTTGGGGACCCTCTGCACACCGTGGACGTTTGGACTCCCAGCCTCACCGTGGTGCCCTGTAGATAGCAGTGCCAAAAGGGTTTCTTTCTCTTTCTAAAGAGGATATAAAACACACAGGAAAATAGGGGGTTTTGTTCTTCAAACATGCTCAGCCTTAAATCCTCGTCGGAGTCTCACAAATTCTCCTTCTCCGTGCCCTGTGGACTTAAAGCTAATAACACATATGAGTATTTTGTTGACAAACATCTCACCCAGACTACACAAATCATCAAGTTTCCTGAAGAAATCTGGATTTTTTCCTTCTGCTCCAGGTCAAGGTAAAGCATTTGGTGGACACTGTGGCTTAAGAAGGCTCCTTCAGAGTGCCCAGGCCATATGAGATGGGGCAGCATGAAGCTGAGATCAGAGTAAAGATCTGCTTAGCCAAGCTCTGCCTCCAGCAATGCCCAACAGAAAATGTATAAAGAAGACCAAGAATATCCTGACATCAAGCAGCTCTGAGTCTTCAGCAGCTACCAAGATGTTAATTCCTTAATTATGTTTCCTTCCCAGAATATGTTCTATCACTTTTTGAAACCTTCTAGGTGTTCTCACCCCCTTGTCTTTTGGCAAAGTGTATCAGAGCTGTACTTCACCCTGCTACAAGAAATATGTCCCGTTTTTTCTGAACTAATCAGACAGCAATGTTATTTGATGTTCCCCTGGGGTTTAGTGTTAGGAAAATTAGATACAAGATCCTGAATTCATTTGTATCAGATGCCCCCTCACCTACCTTTTTTTTCAGACAAATAAGATCCTAGAGTTTGTAATTCTTCATTGCAGAGAAATAACTCTATATTTTAACATTTTGTCACACTGCCACTATTTCCAGTCCCAGGAAATTGTGCTATCAGGTGGGGAGACAGGACAGCAACAATAAATAACATCAGCTGAAGGCCATGGAAAGATTTATGTAGTAGTGTAATGATGATTTCTGTTATTGTTCTGTTAGCAAAGGCTGCATCACAGAACACAAATGGCATTTTCTTGATCACGAAATTTTGTCTTAAAGCAATTAAAAACCCCAAATTACTCTCACATCCATCACGGACCTTGCAGAAGTGCCACAATTAGTGAGCAGGAGTTGTGGTTGCCCATGAATTTCACTATTCAAGAGTCCTCAGCAGCCCCAGATGGTTTGTTTTCTGCCACACCAAGAATTCTGGATGAACAGAAGTCCTCAGGTCAGTGCAGCTCTGGAGCCTGTCTTCCCTCCCTCCCAAAGCTAGTAAAAAATCTCTTTTTAATTAAAAAAAAAAAGGGGGGCATTTTTCATTAAAAAACGAGCATCAAGACAGCATGCTGAAGAGCATAGAACTAGAAATCCAGAGGACACATCTCAATAGCTGGACACACATACACACAAGACAGTAATGCTGTGACTCTATATTTTGTAAATCCCAAGGGCTTCATATTTTTCAGACAGTCCCATATTGTCCCTTTTGTCTGAAGGGGACAGACAAAGTGTCTCATCAGCTAAAATGGCTTCATTTTCAGAGACATTGGGGGTAACATTCATCTCACTTAATATCATCTCTGTAGGTGTTAGTCACTCTTTCCCCACTTACGATTTAAGAAAAATATGATCATTTTTAAGACATGATTCATCTGACCCGATTTTCATGTCTCTGATTGTCTGAGTTGAATGTGTTCTGGAAGGACCTGTTTCTCTCAGGATAAAAACCCTAAACTGCAGTGGATGCTGAGCACCCATCAAATTCATGGGCTGGCACTTGCATTCCAAATTTGAACATCTGCATCTCACAGGGTGTCTCAGTTTGCAAAGGCAGGTGTGTGCTAAGGAGGGCAGGAGCCTCCCTTGGAATGGAAAATGTGAACCCCTCCCTCCCAGTTGTTATCCCTGTGGAATGAAGGGGCTCTCAGGCACAGCTGTGGCAATAGCAATAACAGCTCTTTGCTGGGACAATTAACAATGCAAATGCAGTGGCACCAACAGAAACCCCTGGCAGAGCCAGAACCCCCCTGACACCCTGCTGGGCAGGGGGCTGGCACAGCCCCATCCCACGGGGGCTGCAATCCTCCTGCAGGGGCAGATGTGGCTCTGCTGGAGCAGGGTCCTGCCCAAGGGGGGAGTTTCCTCTGCAGCTCCAGGGGTGCTGGAGCTGGGCCTGGGCTGCTCTGGGAATGCAGTGCAGGAGAAAGCTGCTCCTCTGGGAATGCAGGGGGAAAAGGCTGCTGGGCTGCGCCAGGGTCAGATTCTATCCAGGTAGGAATGCTTGGCTCCTCCCCTGGGCGGGGCCTCTCCCATGGGATGCTGGAATTTTCTCAGCCCTGCAGGGAGGCTCCATGGCCATGGACAGAAGGGATTTCCCTGAGGGAGGATTGGCTGTGGGAGAGATAAAGAAAAGTGCCCCAGCTGGTTTGATCAGGTGGCCATGAACAGGAGAGAACTGCCCCAGCTCTGACAGGTGGCAATGGAATGCACACCCCCAGCCACACCTTGCCTTTGCAAACCTAAGACAACAGGGTTCCAAAAAGAGATGCATCATCTCCTTTTGCTCTCTGTGTTACATCCATTTGCTTTTCCAGGTGGTTTGATCTTATTTCACCAAGATTTCTGTGTGAGGGAAACAGTCTTCCCTGAAACAAAAAAAAAAAACCCACCCAACTTCCCTCCAATGCACAGACACATTCCCTCAGTGCTGTGTTTTATGTCAGGCAGTGAAAATCTCGTGTGTCACTGTTTACACATCAACACGACGTACAGGATTAGGCTGTAAAAGGAACGTGCTGATTTTGGTTCCTTTTGCCAACAGGGGTAAATTACTCCATATGTCAAGTGGCAGTGAAGTCTTGGTGTAGAGCATTAGTGGAACTATCCCTTAATACCTGCGGGCCGTGGCCAGAAGAAAATAAACATTTGTTTCTTGATCGTCAGGCAACAGCTGGGGAATAACAGAATTAATAGTGCTCAGAGAAAGAAATATTAAAGGAAATCACAGGGATAAAATGAACACAGGGATTTTAGTGGTATTTTCAGCTTTTTTTTTTATGGTAGGATATACAATCCAAAACAAATCCAAGCAGGAGGTGACATCAATCCCTCCCTGAGACAGCCTGGAGCCACTGGCTCTTATCCAGTGCCATTTATACTCTGGTCTAGTTCTGAGCCAGGACTAGTTAGGAGTGCAGTACATTGTGAGCTACTGAGGGAAAACTGGATGCATTACTCAGAGAATTGGGATAAACTACCACAAATTTGCTGTGGTGGAAAACAAGATAAAAGTACAACTTAAACAATCACATGTGCTTCTGGTTCCAGCATCACTGACATTCATGTATGAAATTGTCCTTTTCCAGTTTGCTGAAACTACAAGTCCCCACCTCAGACTTATTTCCACTAGCCATTGGCTCCCCAACAGCTATTTAATTTTTTCTCAGAAATCTAGGAATAACTCTGGGAGCCCCAGCTGTTAGGAAGGTTCATCCATCCAGATTGACATGAAGATGGTAACCTAAAGGACAAAAAGCTTTGGAAAAAAGTGTTCCTCTTGGTCCTCAGGAAAATCAGTCTTTTAAGTGAAAGCAAGCCACACCCATTATTAGTATTCCTTTAAAGGAAAATAAAGTTGGCATGTTTTTGAGAAAATTAGGGACACCTAGGGGAGAACATGTTCTCTTTTTCTCACTCTGAAGAGGAGGCGACTTCAGATTTTGATGGTACAATTTTTTGACCTGTGAAAGGCAGCACATCAGATCTGTGGCACAGCTTTCCCTATCAAGTTCTCATTTTATAGGATGATCACTAACATTCCATAGGTTTGTTTGCACTGAAATTAAATATATGGCAATAAAAGGGGCACAACACCTTTAAACATATCACAGGCCTTGCCTGAAGTGCAGGCTTCTCTAATTCATGTTATCTACTTTTGCTTTCACTTGTAAAAGAAAATGTGACTGTGCATCAAGGAATTTACCCACATTGTCTTGATAAACACCTATTTTTTTTATTTTGCTGCAACAGTGAGGGACTGCAACAGAGTTGAATAGATGGAGAAAACGATGGAGTAAAAGCAAGATAGTCTTAAAAAATAAATGTTATGTAAGGAGAAAAACTCTACTAGTGCTCAGTTGAGCTCCACACTGGTGTGCACTTCAAGCCTCCTCTTCTTTGGAGACATCACCCAGGGACATTGCAAGTACCAGCTTGGGCAGGACAGAGGTGACCTGTGTGAGGGTAAAAGGAGGTGATTCACTGAATCATGTTCTAAGAGTGGGAATCTTGGACCCTGACAGCCAGAGATGTGGCTCACACCACCAGCCACCCCCTGCAGACTTCATCACCTCCTCGTGTATTTTTGGTCGGAGGCTGGATCTGCTTTCTCTGCTCACACCCTGCACTGGTCAATCCACATCCCACTCCAACATCAGCCCAAGTACGCAGCCCCTGGGGCCAAAACTGCTTTAGGCAAATTGATTCCTGATGCACCTTTCCTCTGCTCTTCTCTTTGTGCCTTCCTGGCATCTCTGGGAATACAAATGCTTCCATTTGCCACGATCCTTTCATCTTCCAGCGGGTGAGGCCCTGCTATTACAACCCTCTGCATGTTGTGTAATTATTGTAACAGCTCCCTTCGGGCTCGAGTCATTAGAGCTGTCATTTGATTAGGTTTTTGTCACGGGTCTTTTAAAGAATGGCTGTACCCTTCACACATAACATATGTTAATTTATTTCCACAAACGTCCAAGTGTCTCTCCTCAGCTTGACAGTGACTTGATCAGATTTTGTGTTTCTGTTGCACATATTACTCTCTTTTAACTGCTGACCAGATGGAAAAGACAATCCCATATTTGATCATATATTTGCTTATAATTTATCTGATCAACAGATCCAACACCCGCATTTAACTTACACATGTGAATCAGCATGGGTTCTTCAGACAGCTCTGTAATCATAAGATTAACATTTAACAATTAGTAGTTTTCCTATAAAATTTCATTTGTAGGAAGAAGAAATTCCTCTTTCTCCTCTCTAAGCTATCCCAGTGTGCTTTTACAGGATGTTTAAGTTTCCACTGGCTTCAGTGTCTATCTCTTTCAGCTGTGACTATCAGCTCTCTGATGGAGCCACACTTGGAACATCTGTAAACAAAACACACTCAATTCCTACATTATCTTCTACCATGGATGTTCTTGAAGAGCTTCATATGTTTGAGAAATGCTCATTTCACTTATACCATCTTGGCAATTATTAACCTACTACGCTCCAACCACAATACCAGTCACTTAAAAGTTGTATAATATTCCTTTATCTGTGTTTGGGCCCTATTTGTTACTAAGGTGACAAATCCATCACAGGATTTATGCTGTCCTGACCTGTAAACTCAAGTTATTGACCTGCAGGGAGAAATTGTTCCTATGTTCTGAGCTGTTGTGGCCATTCGATTTTATATAACGTTTTCTATTCAAGCAGCTGTTGCCAAAGAACAATTTGGATTAGTTCCCTGGTAGAAGAAAAATCAAAGGAACAGAACTAATACCCTCCAGCCATCACTGCTCAGCACCACGACATTGTGACCATCACAGCTTGGTAAAAAAATGATACAAAGCTAAACCAGATGGTTTGGATGTCTGGTATCATTTACTCCTAAGGAAAATACAGGAACTTGCAAAGTGACAGTGGCTCACAGGGTCGATAACTGCCCAGCCACTAAGAACCTGATGTTCCTGCACAAAAGGACAGAATGGATTTGCTGTTTTGGTGTCCTGCACTGCCAGTGACAACGCCCAGCACGACAAGAACTCATAACTCAGGTGCATCTGCCTTTGGCTCCATGTTGTCCAAGCACACCGTATCAGGAACGGGGAAATGCAACAGGAACTTACAAATGGTCCCCGCTGGATCTTCAGGCCCTCAAAAGGGCTGAAGACAAATGGTTCCTTTAACTTTTCTCACTGGTGTGGATGGGTGAGGCAGCAGCACTCAGGGTTTTCATCATCTGTTCAGCTGCAGAACAAAAAATTGTGGTGGCTTCCTGTAAAGGAACCGTCTGCTGAGGCAGAACACGACAATCCATGCCTACTTCAAATGCTTTTGTTCCACGCACCCAACAGTAAGTCAGGAGGAAATTTTAGGCTGTTGTTTTGGTTTTTTTTTAGGAGCGCTGATTTTATTTTCATTAACATATTTAGGAGCAAGCCTTGCTGCATAGTCATGATCTCAACCAGTTACCACCGTTTGCTGTCAAAAGAAAACTTGGATTATAGGTATTGTCCTCTCTTCTGGGTCCTGGATCATGCAGAGGCCCAATAAGAGAGCCAATTACAGGAAATAATGTAAAAGAGATCCTAGAAAGGCAAGACAACATAAAAGCAAGGAATTATTAAGGCTGGAAAAGTCCTCTTAGGTCATCAAGTCCAACCATTAATTCAGCACTGCCAAGGCCACCAGTAAAGCATGGTGCCAAGTGTCACATGTCCTTTGAACACTTCCAGGAATGGCAATTCCATCACTTCCCTGGGCAGACTGTTCCAGTGCTTGACAACCTTTTTGTTTTAATAAGTTTTCCTGATATCCAATCTAAACCTCTCCTGGTGTAACTTGATGCCATTTCCTCTTGTCCTGTCCCTGTTCCCTGGGAGCAGAGCCCGACCCCCCCGGCTGTCCCCTCCTGTCAGGGAGTTGTGCAGAGCCAGAAGGTGCCCCCTGAGCCTCCTTTTCTCCAGGCTGAGCCCCTTTCCAGCTCCCTCAGCTCTTCATGGGGCTCCAGATCCTTCCCAGCTCCCTCAGCTCTTCATGGGGCTCCAGACCCTTCCCAGCTCCATTCCCTTCTCTGGACTTGCTCCAGCACCTCAGTGCCTTTCTTGTAGTGAGGGGCCCAGAGCTGAACTGAACATACAGTCCTGTACCTGTAGCAGTGAGATAAATAGGTCAGGACACCTTGTGTGCCCATTGGCACTGCCTGTCTGGTGTTTAAACCAAGCACACAAAGTCAGACCAACCCCTCACAGGACAGCACGGGGAACATCTCTTTGGGAGGGTGAACAGCTCTGCGCAGAGCTGGCAGTTAGGGACCAAGGTGGCAAGGACGTTCCTCTAGCCCGTGTGCTGAAATAATTACAGACAGCTCATGCCTGTGTAATGTAAATTGATTGCGTGCCAGACCATGCTTATTTATCTCACCCTGCTTCGGTTTCACACATTAAAAAAAAAAAAAAAAAGAAAGAAAGAAAAAAAAAGTCCAAACACTTCTTTTTCTTAAAAGCACAGTCAGAAAGTCTGGTTTTCGGGGAGCTGCTTTCCTCCTGCTCTCTGTCCTACTCCTCCAGCGCTGTGGGTTGCACATCAGGGAGGAGAGACACCTGAAACCCCCACAGGTGGGAAAGTTTGCAAGTATCCTTCTTCAGGAGGCAAACAGCTGCGTTGGGGTGTTACATTTTTCCACCTCAAACCAGCCCTTGGTGGGCCAAGCAGATAAAGTTCCACCGCAAGCTACGGTGCAGCTCATGTGACAATTTTTTCTTCTGAAGACTCGAAGGCAAATGTTTGACACATGTCTGGTTTTCTAACCACAGAGACAATATCTCCTTCCTCTGGGCTCCGTGGGCAGGCAGAGGCTGGAGAGTTTCTCACTCTTCCCTCAAGTCACCTGAATCATTCATCCTCTGAGATACCTGAGCAAGAGGAAAATAAACTCAAGAAGAAACCTTCGGGGCAGTTAGTTTGTGGTCTCCCATCCCAATCAGTCCCAGCTAAGTTTTGGGGCCTTGATCCATGGGACTCTGTAGTTTTCCCAGGTGAAGAAGTCCCAAGCCCCAGTGAATCCACAGTATGGATCCATCTGCTGGTTTCCATCTTCCCCCTGATGCCTTCACCCCAGGGAAGAGTAATGCAGTGCACGAGAGGCCGTTGGGATCTGATAGCTGCTACTGAATCATCATAAACAGGGTCAAAGAAAAACAGTAAAAATGTGTTCCCATACTTCTTTTCTTTTGTTTTTACTTGCCACAGGAAATAGGCATCAAAGGGCTGCTCTGAGGAGGCAGAGTGAAAGCAGAGCTGCTCTCATAACAAAGGCCCTTTGTGATTCACGATCTTCTGCTTTTCCTAGAAGGAAAGTCGAATATTATGGTACTTGTTTATGAGGAAGTTAAAGAAGAGCCACCCTCGTGGAGGCCTGGTCAGAGGATTTGAACCCTGTGGAAAAGTCTGTGGCTCAGAGACTTCATGCCCAAATTTGCCATGGTCACATTGCGCCACCAGCTCTTGCACAGTCCCTGCACAAAAATATCAGATCACATAGTCACAGAATATCATGATTTTGAAGGGACCCACAAGATATTTCACTTGGCTCTGGGAATTATACTCCCAAGGGAGTCTTGAGGAGTAAAGAATGGGAGATCATCATCTCAGGAGAGGCACTGACTCTTGGTCCCTGGACCAGGTCGCTCCAGACCTTTGCAGCCTCCAAGCCAGGTGCAGCAGTTCAGATTCATGATGAGTGGGACAAGAAGTGGTGACCGAGACTGGTGGGGTGGGTTAGCAAAAGACATGGAAATGGGCTCTGGCTGATGAGTGGGAGCGTGTGAGGAAGATAACAAGAGGAAAAATTGGGGTGGACGAAAGTGCGCAGCAACCTGGGCAGAATTCAACAAAGAAACTCACCTCTATAAAAAGAGGAATAAAAGTGTTAAGGTTTTGTATTTTTGCTTCTCTAAAAATGAAATGTTGGGACTCTCAGAGCAAACAGCAGCCTGTGAGCTCTGAGAAGCAGAATTAACTGAACCCAGACAGGGGTTTAATACAGGGGAAATAAAAGAAACCACTGAACCTGGCAAGGAACAAAACATTTCAACCTGACTTGAAGAGACCTTCTCTGGGTGGCTTTGTTGATTTCCAAAGAACTCCCCTCAACACCTTCCTTCTATGAAATCATCTCTCACTCCCCACCTGTATTTTTATTTTATTAGTTTTATTTACTGAGCCCAGAAATTTATGAGTGCCCTCGTTCTGTCCACTTCTTAACTCAACTTGAACTCCTTTTCTTTGCTGCTGGAGGAGCAGCTGGGAGGTAAAAGCCCTTCTTCACCTCTTCAAAACACAGTTCTGCACATATTCCTTTCCCAGGCCCATATGTCCATAATACCAACAGAAGAATGACAAGAGTACCTATAGTCAGTACCAACAGAAAGCAGAACTTGAAATGACCTCAGCTGGTCATGGGGATTCATGATGCCAAGTTCAGTGCCACAGTTCTGGCTGTGTCTCCCAATTTTTCCTTAATGTGTCCTAACCACACTGTCAAGGCTTAATTCTCAATCTGCCAATACTTTTCTCTTTCTGATGTTTCAGTTCCTGATTACCACCACACTCTGAGCTCCTATAAAGGGATCTAGCCTCCCACAAAGCAAGAATTTATCTTCAATCTTAGATCAGTCATAAAGTCTTCCGTGTTTTCAGCTTCTTTTGATAATAATAATAATTTTGTTAAGAATTGGCTTAAAGGATCCCTCTCACATGTCTTGATGTAGAGTACAGTACTCTTTCCATCCCTGCTGCACAGTTTTGTTGTTAACTTCCTCTGCCTGAGTGAGCTGAAAAATGTTAAAAGAGTGAAGTGTTTCACAGCCAGCTGCTGTCAGAAATGTTTTCCTTCCATGGCATGCTTATCTAGGTGATCCAAAATGAAGCAGTCGCTCTCCTCTCTCCCTAAAATGCAGTTCATTTAGTGCTTATATCCAGGCTCATCTTCCAGGCACTGCATTACTCCTTTACATTACTTTAGTTTACTCCTTACACCATTAAATGTTCACTAATCACTCCCGATGGCTGTGCCAGGGCCCTGCTTTCTCCAGGCTCTGAGTTTCAGTTATTTCTCACTGTGGGACCAGGATGTTTTCACACTTGAGGATTGCTGTGCACCGTCCTGTCACCCTGCATTAGCTGCTGCTGATCGACTGCTCGTGTTTCCATGTTTTCCAGTTCATGGGAGCTTGCCAAACCAGAGCTTTCCAAATGCAAGTCTCTTCGTTTCCTTTCTTTAGAACCACTGAGGTGTCTTGCTCATACCTGGTGGTTTTCAGTAGCTGTGATGTGGCTACATCTCCCTGTTCATCCCGGAATATTGATTGCAGGATAAAGGCTCTCATTGTTGGGAAAAACGTGTAAAACTCGCTTGGTGTATTGATTGGCTCGTTACTGTCTCGTGAAATGAGATTCATGACCTGACTTCTGCTGCTGTGTTCAATACACGTGTGCATGAGACTGCTGCTGGAATAATGTTTGAGCTGCCTGCCAGCCCTGTCAGACAAGAAATCAAGGCCAGGAGAGATCTCAAAAGTTTGAAAAGCTGTGAAGAGTCTCAGCCCTTCATTCCCAGTTCCTCAGTCCCTGCAGAGTTTATCTCCACAAGGATTCTCCTCCAGCACATCTCCCAAGATCTGATAAGCTGCCAGTGTTTAGGGAAGCTTCATTTTTGGGTCCTCAGCAAAGACTTTTAAGAAAGCCTCATTTTCAGGGGTTGACACTCAGCCTTGTTTGAAATTTATCCCTGTCATATACACAAAAATCCATCATCAGCTTCAAAGTATTTCTCAGAGTCCTGTCCTAAGAGGACTGCTGGGGTTCCTACTTTTTGCTTTGACTTCCAGGGTTGGAACTCTGGCTCTCCAGACATGTTCAGCAAGAATGAGTTTGACTCCAATGAACAAGTCTCTGACATTTCATGGTCGATCTATTTCAATGACAATTTCAGTGTGACCTCAGTGCTGCTGACCATGTCTGTTTAATGCTGCCCCTTCCTCTCTAGTGCCCATCTTTCTGAAACAGAACATCACTCATCATAGTAAGATCAAAAAGGAGAAACTCTCCCTCATTGTCAGGAGAGAAACTTTATAAAGTTCAGAAAGTAAATGAGTCATTTACATACTGCAGTAGCTTTTTTCATGCAGTGCTCCTTTGTCCCATTTAACTTTAGACAAGTTAAATATTACCTGTTTTAGGATTTTGAACTCAGGATTTGCCACTCACAGGCTAACAGCAAAATTTTGTTACATTAATTGTAATTAAAACTTTTCTTAATTCAACATCCAGATGTACAGGCAGTCTGCAAACATCTTTTATTTTCTGTGCTGTTGTTTGGTCTGTAACTCAGATGCATAATTTCCATTAAATGTGATGTGGGTTGGAACCTTACCTTGCCCACTGAAACTCACTGAGGTTCCCATCTACAGTAATTGCTCTTATTTGTGCTGCACACAAATATTTACAGAAAAATATAAATCCAAACTCAGAGGTGGTGTGAGAGAAATGGTGGTGGTGTGAGGTGGTGTTCAGAGAAATCACAGAATCACAGTAAATTGGGATCTTAAGACATCATCTCTTCCATCATCTGTCTCAGAGTGGGATCAACCCTACCTGTTCCAGTTCTCTCCAGCACAGAATCACAGAGTGGTTTGGGTTGGGAGGGACCTTAAAGACCCTCCAGTTCCACCCCCTGCCATGGACAGGGACATCTTCCAGTGTCCCAGGCTGCTCCAAGCCCCATCCAGCCTGGCCTTGGACACTTCCAGGGATGGGGAAGCCACAGCTTCTCTGGGCAACCTGTGCCAGTGCCTCACCACCCTCACAACCAAGGATTTCTTCATAATATCTAGTCTAAATCTCCCCTTTTTCCAGTTCGAAGCCATCCCCCCTTGTCCTATCACTGCCTGACCTTGCTTAATTCCTCACTGAACTCTCCCACAAGTTTTTGTACACGTGCAGGTTCTTCAAACCTCAGGTGATGGAGCATCTCCAACAAACCTGGTCAGATTGTCTTGCTCACCTCTGATGAAACAGCCCCAATGTGTGCCCTAATTCCTCCTTGCTGGAGTTTAATCCCATTACTGCCAGTCCTGTTCCTGTCATTGCAGCCAGTGAATGCACCTCAGAGCAAATGCCCTTTTGGTGTTTTAGGGTAATAATTGCCTTGTTGTGGATCCTTTTTTACAAAGGAAGAATATATAATAAGGCACCATTTTTCCCCTCTTAAGCACTTGATGTCAAAGAGACAGAAAATGATACTCTGACAGCAAGGTGGTGTGTCATACATTATCCCCATATGACTTCTTATTTAATTAATAGCTCCATCCTGCAAACATTTGCACAATTTTATTCCAGTTAGCTTGTGGACACACAAATATTGGTAACATTCATTCAAAGAAACATCTTTCTTCCTTTTTTTTTAAGATTATGTGCTGTTCATGGGCTTCAGGCCTGATTTATAAGTCCAAATAGCTGAAGTCTGAATTGATCCTCATATTTCTGTAGAAATGTGCTGGGAAACAGCCTTTCCTTGAATTCTTACATTAAAAAAGAAAAAAAAAAAGAAGAAGAATATACACAGTTATACAAAACCTGACATGAATAATAGGTTGGCAGGATGTGCCATTATCCAGTCAGCTTTAGAGCTTGCATCCTCTGTTTTATTTTGGCATGTCACGCTGTCAAACAATCTTCAAAATTTCACATTTGAGATCTACCTCAAACATAAATCCTCCTTAAGTGGTGCATTTCAAGAGTCTGTCAAAAAAGCCCCAGGATTCAATGTGTTTTACTGAAAATCAAAAGAAAGTACACATTCATAGGCATGCAAACACACATATATATGTATATACATGTGTGTATATATATATTTAATTGATGCAGTTTGAAATCCAGATTTAGCCATAAAAACTCAATTCACTGTTTTTCTCTTTGTGTGGGAAAAGATGAGTCAATCATCAACCCAGTGCTTGGGTCTGAATCTCTTCTCCCCAAATTTGGCACAAACAGAAGTAACACAAATGAATTATTTGGATTTACACCAACATGAAAGTATGGCAATGGAGAAAAGAATAATAATCCTCTGTGCATGAAGCTGAAGAGGTTTATTTTAGTTTCATTTATTCCCAGGCTTTTCAGCTGGGAGCGCTGGGGTTTTTTAAATTTCATATGGTGTAACTTGAGGCTGCTGTAAAAACTCCTTTATTCTCTTAAATATTCTTTCTTCTTCCTTTGTAACATCTGTAACCCTTGATTCTCTCATGGAAAATGTGTCCCTCAAAGACTCCTCACAAAAGGGATTGATTTGAGGTTGGTTTCATCTTGATTGCATTTTGTAGGACAGGAAATATAAGCAACATTGACCTAATCCTATGACCTGAGGTATGAAAAAACAAATAAATTAAAGAGAAAGATTTGGCTGTTTGCCCATGGGGTCAGTTTTAAGGACTTGATGGCCCCACATCCTGCAGGACCTGGGAGCAGTATCTACATGGCTTTTGCATAAGCCCAGGTCTGATTTATCCAGTCTGGATCCAAGGCACCCGGTGCAGATATCCAGAGCTCAGCTCACTCAGCGCCCTGCTGTTACCTGGTTCATTAGCAAGTCCCAAAAATTACCCATGTCACCTTCCTCCACTTACATCCCAGCATTTTTTAAGGCCATTCCTACAATTTCAGGCCAAAATGTCTTGTCCTCAGCAGACACAGAGAAGAGATGCATCTCTTTCTTTGCTTCTATTGACTAATTTGAAAGAAGCTGGTGTATTGTGCTTTGCTGCTCACTTCTCTTGACCTGAACATCCTCAGTGGCTTCCATCTATTTCCATGGCCATGTTCCCTACACCTTAATCCCTGTTACCATCCTCTGGCCTCCTCAAAAAACACATTGGAGCCCACCTGGCACTCCCTGCAGTCAAAGAGAAGATGACACCTAGGTGGTCCAGCCTTTTAATACAGGTTCCCCAGTCTGCATTGAAACAGCATTTTTACCTTGCCATGGAGCCTGCTTCAGTGGGACTTGTCCAGTACATCCAGCCTGGCTGGATTTTTACTGTTCAAGCCACAAACTAAGCTTTGGTTGAAAGTATTTCCCCAATATTTTGCTTTCCTCTTCTGCTCCTGAGCCCCTTGTTTATTTTGCTTAATTTAGTATCTCAGGATGATTCAGGAACTCACAGGAGCCCAGGGGAATTCCAGCCACCAAGACTGATCTGTTGCAGCAGCCCTGGAAGCAGCGCAGAGCACCAAGCTGAGTGCTGAGCTGTGCTCCAGATCCTGCCCTCTCTTCCTGCCTGTTGCTCTGTTTCCACCAGACATTCCCATCCCTGGAGCAGAGCTGGTGGAATGAATGGCAGGTCGGGTCCTTATCCTGTGAAATCACACTCTGCAGTGATGTCATCTATTCTAAAAATCTCTACAGTGAAAGCTGTGGGGGAGGGTGGTAAAACCAGATGGAGCTTTTTAGCTTTTGAAATGTTTATAATCACAGAGGGGTTTGGGACTTTAAAGGCCATCTAGCTCCAAGCCCCTGCCATGGGCAGGGACACCTTCCCCTAGATCAGGTTGCTTCAAGTTGTTTTAATATAGCATAAGATAATATTTCATCCCAAACATCAGAAAAAAAAAAAGCCAAAGTGGAATCTCAGTACCAAGGAATGTGCACTTTAAGCAGATTCATCCACTATGGATCTTTTTTCTTTATTTGCTGTATTTTAAAATACCATTAATTTTATTTGCTTATCTTCTGACATGACATGCTTGGAGTATGACATGCTTTTATCTCATCACCACAATATTCAACAGTGCAGATCCACAGGTCCAAATTAGTCAGCATGAGGATGCCACTATGGCACTGTTGAAGGTGCAAAGTGGAATCAACACAGTAAAATCAGTAAAAATTTTGAAATGGACACTTATTTTGATGCAGGTAATCTTCTCTGGCAGAGTAAATCCATGAGAAGAGGTTAATGGCAACCCAAAATACATCAGCCTGTCAATGAAAGCCATGCATCATCCCAGCAGTTTGCATTGATAAGAGTGTGAGGTTAATTAGCTCGGTAGCCAACAGCATTGCACAGCTTTTAACCTTTGCATTGAGCACCTTTTCTCTGTTTAAAAAAAAAAGGAAAAAGCAATGTTTGGGAAAGATGTCAAATCTTGTATGACTCCAGCTAGCAACTGGAACACAGAAAAGTTCATACTCACAAAAAACATTCTCAAAAGGATTTTAAGTTGGGCTTCTCTGTTGGTGTGGTTTAACCTGGCAAGAAGCTGAACAGAACTGCTCACTCACCCTCAGAGGGATGGGGGAGAGAGTCAGAAAAATTAATGGTTAAGATAAAGACAGTTAATTAGCACAAAAAGGGGAGGAAAAGAATAAGAATAAGAATAAGAATAAGAATAAGAATAAGAACACGAACAAGAACAAGAATAACTACAAAACAAGTGATGCACATTGCAATTGTCAGCTCTTACTGAGTGAGGCCCAGCAAGAGCTGGAGCAGCAGCTGCCACCCCCTGGACAATTCCCCCTGTTCAGAGATGCTGTATGGTCTGGAATATCCCTTTGGCCAGTTTGGGTCTCCTGTCCTGGCTGTGTCCCCTCCCACTTGTGCCCCCCAGGTTCCTCACTGCCAGGACAGTATGAGAAGCTGAAAAGTCCTTGACTTAGTGGAAGCACTGCTCAGCCACAACTAAAACATCAGTATATTATTAACTCATCTCCTCCTAAATCCAAAATCCAGCCCTGTACCAGCTACTAGAAAGAAAAATAACTCTATCCCACCCAAACCAAAGAAATATGTCCACAACTAGGTGGTTTTTTTCACCTCTTTAAATCTATCCATTGCTCTAATAAAAACATTACCTCTGTCTACAAACCTCATGTTACTGATATCCTCAGGACATCAGGGCTACAGAAACACTTCTAGTAAAAAGTCAAATGAATAATACATTAAGGAGAATTTCTCTGTAAATATGTCTTTCAGGTCTGGTGTTTACTCACTTGTAAAAAAACATGAAAGAAAGAGCTTTGCTTTACAGCTCAAGAAAGGTGCAGAGAAAGATGACAAAGATGATAAAAAAATAACCTTGGACTCCCTTCCAGACTGAGGAGGTGGCTGAGGAGTACAAGAAGGGTCTATCACACTTCTATCCCTCTCCTAAATGTTTTTCCCGTGCTTGACATCAGACTGATACACACTGCAAGAACTCCCACAGCATCTCTCCTGGCCCTGCAGGTGTTGAAAAAATGAAAGAGGGACAGGGAATAAGCTCAAGAATGGGCTGCTGCTTGCCAGCCTCATGCCCACCAATATATCCTCATGCCACGTCCCAAGGGACAAAACACTTGTTGACAGGCTCCTGCTGTGGAGCACCAGCATATCAGACTGCACTCCAGTCTTACTGGTGTGATCTTGGCCTGAAAACAAGACCCCAAAGGGACATCTCAGAACCACAGGAACATGAGACATGGCATGGAGAAGAGCCAGGCCCAAGAGCAATGTAGTGTGGACATAGCCAGGAACATTCCCAGGACAGGCAAGCAGTGCCTGGTTTGGTTAGGTATTAATAAACATTTTTGGGTGTTCCTCCACAGAGCAACAACCTCAGCTGCTGTCTGGAATAGACCAGATTCTGGTAAAAAAAGAAAACAAACAACCAAATATAAGGAGGCCACTCTACAGCAGAAAATATGTTTTATTCCCGTACCTGTGGCCTGAAGACTCTGTTAGGTGCTGAAGTTGACTCCCAGCTCCTTCTTCAAAGCCACTGCTATTTTTTAAATGTTACTCTCCTGTGTTTCCAGACACTTCTATGTGTGCTACACTTTGGCCCTGCAAACATTTTGCTTCCTCGAGACAGACCCATGGTCCTGGGCATCTGTTTTTTATTTCAGCCTCACAAGGGGTGCTGTAATACTGCAGCAGTGGAAACAATTCATTATCACAATTAAATCAGTGTTTCATTTCTCAGTTTAATCTGATTTTTCCTGGCGTTCAAAGGGATTTATTTCAGTGTTGGACATGGCTGGTTTCTTTGCTGTGTCCCTGGCTTACAGGGCAATAATTCCTCTGGAGCACATGCTTGGAGCCACGCCTCAGCCTCATTCCATATAAAAATGGGGCTGGTGGAGCCCTATTTGTGTGTATCCCTTGCTCCACACCTTTGGGTCAGTTTGAGGATTGTAGTTGCAAAAACAACCTTTGTCAGACCTTGGAGAATGCGCGCAGGCAAAACCTCTGTGCTGCTCCTTGCACCTTGCAACTGGGTGTAAGAAACAAGTTCCCTACAGCAAGTCCACAGGTAACTCATGGAATCACTTCTTTCCTCCTTAAACTGTCGGCTCTGAAATAACCCAGCCCACCAGTGCATTCTGCTTCTGTGGAAAAAGGGGAAATGGGAAAGGGGGAAACTGAGGCAGGGATCTTCCTCTGTGCTGTTGAAGAGAAGGAGACCCCGGATTTCCTGAGCTGTGTGCTTTATCCCTCACCTCATCCCACTGTGCAGCCCCTCAAGCTGTACAATTGCCATCTCTGCTTTCGTGGGACAGTGGTGCAGGGGGTGGTTACAGGGAACAGCCCCAAAAAAACCCCTTTTGGCAGCTCTCGTGTCCTCTGCCAGCACCAGGACAGCCCACAGCTTCCCCTGTCTGAAACAATTCCCCCCCAACATCAAATATTCATTTCCTTGAGCTGGAGGGAGGCCAGTTGACTTTTGTGGAGAGGAGGAAGGCAGTGCTTGGCTAGAAGGTGGGAGGAGGCCAAACATGAAAGATTGTGGTAGAAATTGTGGGGGAAAACCCAGAAGAAGACAGGATGTTCTCTTCACCAGACATGGGTAAGAGCTTTGTTTGGATCTCAAAGAATTGGTCAATCAATTTTTTTGCCTTCCAGGAAAATTGTGTCGCGGGATTTCGGTTTATGCCTGAGAAAACAAACTTATTTCTAACTGCAGGTGTAAGACTGTGAGGTGTGAGGGAGTTTGTGTCCTTCCCTTCCAAGGCTCTCCGAAGATTAGTGATGACAGGCTAGAATCAAAAAGTGTGGGGAAACATCTGGAGATTATAATTTCAATGAAGAACACGGATCATGCTTTAATTGCCTGTTTTATTTCGATATTTCAGTGGAATGCTCCTAAAGCAGTCATTAACAAATTGAATTCTCATGAGAAAGAGGCAGGGCTTCTTTCACTGACCTCAACTTAGATGCCTGGAACCATCTGAGGACACCTGAGACATCCAGGTGAGGCTGGCTACGTAGGACCTGTGCCTTTCTGGACATGTGGCACTCGGGTACATCTAAAATTGCACCAGACACCTAAACAGAACAACAGTCTGGCACCCTCAGAGCCCAGGCCCCACAAAATCATCTCCATTTTCTGCCGAGGATGTGACATTTCAGTGCAATGCAGCAAGTGCTGAGCCTCTAAATGCCGAGGAAAGTTAAAGAGCAGTCTGGCGCTTCACAGCCAGCCAGCAAATCCCTAAAGCAAAGTATTCTACTGACTTTTATTTTAAGCTTTCCTTTAGCAAACATAGCGTGTCTGAATACAAATTATCACAAAGATCAAGATGTTCAGATCTGAAAATACCTCAAAACAACTGTCTGCTTTAACCTTTGCATATTTTACGTATTTTTTCCTGATAATCAGATTCCACCCACTGAAGGATTTCAGAAGCACCGGAAGGCAATGTTTCTATAGAGGGTATTTGTTGGAACATAATATCTCCTATAAAATGTAGCTGGGGATTATTAAATAGTATCCTGAAATAGATGTTCCTCATTAGACCTATGCTAATTCAGAGGATCACACCATTTTTAAACAAGATGGCATATGCAAATAACATCTGTCTCATTTCTAGAAAACGGCCTCAAGCTTAAAAATTTGAGTCTGGATCTAGATCTTACACCTCGTGAGCTGTCAAGAGCTCCAGGCTTGGGATCTTGCTGAATAAAAGAAAAAAAGAAATAGAAATAATATTAACACAGAGGTGCCAGCACCCAAGGTCTCTGATGAGCCCAGCAAACAAGGCAGGTGTAGAGTCACAGGTACCAGATAAATTCAGTGATCAGGAGTTCATTCATTGAGTCTTTCTCAGCTGCAGGAATTAATTGCAGATGTGCTGTACCCCTCTACTGGGTTTTTCACCACGTAAGTGACATTTCTTCCCAGATTTACCAGAGATAAGGGGATACGTGTTGAGGACAACTAGAGGTGGATGACTACACAGGAATGGAAGGTAAATACCTGGTAAATTCAAAGGACTCCAAATCCCTCTCTTTTCTCCCCTCATCAGCTTAAAAAAAAAAATCAGAAGGTGAGGTAAACCTCATGTTTGTGGTGTTTTCTTGGTACCCATAGAAGGTGAGGTCCAGCCTGCAGCCTGCTCTTTGAGAAGGTATGGAAAAGGAAAGGATGGTAAAAAACACCTCAGAGGCTAAGGAAGCATCACCTACAGGAAAAAGTAGAATGAGCTGGAGCAATTTAGTGTTAAGAGAAGACAAATTCAGTGCAGGCAAGATGGTGTCCAGTCTCTGAGTGTTACTAATGCCCAAAGAACTAAGAAAAATTATAATAAGCCAAACACACACGTTTCCTTTGATATTTTCCGCCTCCAGGAACTTTCATTTCCAGGATTTCCTAAACCAGAGAGGGTCTACTGGAATTTAATAACCCTCAATGGATTTTTTATCTGTGTATTTGTCTAAGTGCTTTTTGAACCTGCCTAAGCTTTCAGTGGTCGCAACATCCTCCAGTGAGAGTTTTCATAACTTAATTACAGGCCTTGCATGCTGCAAGAAGAATTGCATCTACACGTTTGTCTAAGCTGATTTCTTTCAAATAATTTGATGGCAATTTTGTGTTCTTGTGCTAGAAAAGACTGTGGGCAGCCATGTCTTATGTGTCGTCTCAATGGCACTCGTGGTTTTTAGAGGTCTGCATCACAGGATAAGAAGTCAGAGGCTTATCATGATGGATTTGGATTGCATGTTAATGATAAATTGTCTTTCTAGTGGTAAAGGGAACAAGGTGGTGAAATAGATTGTATGGTAGGAGGATAAGCTTGATTGCATGTGTCAAGAAGGCAGACAATCAATGCTGTTCATGATGCAGTTTATCCCATTCTGAAGTAAATGTCCACATTCAGTCAATTAAATTGCACTTTAAATTCCACTGACTATTGACTGGGTCTTCAGTGACAACCATGAAGCTCCAGCAGCCTTAGCTACAGGCAGATAACTAATGTTAGAGGAGAAAAATACCACCCATTTGAGTCCACCCAGGCAAAGCAGGACTGACAAACTTTCATCTTTAGCAATGCTAAACTGGAGGATTTTTGGACACTACAAAAATGCCACGATGATGATTTGAGTTGTGGCTACAAGGACTAGCTTCTCCTGTGTGTTCTTTGATGCCAGGCTCACAGCACCAGTTCAACTCCCATGTATTTTGACTTTCAAACTGTGCAGGGCAGCAGAAAACAGTGGCTGAGATCTGCCAGGTCACGGAGTGGAAGTGAAGCCAAGAAACTGAACTGTGGCAGAAAAAGATGGAATCTCTTGAGCTCCTTGTTGTCAGCAAAGTCTGTAAAAGGTATTTTTCCCATTGAGAGTCTAGTGCTGTGGTTCTGCACACCAGGATGCTCCTTCCTTTCCCAGATCCCCAGACTTGAGGGATCAACAGCTGACCTTCCCTCTAAAGGGCAGGCATTGACTTCAGGTGGGCTTAGCTCCCCCAAAATTATTTCCATGGTGGAAATGACTAAAAGATGACCTTGGCTTTGACAGGCACCACCATCTCAGCCATGGAGATCAGCACCAAGGACTGACCTGGATTCCACAGCCCACATCCACACAAGTATTCGGGTTCCTGAATCAGGGCTACATTCACAGCAGCACAAAGGTGAAGCCTCAACAGTTCCAAGGTCCCTCATGGAGCTGATTCCTCAGTCAGTGCCATCACTGTGGCTAATTCCATGCCAGCTGGTTAATTAGCCACCTTTCCACTCCTTCCAGGTTCATTTCATTACCCCTACATCTAATTAGCCAGATCGAAAGAAATGCTAATTTCTTAATTTTTTTTTGGTGGATAATGGCCACTCTTAAATCTATGCACCATAATAATGGCAAGTAATATGAGCAGCATTTAACAGCCATTGAGCTCAGCACAAGCCCAATTGACATGCAGGAGCCTTTTATAACCAGGTACTCTCTGCACTATCATCAATTATCTCTTAATTAAACAACAAAATTCCCTTGAAATGCCCTGGTTAGACATCATTACTAAACATTTTGCCATCACTTAGTGGATTAATGTGTCTAATTAAATAACTTGCAGCATGCAGGCAGGATCATGGCATGATACTTGAAATGAGGTGTGCAAACCCCTATAAATTGTTTGAAGTCAAAACCTGCTTGGCTTGTATTGACAGAAAGGATTATTTAAAAAATCAATAGCTTTCTTCTGTTACTTTTTTTCCCATCTGGGTGAATAAAAGCAAAGAAACTGCACACAAACTCCAGTGACAAATTGCCACTGGAAATGTTGGCTTTTCCATGCTCAGAGAAGAGACAGCTCATTTGCTCAATGTTTTCAGGGGTGGGAGTCTACAGCAAGGATTTGATAAAATTTGCCAATTACTTTTCCACCAGTGATGAAATCTGAATCCTTGAGCTTCACCTATGCACCTTCTGGGATGTCACTCCATACTGGAGACTAACTTCACCTGTAATAGGGAATTCCTGGGGATGATCTTCTCCTGGGAGTGACCACACCCAGGCTACTACTGCTGTGATCCCAGGAATATTTCTAGATCCAATCTACTTCCAGGAAGCTTGTGGGTTTGCAGGTCCAGCTTCAGCAGCTGCCAGCTTTTTCCAGTTAGTGATGCAGACTGTAAAAAAGCTCTTTTAGGATGAGATTCCCCTTTAGACCTGGTCACATGTCGCAGTGACCCCGATGACAATGTTGACTCCCAAATCCATGACAGCAAAGGGCAAACCCAAATCACTCTTCCTCTACCCTAGGAAGCAATAAACCAACAGTCTGTCAGTGAAAAAAAAAAAAAAAAAAAAAAAAAAAAAAAATCTGAGAAAAACATGATTAGGTGGTAAGATATTTTCATGTCCTGAGGATGTACAGAGGGTTCAGATTTGTATTCAGATAAAGTGATCACAGTGAAACTGAAACTCCCTGCATGGTAACTACTTCTGACTAATGTCAAGGATGTTGCCTGAATTATTATAAACTCTGAGGCACCTGCCAGAAGCAAGTGTGTCCCAGATGCTGGTTGGTTGGATGGTGCCCTGAGCCCCCTGCTCTAGTGGAAGGTGTCCCTGCCCAAAGCAGAAAGCTGGAACTAGATGATCTTTAAGGTCCCTTCAAACCCAAAGCATTCTGTAATTCTGTGATTTATGTTGTTGGCTGACACTCCAAAAATACTGATATAATGGCTTGCACACTCTCCACCAGGAGGCAGACATTAAATCCCTTTATTCTGCTGTTGATGACCTTGAATTTTCACTTGATCCGCCCGGCTGGGTTGAGCAGAGGCTCCTCTGTTCTTCTCTTTCTGCCAAATTGAGAGCAGAAGGATTCAAAGTGAAAGTCACACACACACACACACACACACACATATGAAAATGATCCCTTTGGCTTTCCTGTGGTCTGCAGTTTGATCACTGAACTGCTTTGGAAGATTGACTGGCACACGGGTGCACCTCTGGCAGGTTGGACAGGGATATCCTGGTTATCCCTCGCTGTTCTGCTGTGGTTTTTAGTGTGCTCACTGCCCTAGGATGCCACTGCCTGCCCTCAGGCCATAGGTCACATGAATTAGAATCAAACCTACTCATCTCCAAACAAGCACTTCCTGCCTTCCCTTCAGCCTCGCATGTGTCATCATCTTCTGCTTATTACACTGCCCAGTGCTCCCTCACAAGTGATCAGTTCCCCTTTCCCCCCTCGCACTGCAGATACCACACAAAGAGAAAACCAGCCCTGCCCAGAGGGGACAAACTGCTCACAGGGAGCTTGTGTTTTATTTGGGCAGGGGGAAAAGCTCTTGCTGGTTGGGCTTAGTAGAGCAGCCTGATGAAAAGCAGGCAAACAAACCCGCGCAATAATCAAAGCGATGCCTCAGGGTTGGAGGGAGGTCACATCCAGGCTGTGCTGCTGAAAGGGCAGTGTAAGTCAGTGGCACAACTCCTCACACGTGTAGGTGACAGCCCTCTCTCTTCAGTCAGCTGGAGAGACAGTGCCACCTCTGCTGCAAGGAACCTGGAGAACAGTGTGAAAGAGAACTGGAGAGGGACTTTTTACAAGGGCTTCTAGTGATAGAACAAGGGACAATGGCTTCAAACTGAAAAAGGAGATGTTTAGATCAGATATTAGGGAGAAATTCTTCCCTGTGAGGGTGGTGAGGCCCTGGCAGAGGTTGCTCAGAGCAGCTGTGGCTGCCCCATCCCTGGAAGTGCCCAAGGCCAGGTTGGATGAGGCTTTGAGCAACCTGGGATAGTGGAAGGTGCCCCTGCCCATGGCAGGGGGTTGGAACAGAATGGTGTTTAAGGTCCCTTCCAACTCAGACCATTCTATGTTTGGGGACACTTGGGCTGGTTAGACAGGAGCAGCCACCTCCTCCACAGCCCCACAAACATCAGCAGGACCAGCAAAAGCAAAATTACATCAGCTCTGTTCAAGTGAGAAGAAAATAGCTCTGCAACTCCAACCTGGAATAGAGTTACAGCTGTTGGTCCTCTCCCCCTCCTGCTCCACATCTTCCAGATCATCTCCTCAAAAGCAGACTCTCACCTTCTGAAATGTCTCCTACATCATCTCTAGCAGCACAGGGCTGTGCCCATCTCTGCATTTTTTCTCATTTTCCCTTGTGTCCATCAGTCCTCAGCTGAGGGACTGGAGCTGACTCGGACACTGTGCTGAGGCACTAGAGCAAGGACTAAAGGTTCAGGCATAGAAGAGTCAGTCCATCCACTTCCACAATTCTTTCACATTAGAGAGAGGGAAATGTCTGCACAGGAACAACAGCCTGGAACATCTTCCCTGGCTCTGTGGCACTGGCATGGCACAGCACATCCCCCCTGGCTTCCAATACCTGGGCAAATGCATTGAGAACACTTGCAAAATTAATAGTGAGAGTGGTGGGGAATACAAATAAACACATGCACAAATACTTACATGGGCAGATGGGACACAAGACTGCTCTGTTCCTGCAATTCTCTTCTATCATCTGGGCATCTCTTTATATCTCTAACCCCTTGTCACCTCCTGCTTGCCCTGCTGCTGCAGGTGACAAGGCCCTCTCCTTGGTTTTAGATGCAGACACCTGTGGTCATACCCCGGGGTGTCTGGGGGTGTATATCTGTAGGATCTTCTGAAACCCTATGCAGATTTTGCCCCTGCTACATCCCTGCATCTAAACATTTCTGCAGAGTGCATATGGATATGGCTTGGCCGTGTTAGGTTTACAGTTGGACTCGATGATTTAAAAAGTGTTTCTCCAACCTAAGAGGCTCTATGTATGAATATGGATTTGCATGCATAAATAACCTTGGGGTTTGTTACTTGTGTGCCTCTAGATTAATGCACAATGGTTTCAACATTCAGTTTTCTGGCTCTTAAAAGGTGTATTTTTTACTCTTAATTTAAGCTCTTGACCTTAACCCCTAAATTAAGATCTTACTCTTAAATTAAGCTCTTATCTTACTCTCCCAGCAAACCCCAAATACAAACCAGTCCATGTAACTTTTGTTCCAGCACACTCCTTCTGTCCCCAGACTCAAACAAAACAAACCCTTCCACTGACACTGAAGTAAACTCATACAAGTGTTCCTCTTGATCCAGGCTTCTAAAATGATTGGAGATGTTCCTGCTGTGGTTTAAATGAGCACAAACCTCCTCAAGTCAATGAACTTTTTCTGATTTACAAGGAGCTGCCTCTTTGACTTCACCTTCTTGACAAGATGGATCTGAATCTCACTGGCAGTTCTTCATGGAAGTGAAACTCTACCTGAATTCCAGAGGGAAAAGACATAATTCCTGAAGGGAATATACACTGCCTTAGCATCACAGTTATTATTTAGCATCCGTATTTCACCAGCACCTTTGTTAAAAACCCTCGTGCCAGGATGTGTCCAGACCTGTAGAAGTGAAAACTGCTGCCCCAAAGAGCTCAAAGATCCAAATCAAAAGAACTGGGGGAAGAAAGGCACACCTTTCACTGGAATGAGATTACAAAAATAGATGCCTAGTCTTCATACCCAGTGCTAAGTGTAGAGACATTACAAAAAGTCAAGGCCCCGTGCACCTCATGACCTTCCAATTGCAATACAGAGCTGATTCCCCATTACTGAACGTGCAAGGGCATAAGGAATAACATGAATTAGGAGTTTGTGCAGTGACATTTTTAAACATTCACTGACTTTTAGGGAAAGCCCAGAATGAATATTAAACAAGCCCCTGCCTTTCCTAGGGTTGGTGGGTAAGACCTGACTTTCTCAGTTATGTGCAGTGACCTTTCAAAATCATTTTTGTCGCTGCACTATTCCCCTCTTCCCCTGGTTCTGCAGCCTTACACACCCTGGGACTTCAGGAGAATTAAGTCTCTTTGGCTGTTAATAAATGGAGCCCTGCATTCCCTCACCTGGAAAAGGACTTTTGACAAATGCTACAGTGCACAGAAGAGTGCTCACAAATTAGAAGAGCATTTGAGTGCAAAGCAGAGGCACCAATGTAAAGAATTGCTGGTTTCAATTGTTACATTTAGTGCTACAGCACCTTGATGCCTTAGACAACACCCAGATTAAGTCCAAATCTGCAAGGCTGTACTGGAAGATAAAACACAAAGCCTTCTTATCACCAAAGTCCCACTTGAGCCTTCAAAATAGATTTCAGGTACAACTGGAGTGCTGCACTCAACTCCCGTGTGAGGGAGCCTCTATAATACAGTCATTTAATTTCAGGGCATGTTTGAGCTTTTTCTTATGTGTCCTGAAGGAAATCATAGGATCAACTACTTGGGATCAGAAAGCAAGAAACAGATTGTGGTTTTGTTTTTCCTCTCCATCTTTTGTTTCTCCTCTCATTAGCAGGCACTGCCAAGCAGGCTTCCAGCCACCTAATCTTCTCTGAGAGCTCTCTCTAAGAACCAGACAAAGCTGGAGGTAAAAAATGATTCATACATAGATGTGTCTGTCATTGTCTGGAAAGCAAAATGTTCAAATCCACCAGAGACAAAACAGCCAGAGCTGACACCGTGATGACCTACATTTAATAATAAATGAAAGCTTCAGGACTGTGTGTTTGGGGTAAATGTGTGAGGCCCCTAGAACACAGCTAGGACAAACCCTACAGGAAGGATGCTCTGGGATATTTTCACCCTTCAGGTCCTGACCTTCTCCAGAAAGAGAAGATAATGCAGCAATGCCACGGCTTCCATTTGTTACCAACATACAACAAGAGCACTGAGGGACAGAGAATCATTAAGGCTGGAAAATAACTGCAAGGCCATGAAGTCCAACTTCCAGTGAAGCAGCCCAGGATTTTTTCATGCCAGGGGTCCAGAGTACTTGCAGCCAATTGTTATGTTACCCCAGAGTTGCATTTCCATTGCTGCAGTGACACGGACAACGTACAAAGATCGTGATCCAATGCACAGATACCAATGATCAACCAGCCCTTCCTCCACATCTGTACTGCCACAGAGCAGCTCCCTGAGCAGCTACAAGAGCTCGTTTCAGCTGAGCTCAGCTATTTCTGCACTGTACTGAGGGCAGTGTCCTTGCTGTGTGCTGCCCCAAACCCTCACCTCCTGACAGGAGCTCTTCCCGTGCCTCCCTCACAGCCCTCTGCACTTCCCACAGCTTAGACAGGGTACTGAAGGTCACCTACAGCAATAATCTGTCCTTAGTTTCTTTCCCTTTTCTCTCCCCCTGGTCTCCTAACAGGAGCGTGGAGGTTTCAGTGCTTCTGTCCACACTGCAGTGCCCCTTGGCCACAGTGGACATGAGTGTCACACCAAGCTGCGTTTCAAAGGGGTTGGTGGAGTGGCCTTCAGCCATTTGTAGGAAAATAGTAATGAACAGTGAGCACCACAGCCATGAAATGCCTGGAGATCTCCCATTTATTTTCACCTTTGCTGAAATCCCATTTTTACTCCAGCTAGCAACGCTGCAGGCACTTGGGCACCTAAGTGGGTAATAATCAGTTGACTGTGGACAGTGACAGAGTGAGAGGGTCACTGCTTACTTTAACTTCAGGTACCTTCCTAAAGCTGGAATTGCTCAGGACATTGCCCCAAGTGTCTCCTCCTGAGCTGAGAACTTGGGAGCATCTGCCTGTGAGGGCCAGCTCTCCTGGCTGCCAGAGCTGGTCTGAGGGCACTTGGTTTTCAGAGGGAAGGTGGCACATTTGACACCATCTTATTTTGTTCTTTTCCATGCTGCTGAAAACTGAGTCCATTTTGTCTCTTTCTGTGCGTCCCAAAGCTGAGATCATTGATGGAAAAAGTATCCTGGACACCCAGTGTCTTCCAGGCAACTGAGGTTACTGTGGCAGGTCATCATTTGGAGAATTTTATGGCCATAATAGAAAGGATCACAGAATAACAGAACCACAGAACCAATTAGGTTGTAAAAGACCTCTGAGATCATCATGTCCAACCTATGACCACAAATCACCACCTTGTCAACGCAGAATCACAGAATCAATTAATGCAGGGTCACAGAATCTATTAAAATGTGTGGCCACCACGTGACAATGGTTCCCTTAACCAGACCCTGATATGTTTCCACCAGCCAGCCCTGATGGTAAATGCACTCACATCAGACATTTCCATAGCACCGAGAAAACGTTTTGACCTTTCACCTTAACCACTAAGACAAAGCAAGCCAGCAAACCCACTCCTCACCCAAAATATTCACCACACAGAGGTCAGGTCTGAAACGTTACCGTCAGCAGCCTCTGCTCACCCTGACTTACGTTAGCTCTGCAGCAGAGAGGGATGGTTTCTGGGAAACTTAGAAGGAGCGTGCAGACCACAGTACCCAACTGAATAACTCATTATTAGCAAAATTTCACTGGGAAACAACACGGTCTGGCAGCACCTTTGTTTCTCGTGAACAGGGCACTTCACAAGAATTAATAAGTGAGCTCATGTGAGAAACACAGAGAGAATTCAGAGAAATAAAACAAGCACCCTCACAGATGATCCCTGGCTCTCAGCTGCCCGTGGCGGGTTACAGAGGAGAGGTAAAACTCACAGAAAGGGCTGGGGTTTGGGTGGCTGGTCCTAGCTGAGGGGTGGCACTGGCAAAGCAAGCAGAAGGGGCAGATGAACGCTCATTTTGCAGCACACAGAGGGCTAGAGGGATGGGAGTGGAGCAAGGGGCTGCTCAGCACCCTGTGTTGGGTTGGGGGAGGCAAAATGGGCTGAGTCAGGGTCAGAACCTTCCAAACTCTGTCTCAATTTCACAGACCCATTTCCCAAACTACTGATGACTTGTCTCAAAGCCTTTCTTGAAAAAAGCACTACTGAGAGTGTGAAGGCCTCTAATGAGCACCTGAAAGCATTTTGGTGAAGGTGTGGGTTTGGTGCTTACATCTTCATCAGTGCTGTAGGCACATCTACCAGCTACTGCTACATCCCCTCAAGCTTTTCCCTAGATAAAACAGCTCTTCCTTTGCCTAAATCTTCACCATCTGCAGCAGTTTCCCTCATTCCTTAAGCAGAGGGTGTTGAGGCCCTGGCACAGGTTGCCCAGAGAAGCTGCCCCATCCCTGGCAGTGTTGAGGGCCAGGTTGGACGGGGCTTGGAGTAACCTGGGATAGTGGAAGGTGTCCCTGCCCATGTCAGAGGGGTTGGAAAGGTCTTTAGGTCCTTTCCAACCCAAATCATTCTGGGATTCTGTCATCAACTCATGCCACGCCTCAGGAAAGACTCTCCAGTGGGACAAGTCTCCACCTTTCTCCTGTCAGGCCTGACCTGTCAGTTCTCACCACATGCCTTACAGACGTGTCCAAGTGTAAAAGACACCTGGAAACAGAATGTCCTGGGACTTACAAGGTGTGCCTGATTACCCAAGAGCCAGACATTGCCCTTCTGTGTCCTGAGGATTTGATCCCTTGTCTATGAAAGAGGGGAGGCTGATCCTTTTCAGGATCAGTAAGGATAAATGCATTAAAAACTAGGAGATATTAATACAGTGGATGTGAAAACCTTTGGTCCTGCCTTAAACATCTTGCTCTCTCTGGCTTTCCCCATCCAGATTATTTGCTGCTAGAAGTTGGTCCCTTTTAGGACCCAGCACAAGAGGTTTTTGTATTGGACACTCAGCACTTCCCAATTATGAGTGATAAACTTATTTGATTTACTACAGTGCCTAGCCCAGTATCAAACTTATCAGGCAAAACCTCCCCCCTCCTCACCATTACATGAGATGGGCAGGCATCTAAGATCCAAATTTGGTGTCTTATTGCTCTTTCTGGCAAACTGTTTCAACTGTGTGTCTGCTGAACAGACAATTCAAGAAACAAAAAATTTTGGATTCCTGGGAGGTGTTTTCAAACCTGCTGTGAGTGCACACTGACTACATCAAATGGAAGAGCCCTTACCAGCTTTTAGTTTGAAGGGGGTGACTCCAAGAACCTCTGTGCCACTTCTGCAAGCATCAGCAGCATCTTCCAGCCACGATGCTGATTTCAGATTCCAGTTATGCTGCAGATTCAATCTTGGTACAGACCTCAGTCATGGAGGACACCATGGTGTGAGTTGTCAGCAAAAAGGAATAAAATTCAGACATCCAAATCTAAAACTGAAAATTAAAAAAAAAAAAAAAAAATCAGCCTCACAGTTGTCTTGTCTTTAGAGTACCCTCTAGAGGGGTAAAAAGGATAACAAAGATAAATGTAAGCATACTGGAAATCCTGCTGATCTCTTAACCTCTGTGACCTCCCTGGGCAATGCCTTCTGCTGATTCCAAAAGAAACCAACCAGAAGGTCTTTTAATTGGCAAGACAGAGGATGTAAAAGTACACAACAAAAAGATCCCAGTGTCATTTAGATGGATTCTCCATCCTTGGAGACATTCAGAAGCTGCCTGGACATGGTTGGTCCTGGGCACTCAGGTCTCTGTGGCCTTGTTTGAGCAAAAAGGTTGGGCAAGGTGACTTCCAGAGGTCCCTTCCAAGCTCAGCCATTCTGTGACTCTGTGATTTCTAAGCTGATTTTTGTCTGTTGATTTTGCTTCAGATTCCCCTGTGTTATTAGCTAATGTCACCAAAAGAGACAGAAATGGTCCTGCAGCCCTCAGACCAGGCACTTTGTCTCCAAGCGTGGTCAAGAGTAATGTCCAGTCCAAGCCTGGAGTGGCTTTCCACGATCCCCATTTCAGGGAGAATTATTAGGGGTGGTGTCTCTGCAGGAGCCAGAGGGGGATATTGTTTTCACACTGAAAATGGGAGACTGTTCTCCCAGACAGGAGAGGAGCTTTCAATCACAATTGCATTTTTTCCAGAAAAAAAAAATCTGGGAAAAGCAGCTCACCTTTCATGCAGTGTCACCTGGAGTGCACACTCACACACCATGAACCTTTTGGAAAAGTGGAGGATTTCACTCACTCCCACTCCCACCCCTCTTTCCCCCATCACTCTGATCACTCAGCCCTTCACATGGCCATTTCCTGTGAAAATGATGCCTCTTATAGGCAAAGTTTTATAGGCACCTCTTTTTTTTTGTTTTCTTTTGTTTTTGGGGTTTTTTTTGGTGTTGTTTTTTTTTTTTTTTCCCTTTTCAGTTTTGCTTTGCTTGTGTTTCTTACATCCAGGCTGTTGTGCTGCTCTGGCTGAGAGGTGAGGGGATGGGTTGAGTCAGCAAAGTGAGGAAGCCATAGCTTGGAGTGGGGAGGCAGGAGACAGGCAGGAGCGAGGCAGAGTGTGGAAACCAGCAGGTGAAGGCAGGCAGAGGCTTTGCCTCCCTCAACCTGTGCCCTAAAAAAGCACTTTATACACCTGCTTAAACTGATTATTTTGAGTGCTGCTGACAAACCAGAGTACTGAGCCCAAAATGACAGATAAAAAGGTTTGAAACTTTATAAAACCACAGATGAGCAAACTTTATGGGCTGGGAACACTTTTGGCACCATATGCTCAGTTGAGCATGGGACTAAGAGCCTGAAGGATTTTTTAACATCACCAGTGATAGGCCCAGCACCACAGTTGATTTATTTCTCTTCCTAGCTTGAAAGGGACAACACACATCTCCAGCCAAAGAGTTCCAAGGAAGTAAAGTCAGGCTGGACCCTGTAGAAATATTTACTCAATGTTTTCTGGTAAACCTGGGAGATGGGCATCGTCACACAGCATTTTGCAAGCGGTTTTGATTTGCTCACTGCATTTCCTGTCCTCTTCTGGGCAGGCCAGGGAACCCCCGAGGTGGAGTTGAGTAACTTGCAGCTGGGCAGACATCTCATGGGAACAGGGGATTTGGGAACTGCTGGACCTGCTGCATGGTAAAAGGGATGGAGTGACCTCTCTGCTCATTTCTAAGCACTTTTTTTTTTTGTCACTGCTAGAAGAGACTGAAATGTAAAATAAACCTCATGGTAACATGCAGTGCACACTTGTGGAAGGAATAGAAACCTTTGAGGGTGAAACGAAAAAAAACAAAAATACAAAAATCTCTGAAAATAACTTGACGTGCTATATTTTATTCTTTATTTTTCAAACACATTCATTCATTCATTTCAATGAATTCAAAGCACAGACCAAGAGGAATATTAGATCTGCTTTCACAGCAGCTGTTAAATATGTTCCCTTGTTATTTCCCCCACCTCCTCCTCTAAATTAACAATAAATTATGAACAACTACCCTTAAAAACACAAACAGCAGAGACCAAATATTTTGAGAATGAAACTCTTCAGAAAGGCCCACTGCCCAGGTGAAACGCTCAATCAGTTTTGGATTTTTTTTTTTTTTTCTTACTGAAAATGTGGGTGGTTTTCAAATACAGGAAAGAAAACACGATGGCTTGTGGTGATATTTTCCACCAGAAAGATGCAGCTTTAAGGGCTTTTGGTTTCCAGATACCTCCACCCACAGGAGTGGCCTGTCTGTTGTAGAAGGCGACGCCTGATTAGTTGTAGACTCAAGTTAAATGACAATAACAATGCACAGCAGTCCTGTTTCAGTGGAAGCTCTGTGTCAGCTAAGTAATTATCCTAACTCTGGGTAATTAACATGGCAGCTGCCTCCCAGACCACAGAGCTTTTAAATATGATAAAAAAGCTGCTGTGGAAAAAAAAAAAAAAAAGAAAAGAAATGGAAATAACTGGAAAATCTGTTGTCTGTATCCCTGGTGGACAGGGTGGAGTTGAAGATGTCCTTGCTCATTGCAGGGGGTGTGGGCTTGACAGCCTTTAAAGATCCTTTCCAATCCAACCCATGCTCTGGTTCTGTGATCCCAGAACAAGAAATGGGCTTAAATCCCAGCAAGGAAGGTTTAGGTTACACATGAAGGGCAGTGGAGGACAACTTTGGGACAGGCTGTGACAGGCAGGTGTGGAACTGTCACCAGAGGTCTGGAGTGACAAGATGGGTGAACGCCCCTTCAGAAAGGGCTCGTGTTGATTTATTTTCCCTTGCAGCAGGCGTTGGAATCCTTGGCTTGTCTTGCCCACAATTTTCGCTGATCTGAGATCTTGTTGTTGCACAATGTTGTCAAATGTTTTGCTGGGGGAGGATGCAGGCTCAACCCTTCTGCCAGATTGGAGGTAAGTGGTGCACCTTTTTGTGTGTGATACGTGGACAGTGATGCTGAGCCTAAATATTTGCACATCTGCCAGGTTCCTGTAGGCAAAGTGATCCTCATGTAACCACCTGCTGTGTCATGCTCTGACCCCCGGATCACAGAATCACAGAATCCTAGGATGGTTTGGGTTGGAAAGGACCTTAAAAGTCATCTCATTCCAACCCCCTGCCATGGTCAGGGACACCTTCCACTAGACCAGAGCTCCATCCAACCTGGCCTTCAACACTTCCAGGGATGGGATCTGACCTATGTGAGGGAAGCAAAGGGGTCAGGGAATGGGGGACAGACCGTGGGGCTGCATCCCAGCTGGGGATATGCCAGTACACTGCCCAAAGCTTGCACCCAGCCTAAGTGCAGGTGGATATGGGCCCCAAGCATCAGGTTCCTGTGCAAATTCTAGCAACAGCATCAGCAACTAGTAGAGCGGAAAACTTAAGCTTGGGATGGGAATACACAGAGTTTTAATCATTACAGCTCACCTTCAGGTGGGGTGAAAGAACCTATTCTGTGTACTTTTGGTATCAACAGCCCGGTATAATGGACTCTGATGCAGACTGGAAGGATGGATGCGTAAGTTAGTGAGGTGTGAGCAATTAAAATGCAAAATCATCTGCTTCATGAAATGTCTTTTTCTCTCCTGCCAGGACAGGAATAGGTGTAACAGTCAGCCCTAATTGTCCCAGAAAATAGGAAAGAACCACTCCTTGAAAGCAATTAATTTCCCCTGATTTCCAAAATCCCAGCAGCCTTTCCCTTTGCCTCACCTCCCTTGTCTTTATTTTAATGCATAATTTACATTTTAGAGATCAGCATCAAGGGCAAAATAATCACAATAATATTCAAAGGGCCATCCCAGCCTGCTCAAAGTGAACACTTACAGTCCCTAAAATTTCTAAACACCTCATATGGGTGATCTCAAACAAAACATCTTTCACAGAGCTGGCAGGTGTCCTGTTCTGTACATTGGCCTTTTAGAGAAAGACTATTTGAGATTCTTCACTGGAGCCTTTGGACCCACAGAAGGTGGCTGAACATGGCCTCATATTTTCTGTGGGTACAGCAGGGAGCTGAAGGACACCTTTAGGTCTGCTTGCTATAGCTGTGATCATATTGATTTGTCTGTCAGCAAAGCCCACGAGTCTCACAGAGCTGGTGTGGCCCTGGAGGACAGGAGAATTTCCCACTGTCTTCTCCAGAATCCCTTGCCACCACATTTCTGGGATTTCCTTTCCTTCTTGTGGCTTCTCTCCCATGTTGCTGGGCCAGTTTCCTGCTCCCGTTCCACCCATCCATGACCACCAGCATCACGCCTTTTCTGACAGCACAGGAGGAAACCATGATTCCTGTGGAGCTGAGAAGGTCTCCCAGGCAATATCCTGAGCAAAATTCACTTTTGACAGCCTCAGCCCCTGAAAGGGGTGCACCAAACAGGTACTGCCCATCCTTCTTCCACACAGCAACCTGGCCTGAGGTTTCTAACACCGATGTCCAAGAACATAACACAGCAGGAGAGATGAATGAGGAAAGGACTTCTCTGCAGACACTCCCTCTGCACCCCTCAGCAAGCCCCGCTGCCAGCCACGACAACAACGCTTGGCAGCCTGGAAGAAAAATCAGGTTGTCCTATTTCATTATTCTGGGAGAGAGTTTCGCTGCAGCCCGTTTCCCTGCCGGCAACAGGAGCCCCGTGCGCCAGCCCTAAGGCAGGGTCCTGGGCAGGACGGACACGGCGCTCGGCCCCCAGCCCCGCCAGCCCCGGGGTCGCGATGTGCGCGGGCAAACACGAGAGGACACCCGGGGGCGGGGAGGGGGGTGGTGCCGAGGACGAGGAGGAGGAGGAGGAAGGGCGGCTAGCCCAGCCCCGGTGGTGGCGGCGGCGGACGGCCCGGAGTGCGCTGCTTCCTTGCGGGGGCGGCGGGAGCGCCGAGCCGGGCTGGGCTGTGCCGAGCCGGGCCGTGCTGGGCGGAGCTCAGCAGAGCCGGGCTGAACCGAGCCGGGCTGTGCTGGGCGGGACCGGGCTCAAGCCAAGCCGAGCTGAACTGAGCCGAACCGGACTGATCCGAGCCGAGCTGAGCCGAAAGGGGCTGATCCGAGCCGAGCCGCGCTGCGCGGGCAGCAGGTACCGCCGGCGGAGCGCAGCGGGATGCGCGGGGGATGCGCGGGCAGGGCCGCGCAGGGGGTCCCGCTGCAGGGCGATGTGCCAGGGGCGGGTGGGACCTCCGCAGGGAGAACCTGTGCAGCAGCACCGGGAAAGCTGAGGGCACCGCTTGGTGCTGTCGGCATTCGGTGTCCCGGGAGGCTCCGCTGCAGCCATCGGCGCTGCCGTAACGGGATTTTAAAGGTGACAACGTGACATTTGTCCAGAGAGTTGTGTTTTATTATTTTATCTTTTCCCCCTTAAATAAGAGTCTAAATTGCTTTCAGCTTCTACACCTGATGTCTCCAGCAAGTGTTTGTGGTTTCGCCATCGCATTTTCCTGCCTTTAAAAAGGAGCGTTGTTTTCTCCCGTGTATCTTCATATAACAGAGAAAAGGGGAAAGTGAGAAACGCAATGAAAACAGACTACAAACAGTTTTAGTCAACAGAGGGAACAAACTGGGGAAAATGTAGAGGGAAAACCCTTTCTCCTGCTGGGCTCAGTGATGATTTCCAGGTGTTTCACGGTTACAGCAGTATGCGTAAGACAGCCAGACGAAAGTATAGCTGTAGATGCGATGTTTTATCTCAGCGGCTGGGTCTATCACGTTGGGGTCGAGTTTGTAATGCTCTGGAAACAAGAGCTGCGATAAGTTTGCGAGCAGATTTGGGCAGTTAAAGAGGAATGAGCGGGCTCCATCCCTCCTCCACTCCGCCGTGTTTGAGCTGCGTTTCCTTTCGGAGGAGGGGACTCGAAGCCCCAGCCTGGCTGAGTTCCCTGCGTGCACGCTGAACGCGAATGGAGCTGAACTCTTGGGTGTAATCGGATCCTTTCTAATTGCAACTACAAGGCAAGTAACCACCTTCTCGGCTGCGCTTTAATCTTCAGAAGTGTGATACTTTTCAGAGGGGGAAAGCTTTTTACAAGCTTTTTTATTTGTTTTTTTTTCATTTGCACCGATGAAGGAACAGCAGCAAAAAAAACCGACTTCAGCAGCTGAAAGCCACTCAATTGAGTCATGCTAAGAGCAGATTATTTAGTAGGGTTACTAGGGCAGGAAGAGATAAGGTTTCACTGAACTTATTATTTAAAAAAAAAAAAAAAAGGCGGGGGGAACAGCAGAACTATTTGCAGTGAAAAGGGCAATGTTCGAACTTTTGTGTTCTTGAACAGCCCAGTACTTGAGGCCCTGCATGTGTGGTTTTTTGTATTTCTCTTTTTATCCTTTTTAATTGAAGAAGGGACTCCACATCCCTGTTGAGGCCACCAGGCATTGTGCGTTTCTGGGGAGTGAACTTTAGGAGTGGAGTTGAGGCACCAGCGAGGAGCACCTGCTCCGAGGAGGTTCTTGTCCCACCTGGTTGTGGTGGAGCAGGACTGCATTCAGCTGGAAGTATCAGGCAGCCTCCTAAGATGCTGCTTTCCTGGAGTTCACCATGGAGCTGCCCTTGCCTGAACTCCTGACATCAGAGTTGAATCTGAATCCCAGTGTTGTTGCCTCTGTCTCTTTTTTGCTGTCTCGGCTGGACATGAGACTTTGGTGTCTGCCAGCCTTTACTTGCCAAGGCTCCCTGAGCCCTGCTGGACCCCTCGTTTTCCTCACATGACTCTTTAGCCAAGCCCTGTGTGGACATGAGGTGAATTAAGCAAGTGATGCTCAGCCTGTGCAGAGGTTGTGGCCTGGAAAGACTCTCTGCCTTGAGAAGATGCCACAGTTGCAGTGGCACAGGCAATGCACAGTTTAGTTAGACTTTCCCCTCACTCTAAGATGTATTTTATTATTTGTTTTTTAAGGCCCTATTGAAGATTCAGATCTCCCTCCTGAACCTCTACCCTGCAGCTCAGCAGCCCCCTGTGCCCAGGCTGGTTTTGTACTCATGCTGCTACTTTGGGGAAACCTTTTCAATTTTTGTCCACCTCGAGGAGAGCTGTGAGGGTTATTACACTGCCAGGGTGGAGCTAACTAAGCTTTATTTTTTTTTTCTGCCTCAAGTGTGTTTCCTTTCAAAGAAAGTCACTTGGTTGATTCTCAGAGCTTCTCACAGAAGCAACATGTGGCTCAGTACCCCAACAGAGGTGGAGAGCTCAAAGGAAAGGGGGAGAGACAAGGAAGGAGGGATGGAGGGAACCAGAGAAGCAGCTTAGCTTTTCCAGCACGCCAAGTTTTTATTTTTCTTCCTTGGGATCTTTTCCAGGTTAGTCTCTGTTTATCCTTCCATTTTGTTCTGAAGGAAGTGATATGGTGAATAGAACTTCTGATGGCAACCTTTTGGTTTCTTCTCTTATTATCTGAGTTTAATTGCAAAGAGCTCTGCAGCAGCCTGGGAGGGAGGTGAAGTATGAAGCACCTTCCAGGGCTTTGCCAGGAGAGCTGTTCTGCTCTTGGCTTTTTTAATGCATGTGTTTGTGGATCCAAGTTAAAACACTTGGCTGCAAGTTCTGCTGTTGCTTCCCATTTTGCTGAAGCCAGGATTTGTGTAAACAGAGTGTTGTTCTTTGCCTAAAATTCAAGAAAGTGACTCTTAAAATAGAAAAGGAAGAGAAAGTCAATACAGGAGTATGAACATCCAAAACCTGTATGTGTGAAACCGTGGAGAGGATTAATCAGAGCCTTGAGCCTGTAGTCACAGGTACCAGGAGCTTTGCACAGTTCCCTCCCAGGGTTGCTCACGTGCCTGTTCTCACACAGAAACGTTCTGTGGATCATGCTGGTGATTGACATTGGAAGCAGCCTGCAAACACTCACTGACAGTTTGTTTCCATCCCGTGCTGTTGTTCTCTGTTTGCCTCCTTGCCTTGCATCCAGCTCCTGGTTGGGAGGAAAACATTGGCAAAGGCAGCCCAAACTGCAGACCCTTCTCTGTAGCCAATTGCACAGTGTTTTTATTGTATCATGCCTTGTTTGTGTCAATTTTGTGATTTATCTGCATTGTTGCTTCTTTGTGTTAATATTGTTATTTATCGGGTCTCTTGGAGATTTTTCATCTCTCACCACCAGCCAGATCACATCCAGCAGCAGAGATAACGTTTATTAACTGTGATGGTGAGAGTGGAAGGGACCTAAATTACTTCTCCAATCACACCCAGCTGTCTTAGCAATGGATAATTCCTCTGGTTTGTATCATACCTTTTAGTAACATCATTGCTTCGGTGCAGTTTTCTGTGGCAGAGTGGTGACATCCCTTTTGGGGGTCTTTTTATTTCCACCTATGTGGAAGAACCTGTGCTGTGTTTGCTCCTTTGGGGCAGAAATGCTGAGTGGAGTAAGTGTACAGTTTTAAAGGCTGTGCCCAGGGTGAGATGAAAAGAAACTGGTGCAGCTTTCACTAAACTGTGCCCCATCTCTGTCACCACAGTGCCACGTGTAGTGAGGATGTAGGGCTCAGTTATCTCTCAAGTGACTTGCTTGATATTTATCTGAGCCGTAAAGACCCGTGAGATGTACAGGGGATAAGCTCAACATGACATCTTTCTGGTTTGTTTCTTTTATAAATGGTCATTTCCATCTCACATTTGACCCATTTTGGGCTGGATCGCTTCTCAGTAATCAACTGCCTCAATTGTTACAGCATTTAATTTGCTTGGCATTCATTGAGAAGCAATGCATCCTCTTTTCCCCATCGTCCCACTTCTCTGCAGGAAATAAAAACAGGCAGAGTATTTGCATAGGAAATACCAGTTCTAAAAGACAAAAAAGTTTCTGGGTGATAAACAAGTGAGGACAGGGTGATGAATCTTGGGCCCATCCATGTATCACACTCAGCCTGATTCTGTCAGAATCATAGATCACAGAATGGTTTGGGTCAGAAGGGACCTTAAAGATCATCCAGTTCCACCCCTTGCCATGGGGCAGGGACACCTTCCACTAGACCAGGTTGCTCCAAGCCCTGTCCAACCTGGTCTCAGATATTTCCAGAGGTTTTTAACGAGAAATCTGCATTTATTTACCAAAATATCACCTCCTGACACAGACAGGGAACACACAGTGATGAAAAAGAGCAGTTTTCATCCAGGGTTAAAAGACCATGGAGAGTTAAAGGAAAGTATTTGATGTGAAGTCTAGAGGAGAAAATTAGAACATCTTCCATGATACTTAAATAAATCCAAAAATGACATTAAAAAGCTTTTGTACTTATCATGTGATAATTATCAGAAAACTTGTCAGTGGGAGGACTGTTTCCATAATTGAAACTGCCCTGACAGGAGCAGGGGATGAGACCACACATGAATCCATAAAAATAAGTTAATTCTATATACATATACATTCTTATCTACAATGTATATGCGTGGGAGCAAACTTAGCAAAGATAATGGTATGAATGGAAGTAGAAAAGGGGAAAGAAGGAGATGGAAAGAAGGAGGAGGTGGTGCAGCCTTGTGTGTGGCAAGATTCCAGCTCTTCCTGGGCACACTCACCTGCTCCCTGGTAAGGTGTTACAACAGCAGGGTCTAAGCTGGAAGCATCAGGGTTTACAGACTCAGGTGGCTTTAGAGGACTAGAGAAATGAAGGTGTTTTCCTTTCCAAAATGCAGAAGATGGTCAGGGCTTTTTAAGTTCTTTCATGGAAAACATTTTGGTCCACAACAAAGATGTTTTGATTCTGAACACCGTTATTGTGTCTTGTAGGAATTTAGTTAAAGATGATCCGTGCATTTCCGTTCAGCTGTTTCCTGGGGCTTCCAAAGTGCTTCATGTGGTGCAGAAAGGTGTTGGCTCCATCTCCAGTGTCCATGGCAATAGTGATCAGGGAAGATGTGGATCTGTGGATAAATCTGGTTGGCAGAAAAAATGAGGATATGTGGGAATCTTATGGCTGGGTCATTCTGATTGGTCAGCTTTATCAAAACATTTCAGGCCCTACAGCAAAACCTATCACTTTGCTTCAGAGAATATCCATATTTTTTAGTTGAAAGAAAGTGATTCTTTATCAGATATGTTTACCAGAATTTTCTATGGCAGCAAAAAGCACTTCTCACCCCCTGCTGCCCATGGGTTTCATCATTTAGAAAGGCAGGAAAATGATGTTTGAAACTGGTTTGAAAAGGTGATCCCAGACACTGGCAGTAACACGGGGGAGGGTGTGAGTGTGCCTGCAGAAGTGGACCCCTGAGCTGAGGAGGTGGGCTAGACCTCAGACTCATCAGGACTGCAATCTGGGGCAGGAAAACACCTGAGTGGGAAAAAAAAAAAAAAAAGAGAAAAAGGTGCTGGTGAGGAGGTGGGTATAATATAAGTCTATGGTGAGAGGGGACAGCTTGTACAGGCCTCCCTCCTGCAGAAGGATGAAGCCTTAAGGAATAGATTCAGCTGTGTTAAGTCTGGCACATGTTACTGAAGGGTTTTGGTGGTAGAGTTATGGCTGATGAAGCAGTGGGGGATCAGTGCAATGTGCAGGAGCAACCTGGTCTAGTGGAAAGTGTCCCTGCCCATGGCAAATGATCTTTAAGATCTTTTCCAACCCAAACCATTCTATGATTCCGTGAAGTATGAGGCATTTGGAAGATTCAGGAAGAGTACAGCAGACAGCTTAAACCCTGAAGAATAGCTCTGAGTCAAGCACAGATTCCTCCTCTGTCATCACACAGGGATATTTCATTGCGGAGCGGCCGCCCACGCAGGCCAGGAAGTGGAATTCCTGCCTCAAATGCCACTGCACCACGTGTTTCTGGACAAGCAAATAAACCCAGTCCATCCCAGCAAGCAGAAGGGCTGTCACACCACTGTAAATGCACCCGTTTGCTGAGAGTGTGGATTTAGTGTAGCTCGTCTCAGGGATGCAGGGACTGAGCGTGAAAGAATTCTCAAAGCAGACTGGTTGTAGGGCTTTGGCTGAGCTGTTTTGTGGAGTTATTCTGGGTTTTTTGTGAGTAAGGAACCCTTCTGACAAATGTACTCCTAGCTCTGGGCTGACAGCGAGGTTTTTCTTGGGTTTAGTAGAGGAATATTTTATCTCTGTCTGTCCTCATTGATGCAGAAACTCATCACTTTGTACCCAGTTCTTTCCTTGGGATCAAACGCACAACAGCAGTTGCCTCATTTGGGCTAAATGACTGTTGGAGAGGCCAGATTTAGCCCCTAATCTATATAAACTTCCCAGATATGTGGCCTTAATTTTATTTTTTAACCCAAAAAAAACCTCTGAAAAGTAAAAGAGAGAGCATTGCTAGAGGGTGGCGGCAGAATTGTCATAGAATCATTGAATCCCAGAATGGTTTGGGTTGGAAGGCTTCTTAAAGATTGTTCCAAGCCCCCTGCCACGGTCAAGGACACCTTCCAGTAGACCAGGTTGCTCAGATCCTGGCCTGGAATGGGGAAGGATGGGGAAGGAGATCACACACTCTCACATAAAGCTGGAGTGACTTTCCTGAACCGTGCAGGTGTGTCGCAGCTTTGCCTTGGTGCAAGTGAAGCCCTGATTCAGCTTGGTCTTTTAATGGCCCCTTGATTTTGTAAATAGCAGGGAACAACCCCCGGGGGTACTCAGGGACACCACAGCCAGCAGCAGGATGGCTGTCACCTCCCCGTAGGGGTCAAGATTTGGGATCACCTGGTGCCATAAATCCCCGGGAACCTGACTCCAGACTGTGGTGGGAGCAGAAGCATAACTTCTGTTTTGTTTCAAATCTAAACTTACACGTGATTAATTTTTCTCTTGGATCCGAGCATTTTCCTCCAAGGAGGTTTTTGATGTGGTCGTTTCACTTTGCTGTGGAGTTTCTGCGTGCTGGTGAGGCTGCTCCTCTTTCTCACCTAAATCAGCAGCAAAAGCCAGGGACAGCTGAGGTGGGAGGAGAACCTGAGTGCGAGGGGAGGCATTTTGGGGCTGATATGTCAAGAACAGAAAGCAGCTGAGGCTTATGGAGGTGTGCTCTGACTTGTGAATGGGATTTGAACACGGTCATGCCCTGCTTATCCACAGAAAACAGAGAGACAAGTGCAGTTGTGGGAGTCACTGTTGCTTGTCTTGAAGGAGTGTGCACGTGTTGAGGGCTGAATTTACCCAGGCTTTCCCCTCCCACCCTTACAGTAACACTAGCTATTTATGTTTTGATTTACAGCACGGGTGAAATAGTAAAAAACGTGCATCCTCCAGCTTCCGTTTTCAGCTCCCCTGTCCCTCCTCCCCCTCGTGCCAGGGGAGGGTGTCAGGACAACTACAGACATTGGTATTAAAACAATTAAGACATTGTTTAAGTAAATAAAAACTCCTGAGAGCAGCCCTTTTTCTCCCTGCCGTCCCCCCCACCATCAAAACAAGGTGATTCTCTGCGATGTATTTTGTAGTTACATTGGAAAGGATGGTGCTTTTACCAAATCTCTTCATTAGAAAATTCAGTTATGCAGCTTCTGTCAGTTTTCCCAGTTCTTAGTCATTAGCTTGTCCTTCTGCCTCATTTATAGACCAGATTCAAACCCCACGGAAAGTAAATAAAGGTTTCAGTGCATTTTGATTCAGTCTGTTGTACTTAGGGAGAGCTGTAAACCATCCTGTCCTCAGCTTATTTGTCCCTGTCTGCAATACCTGTGTTGGCTCACAGGGGTTTCAATGCAGAAAAAGCACCCATAAGCTGATCTGTGAATTAACTCAGCTTCTGGCAGGTGAGACCCCCCCCCCCATGTGGGAGCCATCCCCTCTTGTGTCAGAAGCTGGGATGCCACACACACCTCCACCTGAGCCAGGCTTCCCTCAGCCCTGGGGGAAGGAGGCATTTGAGGTCAGCAGGCATTTGACCCATTTCAGTCAGCAACATGGAGATAATGGGAGTTGAAAACCCAGCAGATCTCTTTCTTTCTGCTGTTTGTGAAGGGGCCTGGGGTGAACAGTGCACATGCAAATGGGTATGGAGGAGTTAGGAGAGTGTATTTCTAAAGCTGGGTGTCAGAAATTGGTTTATTTGGGTGAAGAGAAGGAAAGGGCCTTCAGTGTGTCCCAGTTTGGGATTTTTTGAGTGTACCTGGACTGAGCTTTTCTCTGGCCAGTGGTCTGTGAGGAGGAGCAGCACGTTCCCTGTGCTCTGCACTGCTTAGCTGAGCTGGGACAGTGATGCTGAGGTGAAGCAGATATTGTCTGCATGGTCATTATTTAGCTTTTCCCACAGTGTGAAGATGAACTCCTGAAGGTTTGCTTAAGCAGCCATATGGTGATATTAAAAAAACAAAACAAAAAAACCCCAGAAACTAAATTCTGATTTTAACCCCCAAAAACCCGATTCTCACCACTTTGGTCTAAAATTAATTTTCTGTGTTTTATATTTCATTCTTCATCCCACTGTGTGTCCTATATCCCTCCCAGTCAGGGAGATAACTAAGGGCAGAAGCACAGAAAGAAACTGGTGGGTAAATGATGAAGTTGATGTGAGTTAAATGGTGAGTGGAGTGGGAAGACATGGAGAGGTGGAAAGTCTCCCAGGAACTGATCTGGAGCTCTGGAACTGGGAACAGGACACCAGACTAGAAATGGGAAGAGGACTTTCAGCATAACTGCAGCCAGAGCTTCTTCATTTAAGTAGAAGTGCAGTTTTAAATTGAATGCCACTGAAGAAGAGGAAATGATGTATCAGAGTTTATTTAAGGAGGTGGCTGGACTCCAGAGGCATTGGGAGTGGAAAAGACGTAGAAGGTGGAGTTGGGATGGTGTTGACAAGAGATGGCACAGATATGGCACCTGAAATTGATGTAAACAACAACAAGAACAAATTGAGGGTGATTGTGGTGAAGCCATGGCAGCAGAAACTGATGGAGCAGAGAATGAAGGCAGAAACTGTAGGTCTGCCAGCATCTGCTGGGAAAAGAAATATTTCTGATTCTAGTATATATTTATGTAATTGTATTTAGCAAAATAAACATGAAGCTGCAAAGGTGTGGAAAAGGCTGAATTACCTGAGATATCCCTGGTGCTGTTCTTTGTAAAATGTGAGCTGGGCCAGGTGCTCACAGGAGCAGAGATTGCTGCAGATGTCCTGGGAGGAGTTCAGGCAAGGAAGAGGCAGCTGAGGGCTGTGGACCAGAGCTGGGCTCAAGGTGTTGGGGTGCCTAAAAAGAATTATCTGGATGGTCAGACATCTTTTTTGCAGTTCCTATCTGCTGAGCCTGATAAAAAAACGTCCAGTGCTGCAGAGGAGTGAGGAGAAAACAGTGATTCTCTTAAAATAATGCTGCAAGCTGTGGAGAAACATGGGACAACCCTAGATAAAAATTCCTAAAATACAGAGAATTATAGAACGGTTTGGGTTGGAAGGGACCTTAAAGATCATCTCATTCCAAGCCTCTGCCATGGGCAGGGAGACCTTCCACTATCCCAGGTTGCTCCAAGCCCCATCCAGCCTGGCCTACATCTCCAAAGCCCATTTTGTCACACAGAAATCAGGTGTGCATGTCCAGTGTGGACTCCAGTTATGATCTGAGTCTCCTGTGACAAATTTGCCCACTTTTTTGAGGAGTGTGTGGTAACACCAAGCACAGAAGAAGCTTCACTGCTGACAGATGGCCAGACAGATACCTCAGGGATGAGGTAGACACAGTCTGCTGGGTGGCAGAGGGAAAAGAGAAATGCTCTTTTCCAGCCCAACATTTCTGTAAGCCAGGGTCCAAATACCCTGAGCAGATTTCTGGATTAAACAAAGACCTTAAATACCTCCACAGCTGAATTAGGTTCATCACAGCATGAAACTGTGCCTGCACAAGGAAGGATGTTCATAAGTCTGTACCCTTCTTTGGGATTTTTTTTCTTTCTTTTTAAGAGAAAGAAAGTAAAAAATAGGTGCAGATGCTGGCACTGGCAGGAAGTCAGTGCATTAAAAAAACATCCTGGTACAAGATGGTGAAGTATTTAAGGAACACTCCACCTGTGTCATTAAAAAAAGCACCAAAAAACACCCAAAAGGCCATAGCAAGAAATCTGTGAACCAGCACCAAAATCATGCAGAAATAGAGAAATGGCTGTGCTAGTGAACAGGAGGCAAAAGGAAAGGACATATTGTAGCTACATCTCAGTTCGGGGTATTTTTATTTTCCTCAGTACATTGAGAAGCTCTTGAAAGAATTTTGTGTTCAGCGTTTGTTAAACAGTGCTCAGCCACTTCTAGTTTGGTCTGTGTTTGTTAGAAGACAATTAAAACCTGAAAATATAGAATTAAAAATTCTAGATAAGTACAATAGGGATAATAACTTTGAAAACATTTCTTTTGAGCTTATGTGGTCCAGGTGCTACAGAAATGAAGTGATACAGAAAAATAAATTAACCAGAAGTTTTCCAGGAAAATAAAGAAGCAAAATTGACAAGTTGTTCTTAGTACACTGGGCCCCAAAAATGCACAAAAAAAGAGAGAAAAGTTTTACAAAGGAGAGTAAACTGAATAGCTGGGCATTTTCCCAACAGTACAAGTGAGAGAGATTGCTTTGTTTCAGGACCACGCGTGACAAAAATTCATTGAATGTGAGGAAAGAAAGGGATCTGACCTGGCTATGGGGACAGGACCTGGAGGGGTTTAATCCAAATAAAGATTTGGTGGGTCTGCTCTGCTTCTCTTTCCAGTTTGTACAAATAATTAGGGTTTCAGCTTTAAAAGCCCTGCCGAGGTAGATAAATTCACATTGTCTGCTGGAAAACAAAAGGCATGTCTGAGAGAGGTTCTTCTTCTGGAGTAAGAATTTTTCTCCTTGATGAGCAAATTAAAAAGTGCTCAGGGGTGTTCCTGTGCATTGGACCCTTTTTCCATTCCTAAGCAAATTCCAGAGTGGATGGTTTTGGTGTGGGGTCCTCACCCAGATGTTTTTCACTGTCTCTCCAGGCTGTCATCACTGTTAGACACAAATGCATCTGCTCCTGGATCAAACCCTAAATTCTGTGTCCTTTTCACTGGACAGCTGAACATCAGTGCTAGGACTGACCTTGGCCATCTTTGGGGCAGAAACAGCAATTCCAGGATGGGTTTGGCTTTGTTTGAAATACCCTCTTTAGGATGGGAAGGTGCACCCCTACAAGTGTTTATATCTCTGTACTGAGTGTTCTGGGAGCTGGGCTGGCAGCCCATATGTGCAGTGCAGTTGTCTCTGTAAATTCATGTGAATCCACCCTCAATCTCAGGCAGCCAGGCTACGATTTCCCAGCCTCTTTATCCCAGCCAAAAAAGGCAGTTCCTGCGCACCACCCCCCCCACATCATCATCATCATCATCATCATCACTCCTGCTTAGGGCAGGCCTGCATCCCTGCTGGGTCAGTCAGAACAGGGGGTGGATGCAGCTGCAAACTCACTGGGCAGGCAGAGAAAAGAGAGGTTGCTTTTAGAGAAATCTGCTCTAAAGTGACATCAGGCTGTGCTGGAGGAGATTGGGAAGCTGCAGAGTGACAGGGGGTGAAAAGCTGACCAAAATCCTTGGGCACAGCCTGCCTTTAGGTCAGCTCGAAGGAGTTGTTGTGTGGAGACCCAAGGGGATAGCTAAGCACAAATTGCCTGCTTTTAAGGCCCAGCTATGCATGTGTCTCTAGAAAGGCTGAGGATTCCATCCTAGAGTCCATGGATGAACGTAGTGACCACTGGCATTCCCAGCAGCTATTTCCTGCAATTCCCCAGTGGGATGGACACCAACCCTTCTACAGCTGTCAATCTGTTCACCTGTGTTAACTCCACTGGGGCTTAATCGTGTTTAAGATCTGAAAATAGACCTGAGGCTCCAGTCTTGCCTTGTGCACCACAAATGCAACCAAAGAAAGCCCCTGAGTTCAGCAGAGTCCAGCCAGGGTTTGTAGGGCATGTATAGGAGGTGGTCCTCTTACCAGTATACACCACTGGCTCCAAACACAGCTTCACAAGACATCCCAGAGGGTTTTAAACAGAAATGCCCATCCCTGTGCCTGACACTGGTCCTGGAGAAACCTGCAAGCCTCATTTCCAGAGGGGAAATAAATGCTTTGCCCAGGTCTTCTGTGTCTGTATGTGATGGGAAAGGGTTTGTGTGGGGAGCATCACCTCTGTTTTGGAATCAAGTGGTTCCAGGAACTTTTGGGAGGGTCTTCAGCTTCATGGAGTCTGGTATTGTACCAATCCCATCAGAGACTGCTGGTCCTGGCTTGCCTCACCCTCTCCCTCCCCTGCCTTTGTGAGATGTTGAAGATGGGGTGGCTGACCACAGAGAGAGGGAAAATCAAAGGGCTCTGCAATTCCCCTCCTTTTCCTCCTCTGCTCCACATCCTTGTCAAAGGAAAGTGTGAGAGATGTTGGGTGGCACCCAGAGGGGTTCTGAACTTCCTCCTTCGTGAGCAGGCTGGTTTGATCTCCTTTGAAATAACAGCTGATAGGGGCACCCAAAATGAGTCACTCGGGGGAGTTATTTAGATCCCCATTCCCTGTTTGGTCTGTGGGATGTGAGTCAGGGGATGGAGAAAGGGACTTCAGCCATCACTGCTGGTGTTCAGTGTGGCTCTTGAAATCTGCAGGAAGGCCATGAGATATGTAATGCTCATGTGCAGATCTCTGCCAGCCTTACAAACAGATCTCTGCAGGGTCAGGACCTGCCTTTTTTGCTGGGAGATGCCTTGGAAAGGGAGTGAAAGAGCGTTCATTCCCTCCAGCTATAACTCCTGGATCCTTTCCCTCTTAGTGAAGCTGATCTGGAGAATATGAACTCATTTTGCAAGCAAAAAAAGGAGACAGAGCTGGAAATGTTCCCTCTGACCTCGAGAAAATGACAGTTTGATGGCATTAGGAAAGCAGCATCTCAAATCCAGAAATATTTCCCTTTTCAGTTGGCCCTTGTTCAGTAAATTGCCATCTTTACTGTGTCATACATGCATCCATTTTCAGTCAGTGAAAGGCAAAAGCACAAATCCCATCACAGGCAGCTGTCCTCCATCCAGATCTTCTGCTGACTGGGAGCAGGAGCTCATTTCTTCCTCTCTACTTAACCACAATTGATTAAGGATGTTAAGGAGTTTATTACTTCCTAATATCATCTGGGAATGATTTCCATATGTTGCATTATTCTCCAGAGTGGGCAGAGCCCCCCTGTGCCAGCAAAGTGGGGCGCAGCATTGCTGAACCCCAATTACACCGTATTTAATGTTTCACTGTAGGAGAGGTTGCAGGTGGCCTCTTACAGAAAGCTGCATTTCATCAGAAATATACCTCACAGTATCCTTTCCACTGGGAAATTAAGCAGACACTCTCCATATCCAGTGCAGCTGTTTCTGGTGTTAAATTAAACTGCTTCTATTACAGCGAGCCGTGCTGGAGCTGAGTTGTGTTGTTTCTTAATTGTTTATGGCCATGGATGCCAGCCAAGTAGCAGTCCTGTAGTGGTAAACGCTGGAGATCTGACCTGGAAAACAGATGTTTGGGCCAAAGCCAAGGGGGTTTCAGGAAAGACAGTGGGAGAGAAGCAGGAAACCAGTTATCTGTCTGATTTATTGGGCAGGGTAGAGAAATCCACCCCAGAGCAGAGTGCTCACACGAGGCTGGTACAGCAGTAAACTCTGGTTTTAGCAAGCTTGAGCCGGTCTTTGCAAGGCTTAGGAGGGCAGCTGTTGGTTTATCAGTGCTGACTCTTGCTGTGCCAAACCCACGTGCTTTGCAGCTGGTGGAAAATTCTCACCTGTTTGCTGGAGGCTGCAGAGCAGCTCCTGCAATTAACTGGTTTATGTGAAGCCCCAGCACAAGTCTTTTAGGTTTGATACATTAAAGGGATCCGTTGAAATTTTAGTGGTTTGAGGAATCTGATCAAAACCAGATGCTGCAGTGAGGTGCTTCATGTGAGCAGATCAGGTATTCCCACTTGCTCTCAAAGGAGGGAAGTCCCACATTGGTGGTTCCAGCTCAGCACCTGAGGGTGCCAATTTCCCTCTGTTCCTCTCTCAGGAGCCCAGGTGACTGCCTGATGTGGGGATGCAGGTGCTGCAGACATTTGGGTCTCGGTGAGCTCTATCCCACTGTGTCTCCACAGAACCACAGGCTGCTTGAGCTTTGAAGTGAAAGCTCCTCTTCTTGTCCCCCTCTCCTGTCCAAGCAGGGACACCAGGACCTGCCCCAGATCATGCCCAGATGGCTTTTGAATATTTCAGGAGTGAAGATTCCACAACATCTCTGGGACACGTGATCAGGAAGATCTTGATTGCACAGAGCCAAAATGAAGTGTTGCACTGGAGGGGAGGGAGGGAACATCCAGCATTTAGGCTGAAGGAAAGTTTTACATGTCAGTGCTCAGGGAGCTGATCCACAGACCTGAACAGGTGTCTTGTAGCACATCCAAGCAGTGATTTTTGGAGCAGTGATAGCAGTATTCAGCAGGACAAGATGCTTTCACAGTTCTACCTGTGCTGTGAATACATTGATTTAATTGAAGTGTGATGAATTTCAGCTCAAACGTTTAGTCCTAATTTTATTTCTTTAGTACCTGAGTCAATAGTGTCACCACATTTTATTGCTGAGGAGCCATCAAAAGATCTTTGGATTCTTTTAGCAACGCTCATGTTCTTAGATGCCCAACATACTGACTAATAATTCTGACTGGCACTCTGAGCTTTTAAAGGTGAATTTCGAAAGTCCTGGTAAGGGAATGCTTAACCCCTGGCACTTCCTCCCGCTCCTGCTTGTGGAACAACAGGTTCCTAAAGCCAGAGATGTAGGAATTAGGGATTTGTAAGAGGATCATAATTTTTTCTTGCCCAGCAGTGACCAGAATTGGTGGAGTATGGTAGAGGCAGAGAGGACATTTCTGTTCACACACAGAGGTTCAATGAAGATGTTTTGGCTGTTGGTTTTAGTCTTTGGCCATCTTTAGCTTTCCACACTGATGCTACAGAATATACAGCTCCTTGGATTTCTCTTCTGCTGCCAGAGACCCTTTGATTTGTTTTTCCTTTTGTCTTTAGTCTTTACAGGCTTCTTGTTTTTTGAAACAAAGGAAATGTCTAAGTATTAACAAATGTCTGCATCACACAGAGAGGGAAAATATATATATATTTCTTTCCACTGAAGAGATTTTTCCCTTCATAATTTGATCAGGTTTCTCTGCTTCTGACAGTTGAGGCTGAACTTTTAGCCTTTTCTTGCCGTGGAGCACTCACAAACCACTCACTGTACTTCTGTGCAGTGCCACAGGTCTATCTGTGCTTGAGGATCTATCTGAATGCAAGTGGCTCTCCAAAGCAGCTTCATCAGGCACTTGGCTAATGTGAAACATCCTTCTGAGGTGCTGCCCTCATCCAGAGGAGAACAGGATTGTCCTGATTGCCTATATCCAGCCCCACCTGGTGCTTTGACTTTCCCTCCAGCTTCTGGGAACTTGCAGAAGCCCTGATGTTTTCCTGGTCAAGGGCAGTGCCACATGCAAAGACCCATGACCTCCGCATTCCTAGAGATACACAACAGCCATGAGTCACAGGACATTTTTCTCTTTCTCTGCCCCATCCTCTCCCCCCAGAAACCTGATGATTTTCTTCTAAGTGCGGTATCCAAGAGTTTGTGACTTTTTTGCTGTTTTCCTGAAAACTCAGCCTGATTGTTGGCTAAAGCACCCAGGAGCTCAAATGGGAACGAGAGTCTTCTGATGCTGTTTATTGTATAAATTGGCCTGATGTAAAGTAGTACATTTAGGGAAACCTTCTGGGAAGACAAATTCTTTGTCAGAGAACATGGACAGTTGGCTTCATGAGCCATCTGTGTCGGAAAATGTTGGAATGTGAGTGCTCAGTGCTTGTGAATACTCAGCCAGAAGATTTGGCATTCCAGTCCCAGCAATAACTGCAGCTGTTTGTCTTTGCTTTAAAAACAGGAGGAAGGAGAAGATCTCATCAGATCCAGGATACAAGTGGAACAACAACCTGGCCATGTGCTGACGAAAAGTTTTCTGGGTTTTGTAGCAGCCCCAGACTTTTGTATGAGGGGCTGATGGAAACTCATCACTCCACACTGCTGGGGAAGAGAGAAGACACTCAAGCAAAGGGCTACATCTTGGTTCCTCAAGTTTTCCTCTCTCCTTGATGGTCTTGCCTCCTGTGTCCTTGAACAGAGAGGCAGGTTTTGAAGTCAGCCTGGCCAGAGGAGCAGTTATTCCTTCAGCTGAGAAAAATCTTTCCATGTTGTCCACAACAGTGATGAAAAGAGAAGCCCCTCTCAGAGACTGAACTTACCTGTCAGGAAAATACCATTTGCAAGGTAAGAAAATGCTATTCCCAGCAAAGAACCTGGAACTTCCTCCATGTGAGGATAGAGAAGCTTCCCTTCAGAAAGATCATTTTTATGTGTAAAATGCAGAAGAGACTTGGCTGCATCCCACACCACGAGTCACTCATCCTTTTGCTGTTGTGCTTGACAATGTGTCATTGTCAATATATTTGACAGATAACAGCTGGTGGTAGCACTGATGGCTTTTAACTCTGGTGGTCCAAGACAGACATCTGCAGCTGAGTTCAAAGTGCCTCTTGCTCCCCATTGACTGGAGGAGAAGCCAGGAATGACAAGCTCAGATGATGAGACAAAAGTTGGGTGATAAATCCCAGTTTTGGGCCCAGATGGTACAATGATGGGCACTAGCTACAGCAGTTAATAATTCCTGGTTTCACTAAATCTTCTCTCTGAAGGCTTTGAAAGACCTTGCAGAGGAAGTTTTGTAGTGTTTCAATCCAAAGGTTTTTTAGTGTTTCCTGGCATCTTGATTGTATTTGTTTCTGTTTTCAGCTGCTTAAAATAAATCCTGAGGTGCTGTTTTTTCTGGTGGGGTATTTTTTTAACTGCCTATACAGTGTGGTTCATATGAGCTGAGCTTTCTCTTTATAGCTTCACTCGTGAACATGGTTCAGCACCCAGGAATGCCTGAGCTCCTTTCCGTGCCGTGTATAAATAGTGCACAGTTATTTCTCAGTTTCACATTCCGCTTGCAGGCTTCCAACAGTATTCCCAAACCCCTCTCTACTCCCGTAGCACTCAGGCTCTTGATGTGACTCAACATAAATTACAGCAGGGGTTTATCCCGAGCCAAGAAATCTCTGATTTGTGACTCCTGTGCATTGTCGTCCTCGTTCCCGACGGTCGGCGTGAAGTCATCAGTGCTCAGAGCTGCTCTTGTGGGATTTTCCAGCCCTGTGATGAGTTCAGCGCCGTGGTTAAGCCGGCAGCTGAGTTTCAGTACCTTGGGCACGTCCAGCAGCGCTGGCTCAGTCGGTGGAAGGAAGCCGGAGAGGCTCCAGCTGGATGGATAACTAGCGGCCGGCGGACCGCTGTGCCACGCAGATAAGGGGCTGCTTAAAACCAGGGGCGTTTTTAGACTCTCTCCCAAGAGTCGCCCGTCTTTTGTTTGGCACAGGACTTGTCATGTCTCCCTTCCTGCGAATTGGTTTGTCCAACTATGACAGTGGCCCTTACCTGCCGTCCCAGGGGGAGGTGATTAGCCCCTACTGCGCCGTGATGGTTAAAGAAGCCGTGGAGTCAGGTGAGTGGGGAGGGGTTAAGTGTGGATGGGGGCTTTTATAAGTCACGTCTGTGCTTTTCTGTGTCATTTCCTGCGTGTAGGTAACACGCTGGCAAATCCTAGAATGAACCGTAAAATAGGTTGGCTTGGAAGAGACCTCAAAGATCATCCATTTCCAACCCCACTTTATAAAGATTTGTGAAGCCCTTTGTGTGTCCCAGCACAGCGCAAGTTTGGGTTTGGCGTGGTCTGCAGGGCAATCTGATTTTAAGATGACGCCAAACAAATCTGTGTCTTCAATCTGAGGATATTATCAGCTGCATTACAAGCCCCAGCATGTGACAGAGCAGATGAGCTGAGCTGTATTCGGTTTCACCCTTCCACGACCAGTTGTTGGTTTGTCAGTGGGACTCCAGACAGGTGAAATCTGAGTGTGCTAAAATATTCTGGCAGGGCCACCTTTGTTTAATCACTTTCTGGGGGGAAACTGACAGACACCGCCACTTCCATAATTTAAAAAAAAAAAAAAGGCACTCAAACAGCCCAGTCTCTGCAGAGAGTGTTAATTTCTCCGTGTAAAAGGTTCAAAAATGAAACCTCCTGAGGAGCTGTTTGCTGTGTCTGGATCTATGGATTGTTGCATATTTATCCTGGTTGAACAACACTGATGAGTCCTCCTTCAGAAAACATTATATATCTCAAGCATGAAAATGCATATCTTATGCATGAAAATGCATCTTATGCGTGAAAATAATTCCAGTGAAAGGATTAAATGTTCTCCAGTTGTACTTTGAAGAATCATGAAGAGCAAGACCTTCAGTGTTAGGGAATTACTCATATTGGCTGATATTTAGCTTAAATCTTTGATAAATTTCTAATTTGACTGCTGTGATTCTTTGAAAAATAAAATCCACTCAGAAATCCCTATTTATTGAGAATCCCCATGACTGTAATCCCCAGAGGATGTTAAAGTAGTTTTAAAAAATTAGAATTTTAAAATAGTTCAGTATTTCACTGGGGTTCCTTTCTGTTTAAGAGTCAGCATTTATCACATTGAACTTTGTCTTGCCTTAAATGATACTTTAAATAATAATGGAAGATGTGGTGAATAGTAAATTCCAAAGGAAAGAAAATACAGCATGACAAGATATCCCTAAGATCTCACTTTTATAAGAAAATACATTCTATTTCAGCTCTGTGCAGAGCTCGGCTGTTTGCTTTAATGGGGCTTTTGAAAGCCATAACTCAAATTGAAATCTGTGTCAGTTCAAAAGTGAATAAAACCAATTTGGTCAGAACAGACCTGTATTTATTTGTCTGACACAGAGCTGAAAGTGTTTTCTGGTATCCAATAAACACAAAAGTATTTTCTAAGGGATATAATTTTTGTGTTCCTCAGAGTCAATAATCATAATTATTATAATAATTATAGTTATTTTAATTATTACTATAATAACCATGATTATTTTAACTATTATTATAATAAAGCCTTTACCAACAAGAAATAAAAAATTGTGTTTGAGGGAACTTTTCTCCATTAGTGAGGGCTGAGCGTAGGAAAAGTGACTTTCTGCTATGAGGAGATTTCTGTTTGCTGGGATGTAATTTCATCTGGTGATGGCTCAGAGCATGGTGGGACAGCCAGAGGGACTCATCAGTGAACCTCCTGGGACTGATTCACCTCAGACTCCCCTCCTAGGGTGGGCTGAAGCAGCCGTGGGAGGTGTTAATCTGCTGCTGCTGGAGGGTGTTTAAACGTGTGGGGGGCCAATTTACCTTAAGGGGACTGAGAAAAGCGAGGCCACCACGGAATCCATCCGCCCTGTAATTCCCAGATCCTGCTGTGTGAGCAGTCCCAGCCTGAGGAGCACATCCAGGAGGAGTGTGGTGAATCACACCCTGGAGAAGCCCAGAGCACTCAGAGGTCTGTGTCTGACGTGTGGGGAGATGAGCCTGACTCTAAATGCCAAGAATGCTCTCCGTGACCAGCCCAAGGAGCTGTCACGCTCTAACAGGCTTCAAGAAGGCAAAAGGTCTCCAGACAAACATTAAATATATTTGAGGTAGAATCATGGAATCATTAAGATTGGGAAAGACCTCCAAGAACATCAAGTCCAGCTGTTAATCCAACACTGCCAGTTCCACCACTAAACCGTGTCTTATCCCTGCTTCAGGATTATTTTTCTTTTGGTCATAATTTGCTCTCCAGCTCCCTGGTTTGACAGAGCACTTGCTACTCAGTAGTAATGGGATGAAAAACAAAAATTAAAAAATTAAAGAAAACATATGTATATCCCTGATATACAAATTTTGGCTAAAATTTTGGCATGACCGAGGAGTAGGAGTGGACCAGCTGCACAGCTGGTGAGAGATGCAAGTCATCCTGGCCTTGTGCTCTGACACTTGGCCATGAAGAAGTTTGTCAGGGCAGAAATGATTGCTGAGCAGGACAGGACATGCCTAAGTGTTCAAGGCCAGGTTGGATGGGGCTTGGAGCAACCTGGTCTAGTGGAAGTTGTCCCTGCCCATGGCAGGGGGGTGGAACTGGATGGTTTTGAAGGTCCCTTCCCACCTAAACCATTCTGTGTTTCTATGTTTAGCACTGGCAGAGTGTGGGGTTTTTAGGTTTTGTTTTTGGTTGGTTGATTGGTTGGCTGGGTTTTTGCAAACAGAACAGTGGTAGATGATAAATGTGTTTGGTTTCCAAAAACAGGGAGCTTGACTTTGGGTTCATGCCAACCAGCCATAATGAAAAGGTCATTGGGACAGAGGTGCCCAGGGATGTGGGAGTGATGAACATCCTCTGTGGACACAAGGATGTCACAGCAAGACCACAGTGAAGAATTTCAGAAGTTCTGGACAGATCTTGGGCAGCCTTTTACATTTTTTCACTTACTTATTTTTGTGAGGGGGACCTTGTGTTGTTATAATACAATCTGAAAACAAACAAACAAAAAAAAAAAAAAACCAAAAAAAAAAACCCTTTGAAAAAGAAACCACACCTCCATACAGTTGGAGGTGTTACAGCAGTTTATAATTGATGACAAAATATTTCAGAAATTATATGTGCCTCTGAGATATAAAAAGAGTCTGCCCTTTAAAAGTGGCTTCTGCCTTCACAAGCCACCTGGTCGGGTGCCATTTTGCCACCTGCCTTGGTGACATTTGCTTCCTGAAGGCTCCTGCTCCGTGTTTGAACTCAGCAAAGCCTCCAGGAAAAGCACTCCCAGCTACAGTGGAAGCTGCTGCCCAGGAAAGACAGTTGCTATTTCATTTTTCAGGAACCTGGGGTTAGATTAATCCCTGGCAGAATTCCACAGCCGTCAGCAGGGACACACCAGGGGTGACTGTCTGATCCCATATATCAGGCAGTTCATTCACATTCCAGGGTTTGTTTATTTAAGCCTGGTGTCCTGGAGTGCAACACAAATGAAAGCACTTGTTTTGCAAGTGCTGTGTTTCACATCTGTGGCTTTTTCACTGATGCAGCAAAGAAATAATGGTCCTTTACTCAGATTTCTGTTTTCTGGGATGCTGGAAAGTTTATGTCTCATTTTTGTCTCTGATTTTTTGTGAATTAGTCCTCTCATTTAGAGAAAAAAATTTCTTCAGCGCGTGTCACCTTCCAGGCTGTCAGCTGCACGTTCTTTTCCATCTGGGATTATTGGAAATAGGAGCAGGGTCTTTAGACAGGGGTCACAAGTCTGCTGCTTTTTTTCTCTTATTTCTTCAGCTTCAGCATTTGATGGGTTGAACATTTACAGAGGGTAACTGTGATATAGAATTTACCTTGAGTAAGCATCGAAGACTTTTACAGGGCTGTGTGAAGTAAAACTGGCTCTGTGAGATAAATAAATCTGGCTGAGACTCTTTTCAGAGAGACCCAGTTAGAGAGAACCTCAGAGATACCCATATTTTTACCCATCACCATATTAAGATGCTGTGAAGGAAGAGGAATTAAAGCATTAGGGAGAGTTTGCTTCATTGAAGACTCTACATCCCTGTGGAATGGTTACAGGTCTGCAAGACAGTTCATGTTTTAACATCCCTTAGTTGGTTACTGGGTTGGACATTAATCCCAAAGTGCACCCAGCTTTTGCGGGGTTTGAAGCAAACCTGTCTCATTTTGCAGTGCCTTGGGATAGAGGATAAACAAGGTAGCTGTCTGGGATGGGATTCACCTGATTGGAAGTGGGTATTTACAGTGTTGGAGTCAGTATTAGAGATCTCCTCCACAGAACTGATGGAGTCAAGGGTGGAAATTACCTTTTTAGGGTAGCTGTCTGTGTTTGGTCTCATGAGCCCTCACTGGATGGATTTGTGTTGTCCCTCTCGACAGAGAATGGCCAAGTGTACGTGCAGAAGAAGCCCACCATGTACCCACCCTGGAACAGCACTTTTGATGCCCACATCAACAATGGCCGGGTCATGCACATCGTGGTCAAGGACAAAAGTGCTGAAATGGTCTCAGAGACCACAGTGGAGCTCAAGGTGCTGGCGGAGAGGTGCAAAAAGAGCAATGGGAAGACAGAGATATGGGTGAGCGTCACTCTCTTCTCCTGCAGGATGTGCTGGGGAGCTGCTGCAGGGTGAGGGGATGTGTCCTTGTGTCCGTGTCAGGCTGTGGCTGTCACCAGCAGCACAGTGGGGGCTGGCTGGAATAATGTTTGAGACTATTTGGGTGTGACTTGAGAGAGAGACTTGTCAGAAGAGAAGAGCTTAGCACTTTTATTTTAATTGAAACCTGCCCTGTGCTAGTGAGGATCCTGCTTCAGGTGAGCTGTGCCCATGTATTAATCTTTACTGAGTAAACCCACTGGGAGCAAATGTTAGTATGACTGGCTGAACATGAGTTATTTTATGTTCTCTGGGGAAACAGCTTTAAACATTTTATCTATTATCAAGTAGTTGATTCACGGCTGCCTGAGTTGAGAGTTATATCAGAGCAAACCCTTAAAAATCACTGAAGTTATGGTGGTGTAAATTTGAACAGTCTTCACAAGAATGCTAAATGTAAGGTTGTGCTCCCTGGTAGTCCAAGCAAGAAAGATCTTGGCAGAAATCTTGAAAAGGTAATATCCAGCTTATACATAGTCCAGTGGATTCAGATTTCCAAAGGCACTTATGGATGATGAGTCAGGTAGGTGGGAATTGCCAAGTCCAGAGGGAAGGCCCCAAAAAATGCCTGAATAAGCTTGTAGCATCCCTCAGGTTGACTGTAAAGAAGTTAGACTTGCAGAAATGAGTGCCTAAAAGATCTCAGCATCACCTGTCTGAAGCTGGCTGGGTTTTTTGAACTGCTCCCACTTTCCCCTTGCAGGATCCATTGGGAACAAGTTTTCTCTATAGATAGGGCTGGTCCTAATTAGGTGTCTAAAAAGATGCCCACATCTTCTGTGGTTTAATCACATCCATCTCTCCTATCATGCTGCTCTGAGTGTTTGATATGAGGTGACCAACCCTCCTCTCTCTGTAGTTGCTCCTACCTTGCCTTGTTGCCTCACTTGGGTATGAGCAACCTGAAAATTAACATTCCTTGCTATTCATCAGTTCCCACTGGGAACAGGAGATCGCTTGAAAGTCATCTGAAATGATTTTTCCTTCTTTGAATGACTGTTTAATGGACCTTTCTTCTTATTTTTCACTTATCTCAACCAGCTAGAACTGAAGCCTCAAGGGCGAATGCTGATGAATGCAAGATACTTCCTGGAAATAAGTGGCAAGTGATTCTGTTTGTTAATTTATGGCTGTGATTTCTGGGCTGTGGGGCAGACATGGTGTCTTCACTAAAAGCAGTGACTGGCTATGTTATAACTGACTGATCCATAGCAGCAAACAGAACTGTTTGAAACGAAAACTCCAGAAAAGCATTTTTTTATTGTGTGGTGACTATTCTTCTGTGATTTGCAAGGCAGATTTTTTTGGCTGGTTTACCACTAAATGGCAGATATTCCCATTATGCTAAACAAGACAGATCAGATACATAAGGAGCCAGCTCCCTCTGAGATCACTTTGCTTTATGTACTACAAGAAATACATGGAGGGTCTGGAGGGTGCCCAGGGAAGGGAATGGAGCTGGGAAGGGTTTGGAGCCCCAGGAGAGGCTGAGGGAGCTGGGAAGGGGCTCAGCCTGGAGAAAAGGAGGCTCAGGGGGCCCTTGTGGCTCTGCACAACTCCCTGCCAGGAGGGGACAGCCGGGGGGGTAGGGCTGTGCTCCAGGGAACAGGGACAGGAGGAGAGGGAACGGCCTCAGGCTGGGCCAGGGGAGGTTGGCTCTTAGGGAAAATTTCTTGTCAAAAGGGCTGCATTCTGCTTTGCTGAAGAAAATGGGTTTAATTCAAATGCTTGGTCTTATTCTCCCATCTTTGTTGCCAAAATTCTCATATCCTCGGGTGTAGGGTGAAGCTGTGAGGTGCAGGTGTCTGGAAGGCTCTTCCATTTATAGAAACAGAGAAGCACTGAGAGCAGCCATGGCCATGCTGATATTTTCTTAACCATCCCTGCCTTTAATATAGATTGGACTGCTGTTTGTGTGTTACAAGGTGTTAGGGAGGCCAAAGCATAGAAAATGCAAGTTGTGCTTCTATTACAAATACCAAGATCAACATCAGATCACACAGGGGGCCAGTTCCCACAGGTTACCTGTGTGACTCACTGTGCAGTGCAGGAGTGAAACAAAACAGAGATTGATTTTCTGGGTGAATATCAAATTTGCAGGCACAAGCACATGTAGAAGTGCACGTGAAGTCAGAATTGGTTTGTTTGCTGTCCCAAAAAGTTTAAATAACTGTGAATAACAGCAAGGGCACAGCAAACAGGAAAGGAAGTCTTGGCATGGAAAAATAACAAGAAGAACATCCTAGGAACATAAATATCTGCTTACTGACACATGCATATGCACACAGAAGGGATTCTGTTAAATAGCCATAAATATAAATACACATATACACGTGTTTGTGTCCATATATCAGAAATTATTAATTTCTATGTAATTTTATCCTTTTTAGGGCATCCTTCTTCAGCACTGTACAAACTCAGTTTTATGTTTAAATTCCCTCTCCTTGAGAAATTTTTGTGCCAGGTTTCAATAGCAGCATTATGAATAGTCAGGAGAGCTCAGTGCCCCAAGTCTAAAGTCATTTTAGTGTAGGAATTATGGATAAAAACCATCCAAATGAGACTTTTGTGGGTTTCGTGGAATGATATTTCTTTGAGTATTCATTGCCATAAGTGAATCATCAGCTTCAGTCACGTAGTATTTGGGCAACTGCATTTTCTCAAGGCACCTGATCAGGACAGGGTGCACTTAAATATCTTTCCTCTCCTCCCAGATGCAAAGGACCTGGCTGACTGTGAGACTGAAGGCTTCTTCTCCTTGCACCAGCGCAGGGGAGCCATCAAGCAGGCCAAAATCCACAACGTCAAGTGTCACGAGTTCACAGCCACCTTCTTTCCTCAACCCACCTTCTGCTCTGTGTGCCACGAGTTTGTATGGTAAATGCAAAAGGATCTGTGCTTCTTCTCCTTGTAACCCTAGGAACCAGTTCTGGTGTCAGTGTGGCACTTGGGAACGGGATTTAGTGTTGGACGTGGCAGATCTGGGTCAGTGGTTGGACTAGATGATTTTAAAGGTTCTTTTCCAGCCTGAAAGATTTCATGGTTCCCTGATGAATATCTGTGCTCCTCCTGTAAGACTCTTGGCATCTTACGTGTAGAGTTATTGCATCACTTTAAGGATGTGGTTTGTGGTTGTAATTCCAACTGTGAAAATTCCCCTCAATTTTTAATTTATTTTTTAGAAATATTTTTGGGCTTGGCGAAATACACAGGCATTTCTCATTGGTCCAGTTTGCTGTTTGGATATCATGAAATTCAGGATGTGAATGTGTGCTGAAAAGGCTGTGAGAACCATAGAGAATCACTCCACCATTAGATTAAATGAAGATAATGAAATTAAATAATCTCTACAAAGAGTGATAAAAAGCAAAGCTATTTTATTCTCCTTCTTTGATAGTTATTGCTCTCCTCTCTTCTACTGAGGCTTTCAGACAACTCAGAATTAACCACTGCTCTGTTCATTGCAGGGGTCTGAATAAACAAGGCTATCAATGCAGACGTAAGAAACTTTTATTTTGTTTTCTTTTTGTCATGATTTGCTTAATCTTTTCTTAAGGAATTTCTTTATTAACACCATGACACACTTGCTGTTGCAGAATGTAACGCTGCCATTCATAAGAAGTGCATTGATAAAGTAATAGCCAAGTGTACAGGATCAGCAATCAACAGCAGAGAAACAATGGTAGGTATTATTATTATTATTATTGTTGTTGTTGTTGTTATTGTTATTATTATTGTTATTATTGTTGGTTTCATTGTTTTATTTTATTTTATTTTACTATGATTCCTTTTAAAAAATCTTGAGTGTCATTCAGATCTCTCCTACATCACTGCAAAGCAACTTCTGATGAGGCAAAAGGACCTACCGAGCTAAGGACTCTGTGATCTGATCTGTGCCCTTTGCTTTTTATGTTCCCACTGATTTCATTACCTCCTACTTAAGATTTACTCAAGTGCAGCTGCAGAATAAGCAGTTGCTGAATCAGAACTGACATTTTTCTCATGCATAAAGTATAACTCAGAGGGAAGTCATGGACAGGAGGAGAGATTTACTGGAGAAAACTCTTCACTATCCAGTGTTAGGCTGGACATCAGGCTGAATTTTCATATTTGTGCTTGAACATCCCATTCTGTGTTATCTGAAACAGTCAGTGGGAGATCTGATATCTCCACTATTATTTGCTTTATTTTTCTCATGTCAATTTATTCTAAACTTTTCTTTTTGGTAGCCAAAAGCAGATCTTAAACTCCTGATAGGACTATTCCCTTTACCTTGTGTCCTACCACTTCTGTTTGCTCTCACTCCCACCCTGGCTCCTGTTCTCCTACAATTTTTATAGATGAGATTGCTCTCACCTCTCTTCTGACATCTCCAGGGTAGATGTAACCAACTTTGTCGTCACCTTTCATACTAAAAGAATTACATGGAGTAATTCATGACAACAAATGTAGACATCCATTGCAGAATGAGGTGAATAATTTTTAAAAGTACCAGTGTTTTCCCACTGGGCATTAGGGGAGCCTGGGTGTGTAAATGAGGCACAAGCAGTCCTTTGGTCAAGGCCAGGGATGAAATGACCCAATTACCTCTGAATTGCAGTTACTATGTATCAAAATTTGGGTTTGTGTGCCTGATGGGCAATTTCTGCTTGGCAGTCCTACCCGAGGATAACAGGGCCGTAGACAAACCAGCTTCTGTGGGACACGTTTGGTTTTCCACACGGAGCTGAGGTGGAAATGAGGAGTGGATTTTCAGCCTGGCTTTTGTCTTGCAGTTCCACAAGGAGAGGTTCAAGATCGACATGCCCCACCGCTTCAAAGTCTACAACTACAAGAGCCCCACCTTCTGTGAGCACTGTGGCACCCTCCTCTGGGGCCTGGCACGGCAGGGGCTGAAGTGTGACGGTGAGTCCCTGGCGAAGGTGGCACCAGCTGAACGTGGGAGGGGTCGTTGTCTTCGGAGGGTGGCAGTCTGAAAATCCAAATCTCATTTACCGCCCTTCTCTGCAAAACCAGTATGAGGTGGCACGCAGGAGGGTGAAGGAGTGGTCTTCAGGACTGTCCTTCAAGGAGGATCATTCTTCAAGAATGAGGACAACTGTCTGTGCACTGAGAGATATTTGATCCAGAAGGATAATGAGTTGCTTCCCAAAGAGACAAAGAACATCACAGTGACACTGTTGGTCTTCCCAAATCAGCCCCAGTATGAACTTGCAAGCTCTATTTCCACTATCAGACCCAAGACATTTCACTGTCTTCATAACCCTGAACCAATAGGAGGATCCTCTTCTGTGATCACAGTTTATCTCTGAGATAATGGCTTGTAGTTTTAGTAGCCTGTACGTGCAGAGGCTGATGGGTGTGGAAATGCAACCTCTGGCCAGAAGAAAATACAAAAATAGCCTCCATAGGGAACCAAAACACTCCCTGAGTGCCATCTCAAGAACTCTTTAGGTGGCTGATCTCTGCCCCTGGCCAACAGCAGCCCTTGTTCCTGCCCAACCCTTTACAGCCTTCATTGTCCTGACACCTCGTGTTCTTTCTTTCAGCATGTGGCATGAACGTCCACCACAAGTGCCAGACAAAAGTAGCAAATCTTTGTGGAGTGAACCAGAAACTAATGGCTGAAGCTCTGGCAATGATAGAGAGCACCCAGCAGGTAAATAGTTTAAGCATTTTTAGATGCTCTTCTCATTAGCAAAGACCTCTTCTAGATCTTGGCTTTTGTGAGTCACACTCAAGAAGTCACGGTGTTGTTCATAAGCTAGGCACGTGACTTTTGGCTCAAAAATTTGCTGGTTGCTGTGCCCCAGGCTCGCTGCCAGCGTGACAGTGAACAGATCTCCAGGGATGGACCTCTGGAAATCGGCTTCCCTGTTCCTGTGAAGGATGTGACACCACTTCAGGCCTTGCCAGCATCTACAACAGGAAAAAAAGGTAGTTCCTCCTGGTGATACCGGGCAGAGCTTTGTTGTTGTTTGGTTGGTACATGGTTAGTTGGAGGTGACACGAGTGGGGAATTTATTACCAAGCTCTAAACAGGATATTTGGAATCCTTCTGATCACCACGGCCAATTTTCTTTCTGATTTGATATTTTTGGGTGGAGGTTGACTTCCAGTAGCTTTGAAAAACACTGATAGACTTCCACTTCAGTCACCCAGGAGCTGATCTAGGTGTCACAGCCCTCTATGCTACAAGAACAGATGTTTAGGAGGGTAAATGAGAGACTGTGCCCTTTGGACCCCAAGGAGAAATAAATGATGTCCCCATCTGTGTTTCTATTTGTTCTGCTCTACAAGTAGAACTGGCTATGCTGATGTGAAACAGTAAAGCCTCAGGTGGTTTCACATCTGTTTCACCTGTGGGTCTGTTTGTCTGCTGAGTAATGTTCAGCATTTTAGAACAGTTACATCAATGGGATAAATCCAGTGAGGGACAAAATCTCTTACAAGTTCTTATAAATCCAAGTTAGTGGAGTATTGAAAAAAATCTTAGTGATTCCACTCCAGGCCAGCTGGATTGGTTGATCTGGAATGCTTCACATCCAGAGCAGGAGCACAGTATGAAAATGCCATCCCAGCTTTTCATCTAGCTTTGGCCAGGGTTTTGAAAAGACCTTGAAAGAATGGAACCACATCGTAATGGCAAGCAGCAAGAAGGACTGGATAAGACAGGTGGCCAGGAATTAAGGATTTGGTGCCAGAAAACAAAAAGACAGGTGAAGGACAAAGGAGTTTGTAAAGTGGTTTGTAAATTTTTAAAAAATTGAAGAAGATACAGTTTTCACTGGAGTAAAGTTTCCTCTGGAGAGAAAGCAGTGTGGGAGCAGAGCCAATCTACTCAGAGACGGCCACCACACTTCCATTTGTTTGAAATACCCTTTTAAACCTCTAAGCAGAATACCTGTGAGTGTTCTGGGGATTTTCTGCTCCTGTCCAGGGGTTTACTTGAGTGCTTTGATGTGTGTTGCAGAGCCACAAGGCATCTCCTGGGAGACTCCAGTGGAGGGCACAGTGAAGGGGGAGTCTCTCATAGAGTCAGACTTGGAAGAGCATTCCCAGGAACAGCAGGAGCACCAAGTGCAGTTAAAACTGACCATTGAAGATTTTGTCCTGCACAAGATGCTGGGGAAGGGCAGTTTTGGCAAGGTAAGCACTGGGACTGGGACACCACTGTGTGCATTTGCATGTCTCTTTGTGTGGCACTAAATAACATCTGGTTTGAAGGGACACTTAGGAAAGAACATGGAATCCTTTAGGTTGGAAAAGACCTCTAAGGTTATTGCATCCAAGTGCTAACCCAGCACTGCCAAGTCCACCACTAAACTGTGTCCCCAAGTGCCACATCCAGGTGTTTTTTGAACACTTTCAGGGATGGGGACTCCACCACTTCCCTGGGCAGCCCCTTCCAATGCCTGACCACTCTTCCAGCGAAGAGATGGTCTCTAATATCCCATCTCAACCTCCTCTGGCCCAGCCTGAGGCCGTTCCCTCTTGTCCTGTCCCTGTTCCCTGGGAGCAGAGCCTGACCCCACCTAGTTGTCCCCTCCTGTCAGGGAGTTGTGCAGAGCTTAGGTCCCCTCTGAGCCTCCTTTTCTCCATGCTGAGCCCCTTTCCCAGCTCCCTCAGCCCCTTCTGGTCCTCCAGCCCCTTCCCCAGCTCCATTTCCTTCCCTGGACACACTCCAGCACCTTAGTGCCTTTCTTGTAGTGATGGTCCCAAAACTGAGTACAGGATTTGAGGTGTGGCCTCACCAGTGCCCAGTACAGGTCACTGCCCTGGTCCTGCTGCCACATGACAGCTGATAAATCTCCAAGTCTTCAAAGAATCCTTGCTCTGGCATGGCTGAATCTGAACTCCATCTTCTCCTCGCCTTCTCCTTCTCCCTGTCCCATTAGTTGCTCTCTCATGACTGCCCATGACAGGACAGGAATGCTCAAGGCAGGGCTTCAACTTCAATTTCTGTGCAGGTTGATGGATCCTGGATATCCCCAGAGAGCTGGTGGGAAGGGTCTCTATGCTGTCCCTCTTCATAGGCAGGTGAAAGCATGAGCTGAGAAGCTGAGTGTGGATCACCTCTGCTCTCCAGAGCAGCAGGTCCCCAGCTGGGAACAGTAACTGCTCTTTCCAGCTCTGATCTGTGCTGGAGCCCAAAGCAAATTTTGCAGCAGCCAAGAATTTGTGCTTTTGAAACAAGAACCATCTGCTTTCAGTGGATTCATGAATCCTGATGAATTGTGGATTGTTCTTCCCCGTTGCAGATATCCCCTGGGAGGGGACTCATGTTACTCAGTGCCAGCACAAAGCTGCAAGAAGCAATTTCAGAGGGACTCCCCATTGTATTTTCACAGCCAATAAGGAGAAGGAGTGTGGATCACATTGCCCACATCCCACATCTTTCCAAGGGGGAAACTGTGCCTTGACAAAGGGCTGCTTTTTGCCTGCTAAATGATCTGGAGCAATTGCTGCAGCCAGTTCTTCAACTGGTGAAATATTTCCTGTGTTGGCCTTTCATAGTTGAAAGTAATTGTATCATAGAATGGTTGCAGTTGAAAGGGAACTTAGAGACCATCTAGTTCCAGCTCAATGGACAGGGAAATTGTCCACTAGAAAGTGTTGTGTCTACTTGTCATGTCCCATGGTTTGCATGGGAACCAGAGCTGAGGCACATCACAGCTAAACCAGAATATCCCAAACACACATTCCTGAAATTAAGAGTGTGGATACAATAGAAGGATTTTTATTGTAAGGAAAGGATCTCTGGAGGTCTTCTAATCCAAACCATTCCTCAAAACAGGTCTAATGAGATGACGTTGCTCAGGTGTTCATTTTTCAAGTCTTGAATGCCTCCATTGAAGCACATTCTGTACCTTGTTTCAGCCTCATGCTGACATGGACTCTCCAAGCCTGCAAGCTTCTGCATCTCTCTGAAGTGCACACTGTGGGTGTGGAGAGGATGGGCCATTTTGTGCCTTTCTGCGACAAAAACTCACCCACAAGTTTCCTGTGTTGGTGTCACTCCTGGTGCCCTCATTTGCTTGGAGCGAGATTCACTTCCCCATAGAGAGGACAGGGTGTGCAGATCTCAGTGTCCCAGGGGTCTCTCCAGCTCTGCGTGATCCTGGAAGGCTGAGGGCCAGACCCATGAGGATATCTCCCTCCACCACCTCTGTGTGTGGTCTGGCATTGCCTACCTGCTCCTTGGAAGCGACAGCACAGGTCACAAAGGCAGCACGTTCCCCAGTTTCCCCAGGAGAGCAGTGCCCAGCACAAACATGAGGGTAAAAAGGGTGCCTGCAGCATCAGCACTGTGAGCATTTCTGGTCATTCAGTGCAAAGACAGAGGGAGGCTCTAGGCTCTACTCTCTGTCTGGTGCTACAAAGTGAAATGCAGCAGTAGCCAAAAGGGTAAATAAAACTTTTGTCAGGGCTAAAACTCGTCTGAGCTTACTCAGTAAATAGCATCTGGTAGAGAACTTCAAAGACCTCTTTGATGAGTCTTACACATTCATTCAGTCTATAGAAACAGGGTCAACAAGCTGTTAGTGTGAAGATCAGGACTGTCACTGCCTTCCAGCAGAGACTTCTTTGCTCTGTGGTCTCTAGAAAACCCTTCTCTGCTGCTCTGGGTCTCATTTTCCCTGCCTATAAAAATAGACAGAGGTCATAACTCCTCTGGGACGTGTTTTCCCATTCTCAGAGAAGAACTCCTGCAAAACCATGGGGGACCCAGCCTCTGTGCTCAGACCTGAAAACTGGGAGGAAGGAGAGAAAGACATCTGATACAAAACCAGTCTAATTACTGGTAGACATCATTTTCCACCTGCTGAAGATCTGGTGCAGGGTATTTGCATTTCAAATGCTGACAAAGCAATATTCTGTGTTTTGTTATTTGAAGTCAGAAAACAGGAAATACATCTCAGGAGCATTTGCATGAGGATGGTTTCTGTTATCAGAGGTGTTTGGCTCTCTGGCACGTCCTGTCCATCCTGGCATGTAGGACCCTGCTCCTGTAATTGCCAAAAACTTCTCGTCCTTCTCCAGGGCTCAACTTCATAAAACTATTCTGGGTGTGGGGAGCAAACTCAAGGTCTTTGAAGGCAGAGTGCCACCTTAAGCACTCTTTAAGGTGTATCCCAGTGAATTCCCAGGAGCTCAGCTCCCACCCTCACATGGCTGTTCTGAGGAGAGAAAATCCCTCTTTCTGAGCAGTTGTTTCCATTTTAGGTGTTCCTGGCCGAGCTGAAGAGCACAGACCAGTATTTTGCTGTGAAAGCCCTGAAGAAGGACGTGGTGCTGATGGATGATGATGTTGAGTGTACAATGGTGGAGAAGAGAGTCCTCTCCTTGGCTTGGGAGCACCCATTCCTCACTCATGTCTTCTGCACGTTCCAGACCAAGGTAAGACAAGGATCTGCCACTTTCTTCCACAGGCTGAGACTGCTTTACTAAAATACAAATACTTGGTGAAGGACGTCAGCCTGCTGGGGTCCAACTGGGACATGAAGTGGTGCTGAGGGAAGGGATCTTCAGATTAAGCACTCAGGAAATGGCTCCAGAAATTTAATCTACTTTCAATCTGGGGATGGGATGGTGTATTTGAGGATTATGGCATCCAAGACTCATTGAGGTAAAATCTGCTGTTAAAATCTGCATCCTGGTACCCTGGGCCAAGGATGTGCAAAGGCCACACCCACGGCCAGGGTAAGGATGTGCCCACACTGATGTGTTATCTGAACCTCTTGGACCAGGAAGCATTGTGCTGCAGCTAGCCTGGATCAAAGCCAACTCAAGAAACCCTGGTTTTGGAGGATAAACCTGTTGTCATTCACTTCTTTGCCCCCAGTTACTGTTAAGTGGCATCAGGCACTGGTGGTTCTGCAGTTCAGAGCACCACCTGAAATCTCTGTGACATTTAAGTAATACACATATTTTCATGGCCCTACATGCCAACAACTGCTTAGCTTCCCAGAGCCACAACCAACAGCCTGAACACCAAAGCACACACAAGGCATAGACAGAAACAATGGAAGTTTGAGAGTTTGTCTTCTCTGTCCAACCTACTCAAACCATTCCTGAGAGGTGATTGATGTCTCCTAGCTCAAATTCAGAGCAGCACTGTCTCATGGCTGCTTGTTCAGGGTTTTGTTAGGATGCTCCCAGTCCCTGCTCAGCCCCAGGATTTAGTGGCACAAGGCACTGCTCAGTGTGAGGTTAGGACCTGCTCAATGCGAGGTTCTTCTGCAGGGTCAGGAGAAAAAAATCTAACCTCTGTGGTACATCCCAGTTATCTGTGGGATGTGGCACCTGTTTAAAGACAGGTTAAATTTATAACAGGGAATGTCTGGGAGCTGCTGTAGGTGATGTGACACTGAGCTCAGCATTCACATTTAACCCCTTTGGGACTGACAGTGGGGATAATGTGTCCTGGGAATGGATCCTTGCCTGGCAAGGAAAGGAATTAACTCCCTCCTTGAGGGGAGCTGGTTTTCAGAGGGAAGTATAAATTCCCCATCTCCAAAAACAAAGAAGATCAAGATTTAATTGAAGAGATAAAACATTGACAACAGGCACAGCTCTATGAGGGAGCTTTTCCTCCAGGGATTGCTGCCTGTATCTCCAGAGGGATGCTGACCAAAGCCAGCAGCAGTACCATGCTGTCTGTGCTCCAGCCTGGTCTGGAAGCTGTGGGTCAGGTTCAGGGTGATGCAGCAGGGACAGTCTGCAGCTCTGGGTTCAGGCAGTGCAGGCATACAAGTGTCCCCTTCCCTCATGAGACCACAGCAAAAAGAGGAGAGACCAAACCGAGTCGTGTCAGGATCCAGGTGGGATTTACTGACTGTTTAAGGGGATGCTTCCAGCCATGGAAAACCTGAAGGATGGAAAAGCAATGAGTGCCTGAAAAATTCATGGGTGCCAGGCTCGAAAAGCCAGATGGATTTTCTTCTACACTTCTGGGCAGCAGCACAGAATTGCCCTCCTGTCATGGAGAGAGAATCCCCATCCATCTCATCCCAAGCCATCGCTGCCACTTCAAAGCTGTGTGATCTCCCCATCTTGGCTTCACAGAGACAGAAGCTGGAATGGGGCTGCCCAGGCCAAAGCTGCTCGGGGCTCTGATTGATTTTCAGCTCCTGTTTGTTCTCCTCTGACCTTTGCAAGCCAGCAGCGATCACTCACTGCGAGAAAGTCACCCAGAGCAGGGGAGCTGTGACAGCCTTGGATGGTCTTCCACGGCTCAGAGGACAGTGTGGTTGTCAGAATATCTTTTAGGGCAGTCATTTCAGGATCATGGAATGGTTTGGGTTGCAAGGGACCTTAAAGATCACCTTTTTCCAACCCCCCTGCCATGGCAGCGGCAGCCACGGCACCACTGTGTAGAGTGTCTCTATGGATTTTAATATTGAAAATACGACATTTTTTTGTTGAAGTTTCACTGGATAGATAAGTAGTTTCAAACAGAAACATATGTGCCAATGCCTTTCTGAATCCCCCATGCTTTGGCTTACCTGAGCTGCTCCAGGTGCTGTGTCTCTGCAAAGGACAGGAAAAACAGGAATATTCCTACACCAAAACAAGGACCTCAATAGTCCACATGTTTGCAGAGGGGGAAAAAAAAGTCCTTTAATCTGTTGACAGTTCTCTGAGCTCTGGGATGAGTTTCTTCCTCACCTCCACCCAGGTAATGAGTGACTGCTCAATTTTATAAAGCTGGATAGCTCTTCAGGCAGGTTTAGATGGCACCAGGCACTTAATGCCCCTCTCTACTCCAGTGGAGTCTGACTGATCAGTGCTTTCAAAACTCAGAATACTTTTCTTGTTTTATTGCACGAGAATAAATGCAAGCCCACAGTGTTTGGGGTTTTTTTGTCTGATCTCTTGTTTAATTTTTCTGTTTTATTTTATGCAGTCATCTTGGTATCCAGATATTCAGCTGACACAATTACATAGTGTGAATTTTAGCAATAAGCTCAGAGAGCTATTCTGCTATTCTGCTGTATTAGATTTAAAGGGACGCTCTTATGTTAAAGAGGAGGAAAAACATGTTTATAATTCTGTGAAATCCCAAAATCAGTAATGCCAAAACAGTGACTAACATCCCAGAGCTTATGTTTTATTCTTTTTTGCATTTCACTGATCTTCTGCCATAAAAATAGGCTTTCCCTTTTTGAAAGTCACTTTTATTTCTGTTTCTTTACTTCATTGACCAAGTTTTATTAGCACCCTTTGCCTAAATGCAAATTAAATCTTGAGGCATTTTGACTTGTGGCACAAAATAGCAACAGAGAAGACTATCTCAACCCAAAAGAGAAGTAATCGTTACTGCAATGTAAAAGAAAATATTACAGAAATATTTATTTTCTGCTTTACTATTGTACTATATGTTTTCTCCTGGTGGGTGAGCCTTTTTCACATGCTCTGTTGCCTTTGTGTGCTTAATACTGACTAAAAAATCTCTTACACCAGCAGGGAGGAAAAAAGAATCATAAAACAGGAGTGTGGTCCTAATTTGAAAATTTTTAGGCTCTGTTTTCCATGAGTATTTTCAGATTTCTCATTAAAATATCTCCTCAGAGATTACTTCAAGTTCTGAAATAATTTTTTTTCCCAAGCACAATTTCAGTTTTCTTCTCTCTCTCACTGGCTGTTGAGGGGCAAGGCTGATTTCTTTGCCCTGGATCAGAGCATGGGGTTGGCACGTGGGCATTTCACACCCTTTGGATGTCCAGCTCCTCTGCCTGGTTGTGCCATGGACCTCCTGAACAGCCCTAAATCCATCCTGATACTTTTTCTTGGGGTGACACATCAGCCTGGAAACATCTGCCCATCCTTGGAGTATTCTGAGTACTTTGCGCTTGGAAAAAATCTGATTCAAGGCCAAATTTGAAGCAGCTGATGGGAAATTTTAGGAAAGCTTTGAGGATTTTGCCTCTTGCAACTGACAGGCAGGAAAACTGGCAAGGTCTCATTCAGTCCTGGCCAAAATTTCAACATGGTTTAGCAGAAATAGCAGCATCTCAGCAGAGCTTTGGGATTTCTACAAGGTTGTGCCAGAGAAGGTGTGAGCAGCTGTAATTATAACATCAAATTTATGAAGCTTTTGCAAGACACTTCTAGGTGATGTCAGCCCATGTGGTGTGAGCAGGGGGAAGGCATTGGCCAGGAAAAGAGGAGGACAGCTCACAAGTGGGGTTTTTTAAGTAAAATATGATTGCCATATTCAACACACATATTGTCATTGCCTCCCCGTTGTCCAGCCTGAGGAAATCAGCCCAAAATGCATTCAGCTTTGCCTGAGATTTCTAAAAATCTGCAGTCTAGCTGCACTTTATCCTGAAAAAAAAAGACTTTCTAAAATAAAAACATTTAAATTTTTTCTTTTCTTCAACTGCTAAAATATTTACATTTCATGGATTTGGCTACTTTTTGTTTAGTTTGTGGTCTGGTGATTCTAATTTCTTTTTTAATCCACAAAACTTCAGATAAATCTTTCTCTAGCCTTGAGAAAATTAGTTTCTCTCCAAGATTCTGCTGGACACTGATAGGGAAAACCACTTCCTCTTGTAAGACATGGGCTGATATGCCTCAGTTTATCACTGCGTGATGGACTCTGTCTGCTCTGAGTGTGAGTAAAGGTCTTGGGATCTCAGAGCTCAAGTCTGCACCTTTATCCCTGCAAACGTATTTTATTTGTGTGTATAAATATATTCCTGTGCTTTGTACCAAGCAGATGGGCACACCACGCTGAGCATCCCAAATGAGCAGCTAGAAATGCTGACAGTGCAAGGATTAGAACGAGGAATAAACAGTGAGAGCAGGGGCTGGACTGGATTATTGGGCAGCTGTAAGAAATGCTGCCATCTCCAGAAGCTGGGCTGATACTACACGAGAGGGAGGAAAAAGACTTTAAACCAGAGAACAGAATTAAAGCTTGGATTGCTCTGGTGCAAATTCCAGTGCAGGTGAACGCCTGCAGTCACCTCCTAGCAAGGAGTCACCCTGTGTTCACTGTTCCTCGTGACAGCAGACACAGTGAGGACTGCATTGCCCTCTTTCCCACTGGATGGGATGCTCTGATGGGATTGCAGCACTGAGTGATGTGCTGGAAAAGGCTTGGGAGGCTTTTGGCTGCCAACTTTCCCGTGAAATAAAATAGATCCAAAGCGTGGGTCAGCACCCAGACTGTGCTGAGCTGCATGAAAAGGTGAGACCAGAATCAGCTGCAGGAATTGCATCATGTCCAGCCTTTCTCTTGGCCAGGGACAGCCTAATTCAATGGGAATGCAGCAGGATTAGGTCACTTCTGGAGCCTTCTCCACGTGGAGACATTTGTTAGGGTAACTGCTATAAATACAGGTAAAGCCACACTGTCCTGCAGTATTAATTATTCTGGCATTCATCCTCCTGGAAGCCCTGGGAAGAAGAATTTTTGCTGCTCATTAAATGGTGTTAAATTGTGTATTTGTATGTATGCAAGGGCTTTCAAAATGCAAAGAAAACAGAATCTGAAAATCTCTGCAGAAAAGTGCTCTGGAGGGCTTCCAGCTGGTTAAAGGATTTTAAGAGCCTGTTAAAGGATGTACCTTCAAAAGATCAATTTAAATGCTGCCTGCTTTATACTCATTGTTTATAAAGTTGAAAGCATCTCTGATAGTGACTATTCATTCTCACAGCAGTCGAAGCAGAGCAGGAGCAGGTTGGTTTAACTCCATCCCTGCCGTGTCCTGGAGAGGCAGAGGGAGCAGGTGGCTCTGTGGGGAGGAGCTCAGCTCAGCCCAGGCACTGAGGGATTGAAATGGCAGGAAATTGAGTTCCTGCAGTAATCCAGGCTTTCAGCACCTGGCAGGACTGGCTCAGTGGGGAGCAGTGTTACTTTGTGAGCAGGAACTGTGTTATTTTGTGCAGGACACAGCTGCCATGTCTGTGTGTTGTACAACCCCGTGCTGTAGGGCTCTGTCTGCTGCAGGAGCAGCACTTCACCCTCCCACAGAAGGGTTTGTCCTGTTCCCAGTGCTGCAACGGAGAAAGCCCCGGGAAGATGGTCTAGAAGCAGGGAATGGCTGATACATGGATATTCTTAAGACAACTGGTGTTAAATACACCAGGAAGTGTTTGGACAACGCTCCCAGGCACATGGTGTGATTCTCAGGGGTGTCCTGTGCAGGGCCAGGAGTTGGACTTTGATGATCCTTGTTGGTCCCTTCCAACTCAGAATTTCTAGGATTTTATAACTACCCTGGTGCAGTGTCCATCCCTGAGTGCAGGAAGGACCTTTACAGTCCTCCTTGAGCTCTGTGGCTGTAAAAGATGGTCCTAAGGTCTGCCATGAGACCAAACATTTTCTGTTGTGTGAGTCCAGAACCATGACCAAAAGTTTGGCTTGAGCATTTACTACCCAGGGATGCTCCTGCAGGTGGTCAGCAAGTTGTCTGTCACCTGCCTGCAGGGCAGGGGGGCAGGACACTGTTTCCAAGCCTCCTGCAGAGCTGTGTGTGTCTCACCACTGAGGAACAACATTCCTGCTTGTTTGCTGAGCATCCACAGGCAGGACCATTGCAGGGGATAAAGGCATGGCAGAGCCTTGAGACTCAGAGAATGGTTTGGGTCAGAAAGGACCTTTAAAGGTCATCAAGTCCAACTGCCCTGCAGTGAGCAGGGACATTTTCAACCAGGTAATACCCCCTTAACCTCCCCTTGCCTGCTCCAAGTGCTGACAGGCTCCAGAGCCTCCCAGTAGCAGGCAGGAGCCATCAGTTAACTTTCCCAGGACAGAGGGAAAGAGGAAGTGAAGCTGGAGCTCGTCTGCAAGAACGTCCTCCGCGCCACTCCGACCCTTTGACCTCTAGCACTCCCTTGAATTTTCAGTGGTTTCAAGAATGGCTTTTGCCACTTCCCATATTTAATGTGTTCTGTGCCTCTGTAGATCTCAGACCTAGGAAGCTGGCTTCTGTAAGTTGTTGCACATTGCCCTTCTTGGTCACACGTCACCACTCATGATGACGTAGGGCTGATCTCAACAGTTCTCCTCCATGAGCTATTCCAGACATCTGCACTTCTTAAGAAGCAAGGGGAACTTCCAAGCCCCAGAGCAGGAAAGTCAGAGTGATCCTGTCTGTCTTTTCAATAGGGTTTATGTACCACTCTACAGCACCTGATATATCATAAACTTCAGTACTAAACATTCTTAAGTAAAGTTTGAACTCTCCAGCTTCACAGCTTAAGGCAGTTGAGCAACAGGGTTTGTATATGTGGATGTAAATTAATCTGAGGGGTTGCTCCACCTTTTCTTCCCTCAAGGATGCTGCCAGAGTGCCCAGTTTCAAGTCAGAGTCCCTGGGTTCAGTCAAACAGGTACATCAGATGGTTGCTCAAATCCATGAACAAAGCGTGACTGCTCATTCTACTGGATAAACATGGATTTCAAGTTACTGTTAGAGATAAGGTGTAGCCAAAATCAGTGGATTTTACAGAGGAACTGAGGGGTTTTCTCCTTCCCAGCCCACTAAAGCTGAATCTGGCCCATTTCAAGACCCCTGAGGTTTCTTCAGTCCCAGCAGGATACATGTGGTTGCTGGTGTGTTGTTGGCTAAACCCCATCACCTCCCTGTGTACCTTCCCAAGGAGCATCTGTTCAAATATTTTCCTGAATGGGCTCCTGAGGTCACGTTGCTTCCAGGATTTATACATTTCTTCACTAAATTTCCCACCTTCCTTTGGCCTTTTGTCTTGCTGGAACTCATTTACGTACACAGCTCCCTGCAGGTGCAAGAAACACTGAAAACCTGCACCCATTTGGTTTAGTGATGGAATTTGTATTCTTTCCCCAGGAGGCCAGATCTGGCTTTGAGCTTGTTGGATGACAGGTGTGGTTTCCAGTGAGTCCATTTAAATAAGAGTGCTGTAATTAAGAAGATCTGGCTAAAGAAATTGCACAAATTAGAGCAGACAGCTGTTGTTTGAAAGGAACAAGCACTTTTTTGGTTTTTTAACATAGCCGGCTCTTGGCTTGCTGCCAGAGATACTTAAATTAGATCTTATGGATAAAAACCTTCAACTGTTAAAAATATAAGTGAAAATAACTCTATTTCCCCCCCAGAAAAAATATAATGGGCAATAGGCAACACAAGGAAGATACTCATAAACTTTATAGCATAGCCAAGAGATGACTTTCAGGTGTGTAAAGAACACAGAGAGGCTTTTGAGGGGAAAAAAATACCACATCCACTCTGTTTTATCCCTGCATTTATGCACAAAAGGTGAGATTCCCAAAACAGAAGTTTAAACTGGGACCAGAACTCAGTGTGCAGATCCTTTTCCTTCAGAAAAAAAGTGTCTTTTCTGCTTTGTAGAGACAATTCAGCGTGGAAGGGATCAATCTGAACCAGCTTCTGCAGGGCTCTGGTGGTGAAGTTTTGGCTGATGAAGCTGTGAGAGGATCAGTGTCATGTACATGAGCAACCTGGTCTAGTGGGAGGTGTCCCTGCCTGTGGCAGGGGGTTGGAACTTTAGGGGTCTTTAAGGTCCCTTCCAACCCAAACCATTCTGTGATTCCATGATTCTGTATCAAGGATTGGAAAAGAAACCTCAGTGATCAGTTCTGCTCATTATATATAGAGAGATTCCATCATTTCTATGTACCAGGATGGGAATTTTTCACTGCCCTTGTCAAACAACTGATGGCTGCATGCAACTGGGGACAAGAATTCGACTTTTTCCAGACTTCTCTGACATGCAAGTGCTCAATGGGTATCTAGAAATAGGATTAATTCATTACTTTCCCCACCAGCAAGTTACATTGAGCAGCTTTCAGGCTTAAAACCAAGCATGTGCTTAAAACAAATTGCTGTGTCTGGTTGGTGTCTCTGGTAACTTGAAAAAGTCAGACCCAGGTGCCTCCAGAGAAGCTGTGCAGGAATGCAGGTGACACCACCTTGAAGTCACACCACTGGAAGGATGCTGTACTGGGATGGGGACCAGAGGAGAGCTGGGAGTGATTTTTGCCTTTTCCACTAGTCCCCTGAGAAGCTTGTCCATCTGTCCTTCTGTTGTGCAGGCACTGTAAAGTTACTGACCCCTTTCTGTGAGCCTGGAGCTGGTAAAAATGCATGGCCCCAGCTGGCTATGAAGTGGCTTTGCAGTGTTTGCTAATGGTGTTTATAGAAATCAGAGCAGGGAGTGAGTATGGGCTTAGGGAACCAAGAGGAGAAATGAGGAATCTAAAAGAGGAGCTGCTTTCTTTCCAAAACCCTCACAGTAATACTTTCCTTCCTCTTTTTGAGTGCTTTCTGAGCAGTTTGATTTTTTTTTTTTTTTTTTAAATATTTAAACTTTTACCTCACTCTTCACCACCCCTTATTTATTCTCACCTTGTCTCCTTCTCTAGGAAAACCTCTTTTTTGTGATGGAATACCTCAATGGAGGAGACCTCATGTTCCATATCCAGAGCTGCCATAAGTTTGACCTTCCCAGAGCAACGTAAGATGTTTATCATTGCCTTTGGGCCCGCAGGGTGCACACCAGAGAGGAACAAACTGGGGACTTGATTTTATTCCCAGCTCTGCTACTGCCCTGTAGAGGAAATCCTGGGCAGATTTATTTGACCTATTTATTTATTTATTTTATTTTGATTTATTTATTCACCTCGCCCAGCTGCAAAGTGGGGATGATGCTTGTGCTGGAAGTTGAGTCCCTCTCTATCCCAGCTGTCTCCAAATTCATCAAAACCATAGAGGTCATCCTCACAGCTCAGTGAAGGACTTGGAATGAGTCACTTCCCATCCTCTTTCCCCTCCCACAGAAGACTTTTAGACCCCATCCACACAGTTGGTTTCACTCAGACATGACCTTGCTTCTTTACAACACTGTGTAGCCAAGCTGCAGGACCTGCTTAAGCTGAGGTTCCCAGCCCAGTGGTCAGAGGTGAAGCTGTTGTTTGTTAGAAGTAATGGGATTTTCCCTTTTTTCCCCTTAAAGTTCAAGGGGGTGGGGGTGAAAACCTATCAAAAGCACAAAAGGTAAATTTAAACAAAAAAAATTAATAATGCAGCAGAGAATTAAAAATGTATTTAGCTTTGATTAAAGTAAATAGAAGAATTAGAATAAATGAAAGGTGCTACTTATCCTTCTGCAAGCAAAAGGTATTTTGAAAGTCAATATTGAAACCACTATAGGAATTACTTTTATTTAATAATTTAATAATATAAACCCCACACTGTCTTTTAAATCAGTGTTTGATGATTTTTTTCAAATGCATTTGAATGTCCAGAATTAAGGGCCAATGCATTGAAGACTGAGGGAGCAGAGCTGTGCCACACTGGAGGGGGATATGATCCTCTGGTTTCATTCCCTTCTGGGACAGCACTTTCATTCTCCACACTGGTGCTGCCTCTTTGCACCAGCATGTGGTGGTGTCCTTAGGGTAAAAAATGTGCTGAGAATGACTTCAAGCTCAAAAAACACTCCAGAGAAAGGCCACCAACCTGCTGGATAGTCCATATTATGGATAAGCTTTCAAAACCAGAAAAAATTTCTTCACTGAAAGTGAAGTGGTCAGTCATTGGAACAGGCTGTCCAGGGAAGTGGTGGAATCACTGTCCCTGTGAGTGTTCAAGAAATGTGGATGTGGCACTTGGGGACATGGTGGTTTTGGCAGTGCTGGGTTAATGGTTGGACTCAATGCTAGAGGAGTTTTCCAGCCTAAATAATTCCAGAATTCCAGGATTCTCTAAAAAGCAGGTCAAATCTGGGCAGGGAAGAGGGCAGTTTGACAAGCCAGGGAGTCTGTCTGAACTCCCCATCCCAGATTCCCACCTGCTTTTGGGAATCTCAGGTCGCCCATCAGTAAAACAATCACCCCAAAACTTCTGGAGACACTCCAAACCTTCTGGGAACCTAATGAAATTCTGGCTCTTGTGGAGACAATGTTTCCATCTTTTCAGGTGTAGTTGAAAAAACCTTTGGGAAGCTCCTATTCTGACCTGTGCCTTCTGTCATTCAGGTTTTATGCTGCTGAAATCATTTGTGGGCTCCAGTTCCTCCATTCCAAGGGCATAATATACAGGTAATTTTACTCTTTAGTGTAATTCATATGCTAAACCTTTTCTCCTTTTCCCTGCAAGCACCAATGGCAACAGAGAGGCTGTTTCTTGGCTGTTCTTACTGGCATTGCATTTCTCTGCAGATTTCCCTTTTACAGAGTTTGGGTGTTTTATTTTGAAGAAAGAGTGTAGAAAAGGCCGTTTCAGTCCTTCTTTCAGAACTCGGTCCTATTTCAGTTAACATTAAAACAAACCCTTGGATTTATTTTTTACATTTTACATTTACATAGAGTCATTCACACAGCACCCAGTATAGGCACCTTGTTTACCGTTCCAGGGTATATTAAGGTCAGACACAAAAATTTGGTACATGTGCTGTGCTGGTTACCCTGGGACAGTGGTGACAAGCTCAACTCAAGTAGGAGACAGTGACATATCTTAATTTTGGATTAATTTTGTGCACAATGGGGAGATGGGATTCATCTTACCATCATTAATCTGAGTTGTCTGTTAAGTTTTTCTTGCAGTAAGCAGAGAGCAGAGGGCATTTTTAGGTTCATAAAGCCTGTGTTAAAATGTGTATGGGAAGTGCCCAGTTCTACCAGAAATTAGGCCACAATCTGATTTCCCATGGCCAAAAGCAGGAACTAAATTTCTGGGGAGCTCAGGTTAAGCTCAACTTCATGGCAAAATTCAGTTACTACATTGCAACCTTTTTTAAAAGCAGAAAACAAACAAATTGTCACAAATAAATGAGAAAGCTCCCTACAGCAACGATGTTTGCTGAATCCAAAATGAGCTTATTTCAGTGTTTGTCATGTAGTGTGAACATCAGAGCAAATGCTGAAAGTGGATGACTTGCTCACAATCCATTCTCCCTTTAAAATATGAGCTTTTATTCTTATTAGTGCTCATGTGGGAGCCATTTATAGTCTTTATTGACCAATGATGGTGATTGCATAAACATGAGATCAATATCAGTGGCATTAAGCTAAGATGGTCTCTGGGGCCTCAGCAATTTTCTGGCTCTAATTATTATTCTCCATGAGTGAAGGGAAAAGTTTTCTGAAGTGCCCAGATCACTTGGCCATGTCTGTTATTTTTAGTCAGTCTTCTCAGAAAATCTGATTAAAAATATCTGCAGGACATGGTGACTTTATGGCAGGACTGCTAATGCTGACATTTTATTTATAATTCACATTTTTACTTGGAATCACTGCGCCAGTGCTGTGTTGGGGTTTGGGACCCATTTCCTCCTGAAAGGAGAGGGGTGTTTAGAGTCTGGAGCCTTGGGAATTGAGGGAAAATTGGGACATCTGGGCACTGGGTAGCATGTGGATAGGAAGAAATATCTCATTCCCAGGAGTTGGTGATATTGCTTTGGGTACCAAGCGCTGAGAGAAAAGGTTTAACCAGTCCTACTCTCTTTTCCCTTTTTCACTGAAGACAATGACGACGAGGTCAGCTGAGAACACAGAGTCATCAGTATCTTAGGGAAGTGCATAGAAATATTTTTGAAACTACATCTCTTGCGATGTCGTAAGAATAATGAATCCAGCTGTTCTGTCTCATGCACCCACGTTTGGAAACATTGGCTTAAATTTTAACGAATGAGCTGAGGTATTTTCTGGCAGAAACTCCAGTCCCTGGAGCCAATGAGAGTCATCAAAATAATGAAAGCAAACTGTAGGTGATGGGGTTTTTTGTTTTGTTTCGATCTACCGGATGAATAAAAGCAGTGCTGGCAGCCCGAGATTGATCTCAACGTTGTAACTAAAATAAGTCGTTCCAGCTGGAAATTGTGACAACATGAGTGTCTGCCACTTGGAAGGCAAATGTCTCGGTTTTCTCTGTATTTCTCTTTGATTGATGACTCCCATTTTGTCTTGGGCCATATTCTTGCAGCACAATTGCAGAACAATTGCCCTGTGACAACAATTTAGTGTGTAAACACTACAATGTCCCCCACCCTGATGAGGACCTGGCCCAAGCAAGACAAGGAGCTGGTGCCTCAGGTTTTAGCTTTTATATTGTTCAGATTCTGTGCTGCTGTAGTTCTGAGCTTCATATTAGGGGATGGCAGCTCTCTTCACAGAGTGGGCAGACAAAACAATTCCTGCTCTAGCTGGGGACCAAGGACAAGTGATCCAAATCTCAGGCCCAAGAGCACAAACAACGTGGACTGAAGAGAGAAAAACAAGAAGGATGGGACTTCATAACCTAAAGCTGTAATTGGACAATTAACTCCAATGTGCTAATGGACCAGAACTTATAAAAGTATGAGACCTCGTGACCGGTCGTGGATTTTGTGACCATTTTGGGTTCAACTTGGGTGCAGCCCTGGCTGGGCTCTTGTGCTGCCCAAGGTGTATCCATTGAGGCCTTTTAATAAATCCCTGCTTTATTCTTTAACTCTGTCTAGCCTCTGCTCTAGGTCAGCCTTCTCGAGGCATCAGAGCTTTGCACAGAGGGAGGCTGAAGAATCCTCTTCCCTAAAATTGCAGGCCATCATCCCAGGAGCATCAAGCATTAGAAACTACCTTCTTTGAGGAACATTTCTGAAAAAACCCACATTGTAAAGCAGTTGTCAGCAGGAGGGTGTCTGTGCAGTAGCCTCATGGTTAGGCCTCTTGCCTGAGATGTGGAAAATCACAGAATCACAGATTCACAGAGCAGTTTGGGTTGGAAGAAACCTTAAAGATCACCTAGTTCCAGCCCCCTTGCCATGGGCAGGGATGCCATCCACTGGATCAGGCCCCATCCAGCTTGGCCTTTTGGCCAAAATACGTGTAGGCCGTGAATTAGCATGAAAAATAACAGTTATCCCCTCAGCTGTGGGTACAAGCAAATGTGTCTGGGTGCTTTGGGAGCCCTGAGAAGGAGCAGTGATTGACAGCACCAGCCTGGCAGTGCAGGAATGTGTGTGCTCATAGACCAGGGGACCCAAATTCTACTCACATCCCCAGGTAAGTGCAACATCACTGATCCAAACATTTTACCTGGGTCACTATATCAAATAAAAACAAAACCTTTAGGTAAGATTTAAGAAAATTAACACAGAAACCATGCCAGCCTTCCTTTCTTTCTGTCTTTTCTTATTTACAATCTCTTCTCTCCTTTCATAGCTCCCACTTGAGGACCTCTTTGTTCTCCATGAATGGTCATGATTCATCAGCTCATTTGCTTTTATTTCCTTCTCTGTGCATTTCTATTTTCTTCTTTTCTCTGGGCTCTTTGCTTCCCAGAGTAGCTCAGAGCCTGAAAACTCAGACAACAGCCTGGCACCTGAGTGTGAAAGGCTTTGTAAATCCCGGGGTTCAGATGGTGCAGCCCAGCAGTGGTGGGGGCTCTGCTGATGCCTGGGATTATTCTGACCCTTCTCAGGGCTTGTGGGTCCTTACCTCTTGAGACATTTGTAGAGCCTGCACTACGAGGGAGATCTGTCAGGAGCTTCAGAGAGAATATTGAGATTCTCAGGGGAGGAGAGAGTGAGAATCACCTGCTCTCGTTCTCCAGGCTGTGTTAGGGTGGATGCACCAGCTGGCACAAAGCCCTTCTTAGCCTCACTAATCTGCATCCTTGAAGGAAACAGCTTTTAGAAGATGTCTTGGGTGATGTGATCCCTGGAAGTGTTGAAGGCCAGGCTGGATGTGGCTTGGAGCAATTTGGTCTAGTGGGAGTTGTCCCTGCCCATGGCAGGGGATTGGAACTGGGTGATCTTTAAGGTCCCTTCCAAGTCAAACCATTCTGTGATTCCATGATTCTGTGTCTTCTCCAGCAGATAAATCAGTGCTGGGACAAGAGAAATGCAGAGGAGGGATACTGAAGCCCAAGAGAGCAGTTCCTCATTGATCCCTCAGCCTTCCTTTGTATTTCCAGCATGTAGGCACTACACAGGGCGGAGAACAGGTGTAATAAGTGTAACCTGCTAAAATAACTTGTGTGCTTTACACTTTGAAGAACGGGGTTTTCTTCTCTTCCTCCACAGAGACTTGAAGCTGGACAATGTGCTCCTGGATAATGAGGGGCACATCAAGATTGCTGACTTTGGGATGTGCAAGGAGAACATGTTTGGAGATGCGAAGACAAGCACTTTCTGTGGGACTCCTGACTATATTGCCCCTGAGGTAGGTGTGGGGAGGACAGCAAGTGCTGTGGGACAGGAAACACCTCTTCAGACATGACTGTTGTGCAGTGGTGGAGGCTGCAAAGAGTGATAAACTGGTTTGGAGCAGTTCCAGGCCAGAAACTGGATTTCAGCATGGCTCCGAGTCTGTGTTGCTGTTTGGCATTGCTTATTTTTGTGCCTATTTCACTTTTTGGTGCAAGTGGAACTTGGCTTAAACCAAGAAAGAGAATGCTTAATGGAAATTCTTTTTGGGCCATGGCAGAAGAAACTCCAAGAGTTTCTGCAATTGAAACTGAAACTGAGGGACAGACACAGCATGAGGAATGATGACTGTGCCCTTTCCCTTATTTCTTTCAGAAACATGTTGGGTTTTTTTAAGAAACTTGTTCTTTTTTTTTCCCCCTAGAAATTTAGGTGTTTTGAACTAGATCCCTCCAGAAAAGAGAAAGTTTCCTTAACCTGACGACTTCACACAATAGATCTTACTATGGAGAGGCTTTGACTAAGTAGGTGGCCAAAGAAAATACTTTTTAGCTCAGAGAAAAACCTACAAGTCATCCATGCATCATGTCTGACATCAGTCTGAAATCCATTTATTTACCTTTCAAGATCCCATTTTGTAATTTTAGTGTTTTCATCATGGATATTGGTATTTTTCAAAGAGTTTTCAAAGCCTTTGGGTTTTTTTTTTCCCTCTGCTATAATTCATTGGCCCTTCACTGTGCACTCAGGGCTCGAGTCTGGCTGAGGTTACACCACTGCTGGCTCAAGGGTCTCTTGAATCAATTGGATTTCTATTGCCTAAGAATGGGTGTAAGTGTGCTCTGCAATCAAGCTGCAATTGTCTTTTATTCCGCTTCAGTATGCCTTTATTTAAGAAAAAAAAGTGCTATTTTTTGCTCCTAAAAAAAAAAGATAGCCAAGTGTTGATCCATTATCTGTGATTTTATTTTATAGAAAAGAGAAAAACTGAAATAGCTCAGAGTTTTATTTCTGCACTGTATTTATTTTATGGATTCAACGAGTGCATATAAAACATTTTACCTCTAAACTGAAAGCACTTCTAGAGTTTATGGATCATCTCTCCTGCCACAAGCAGGAACACTGGACTCTGTCAGTATTTCAGTGCAGCTGCTACCACTGTGATTTGTTACAGACCCAGCACCTTAGCCACAGCCATGCAAATAAGGGGGGTTTGGGTCAGTAGACAAGCAATTTTTTTTCATTTCAAAAAATACCTGACAAAAAAAAAATAGGCAGCCTGAAATTAAATTGCTAAGTTTATTTTTTTCCCAGAGAATTTCAAATAAAATAAACCTTTTTCTTTCTGACTGTCATAAAATACTTAAATTTCAGTTTCCAGATGCTTTAGACTTTAAAAGATAAAGCCTTATAAAAATAATTTCTTTTTTCAGAAGGAAAGGTTGAGATGATTTTGTTTGTGAGTGATCCAGAAAAAATATATTAAGGGGTCTTGCTGATTTTTTTTTGGCTCTGAGTGGAACTCATTGTATATATTACAACATATTCAAATCTCTTTTTTGTCCTTTTGGCTTCTCCTCTTTCGGAGACAGATGTGTTATAGAGAATCCCATTGCAACCAAGATGTGGGCTCAAGAGTAAAGATTGTGCCTCAAAATTAAATTTTCCCCTCTACATCTCTAAAATTCTGATAAGAATCCTACACACCACAGTCATCATGTGAACCTTTAGATATCTGCAATGTAAAAATCTATTTATGAGCAAGTTTTTGAGGCTCTTTGAGAACCAAAGGAGACAAACAAGGGTTGTATTTTACAGCAGGTAGGTATTTATCTGGATGTTTAAAACTGGGCAAATTCCCTTCCTTGGCTATAAAAGGAGCTAGTGGTGAGTGGTTCAGCTCTAGATATCTCCACAACAGATATCTAAAGATAGCTGAGATTAATTTTGCTTTTCCAGAGAGGAAGTTTGAGAACTTGGTGATGGTCCTTTAGACCCTGGGGAGGTCGTCACTCCAGCTGGATGTCACTTTACAGGTGACACTGAAAGGCACAAACCAAGGGACTGACTGAGTACAATTCCCATTCCTCCATCTAAAACCGAGCTGGTCTCAAGAGGACAGATCAGCAACCCCTTCCATGTTTTTACTGGGGAAGATTTTGCTGGGGTAGAGTCACACCATTTTAAGTGACTGATAGTCCTAAAATACCTTTATGCTGCCACATTTGTAATTTTAAAACTCAGCTTGTGTCACTGGAATCAATCCCAAAATGCCAATAGCTGACCATTTGTCTTCTTGGACTTCACAAGCCTGATTTGAACCCTTGGAGGGCAGGCTAAAGATGACTTGTCTCATCTTTTATATTTGAGATCTCTCTGGTAGCCCAGGATTTGTTCAAGTAACGTAAGAATTACATGCAGCCTGTTGTCTGCAGTGCCAGGGACTGTTTTGGCACCCAGGTGTGGCTGTGCCTTGTTGCTCCAGGAGCCACAGGCCCTGCACCACTGGCAGATTTCTGGCTCCTGCTGCAGGCCAGCACCTCTGATAACCCACTCTGCAGAGCAGCTGTTGCAAGGCCATGGTCTGGCCACCCTCCTGAAGTTGAAAAACTCATGTCAGACATTTTACTTCTGCCTTTGTGGCTCCTCTTTCTGGGCAGATACTGCTGGGGCAGAAGTACAACACCTCCGTTGACTGGTGGTCCTTTGGTGTCCTCCTGTATGAGATGCTCATTGGCCAATCCCCTTTCCACGGCCAAGATGAAGAGGAGCTTTTCCAGTCCATCCGAATGGATAACCCCTTCTACCCTCGCTGGCTGGACAAGGATGCAAAGGACATTTTGGTGAAGGTAAGAATCACCACCCATCCAGTGAAAGTCTTTCTGCCAGAATTACTGTCTTCAATTTGCTTATCTTCAGCTATTGTAGAAAGGAACAGATTCAGTTTAGTCACTGTCTTTCCTGTGGGCATCAAACCACACTTCTCCCATGAGGAGATTTGTGTGTCTTTCTTCTCCTGGTTTGTGGTGGTGGCTCCTCACAGACCCCAGCAGAGATCAGTTTCTTTTCAGAGCAGTCCCTAGGGTTGCAAGGCTCATTAACTCCTGGAAAAAATACTTCAAACTAAGGGTTACATCAGACTGAGATGTTGAACATCTCTTTTTGGGGCACATGCTGCCATCTCTCTGCCCAAACAGCCTGTACTTCTGTCAGGATTAGAGGCAGTAATCATCTTTATACCAATCAGTAAACTTCCTTGTTCAGGCAAAAAAATCCCAACATTTTCTCCATTATGGCCTCTTCTCATTGCACTCACTCTGGATAATTACACATTCCACCCCGCTTTATGCCTGTATTACCATCAGAGAATCTAACCTATGGAATCAACATTCCAGCTTTTTGTAAGAGAGCCTGAGAGGAGACTGGGAGCAAGAGGGAACATCCGCCAGCACGCCTTTTTCCGGGAAATCAACTGGGAAGCTTTAGAAGAGAGAAGGATGGAGCCTCCTTTCAAACCAAGGGTGGTAAGGATGGATCTTCTTTCAGTTCCACCAATCTGAGGTCTTCTAAACCGTGCATTTCTACTGGTTGCCAGACCTGATCTCACAATACTGCTTTGTGGTGGCTGCAAGCCTAGGTCTGGCACGCCCACACCTGAGAAACCATAAATTACTCATCGCTTTCTCAGTTACTGCAGCAGGGTAACACCTTCCCTTCACCATGTAACTGCAGCCCATTCTGAAGGGATTATCTTTCATTGCACTCCAGAAGGTTAAACAGTTCAGGAACCAGGTGTTTGGCTAAATCAGAATAATTCTGACTATTAATAAAAGTCTCATTAAATTATTAAAGTCCTATTAATAACAATAATAGAATTTAATTTGACAAGCATATCAGACTTTCATTTTACAGTCTTCCACAACTGTTATACAATTGGTGAGTTCAGTCTGCCATGTTACAAAGCTGTAACATCCCTGCCTGGCAGAATTCCTGGATCACAGGCTCAGTGCCTCCTTTATAATATTTATATTTACTGGCTCCCAACTAAAGGTTGAGCTGAGCCCATAGGAAGCAGCCTGATAAGGCCAGTACCATGGTAATAAAGATCTGACTGTTAGTGGTTTGACATCAATATTTTTTCCTTTTCTTGAAGAAATCTCCGAGTGACTGTAGCAACTTCGACAAGGAATTCCTAAATGAAAAACCCAGACTGTCCTGTGCTGACAGAGCACTGATTAACAGCATGGACCAAAATATGTTCAGCAACTTCTCTTTTGTGAACCCTAAAATGGAGAAAATATTTTCCTGAGATCTGCCTTACTGAAGGAATTCTCTGTAATGATTTGAGTAGCACTTTGTCAACTGAAGACTGTGCATGGTTATTTCTATCAAGAACCCTCCAGAAAGAAAACACCTCAGTGAAAGTTTGTACCATGCCTGCAGGCTTCTGACTTATTCCAGTCCATAGCAGATGCCAGCCCACTCTTCATTGATGATAAAGTTTCTTTGTGGTATCTTTTGGTCTCTCTTCTCTCTCTTCCCAATGTTCTTTAAGTTGAGAGCATCTGAAAATGAGGAGGTGCCAAAACCTGTTCCCCACTACTTGTACACACAGCCAACAGGTTTCTCTGTAAGGAAAAATAAGTGAATTTGAGCTTCTGGTGATGTCAGTGCCCATTTCTGCAACTCTGACCCAGACCCACCTTCTTCTGAAGGAAAAGTGGTTTGCTCAAGGCCTGAGGGTATCAGGGAAGGCTCAGGTTGGATGCTTTGGTAACCTTCACTTGTACATGTGCAGAATTGCCAAAGTGTGCACAGCTCTGAAGAAGAAATTCGCTCCCTACACCCTTTAAAAATGCTGTTCACAGGTGTTAGGACTCAGTTTTTCTCCATGGGACAAAGAGACTTCTTTCAGGTGCCCATTCCACCATCTGCACATCTCAGTGGATCGCTACCAAAGGAAGTGCTGCGATCAGTACAGAGAGCCAGAGGTTTACACTTAGTGCCTGAGCAGCAAGGATGGGAAGTTGCAGAATGCTCCAAGAACCCTGTTCTAAAGCTTTAAGTGTCTTCTCACACACCAGACTCAGGGCAAGATCTCGACGGGGCTTTCTGACATTTTAACCTAAAACCACATGAGAAAAATGCAACATGTTTCCTCAAACCATCGTTTAAGCATTGTAAAAGTGGCCTTCCAGTCACAGATTTGGGGTATTTCACTTGAAAGGTACTAACTGGTCCTGCACAGGTTGATTTACTTTCTATTTCTCTAAATGATGTCCCAGCTCTTTGGCACAGGTCAATGAGCTGCACACGATGGTCACAGGGCAGGAGGCACATCAGGTGAGGGTGGCCCTCACCTCCGCCTTGTGACATTTTGCTGTGTGTTCTATCCCTTTGCAGTCTCTGGGAATGGAGGTGGGTTTTAAAATAAGTCTTTTCTGTGATCCTTTCATCATGGGATCCTTTGGTGCACTGTTTTCTGAGGTTGGAGATTTGTGAAACCACCCAGTTACTGCTTGTCATGGAGATACCCATGAAAAGCTGGGTCAAAATCAAGTCAGAGCCTAAAGAGAAGACTTTGTAACAACTCAGGCTTAGGCAGTCACTCAGGCTGGTGTTGGGATCTATTTGAAGAACATACATTTGGAGCTTTGTTGCATTAACCTCCATGGAGAAGAAAAGCTCTAGAAGGTGAGTTATCCCAAAATCAGATTCCCTTCAGAGGTGCCTTCGTGGTTCTGCTGGTCCAGTCTGTCAATTTGGACCTCCCAACAGGATGAATGCAGCCTTGCAGGCAGTGCTGGGATATCACTGGCAGTGACTACGGGCACAGAATCCAGCAGCAGCAAGGGCTGAAGTGCCTGAAGTCAACAAGAAGAGCAGAACACCCTGAGAAAGGTTTCAGCCCAGTGACTCTGATGAAATCCTTGTTGAAATGGTAGATGCTGTATGAAATGCATCTGCACTCACAGAGCTGGTCATCAGGTTTAATTAGAACAGTTAACATGAATTTTTTAAATGCCAGTGCTGTTTGTACAGTTTAATAAAATGTTGTGTATAATTGGGAAATGGGCATTGAAGTGATTAAATAGGGACAAAGAACAGAGGTGCTTAGAAAAGCCATTAAAATGGCTCTGTGCTGTCTGGGGAACATTCCCCAGGGGAATTTCGACCCATAAATACACAGCAGCAGCAAGCACTGGAACAACTGTAACTACTCCACAGGGTAATATCTAAACCAAGGATTTGGTGCTGTGCAAAGGTATCCAGGAAGAGAGTGAAATGTTCCTTTTTACTACCAGAAGGTGACACAGCTCTGAATGGGATCTGGTATCTCAGAGGGGTTGCAGAGGAGTTGTGCAGAGGTCGTTATTAAAAGAGGGTGACTTAGGAGATCTTCCTTTGACACCTGAGTCAGTCCTGAACCAAGTCCTGTGAGGGCCTGGGTGTGTCCGTGACTCTGAAGGAGTCTGGCCAGCCTGATCCAGGCTAGAGATTGCATTTCTGAGCCTTTGAAGACTGGCAGTATCCCTGAAGGACTGTGGGATGTTCTCTTCGCAGCAGCACAGCAGCTTGGCATGGACACCAGTGCAGGGAGAACACAAGAGCACAGACTAAGGAAGGAGGGTGCTGGTTCACCTCTTGTGGGTAAGTCACTGGAGAGAAACAGGTTTTAACACCTCTCTCTTCAGAAGGAGGGCTCTCTGCACGCCAGCTCTGGTCCCATAGAACCACAAGTAAGCATGACTTGTGAAGGAACTCGTTGACTAACTGCTAGAGCAGGCACAGCGTTAGGATTAGCGCGAAGCTTTTGATGCAAACCACAAGAAGAAGCACCTGCTTCTCTCTGCAAGGCATCTTCAGCTTAAAAAACCAATAAACCCATTGAGGATGGGGGCAGGGAGATGGGGGGAGGTGGGTACAAGCCACCACAAACGTGCTTGCTGTGTGTCCCAGCTGTGCCTGTGGGGTGTGAAGAGTGACGTGGGAAGCAGCAAACGCTTTCCTGTGGTGACAGTGATTGAGAGATAGCAGCCAGGGAGGGCTGAAAGCCAAACACCCACACAGAAATGAGCAGGAGCCCAGGTACCCACAGAGATGCTCCTTTGCCTTATCTGAACCTGGCACCTCCATTCCCATCTTATTTCTCTTTCTTTCTCTCTCCTCCTCCATAAAATGTTCATTTTATGGCATAGAAGATGAGGCTTGACAGGTTTGGTTATTTGTTTGCTGAAGGCTCAATCCTGTTCTGGAGCCCTGTGGGATCACAGCCCTACTGCAGGACCATGGCACCAGCAAACATCAGGGTCTGACTTCCAGCACCACCTGCTTCAACTCAAGTTTTGTGACTCCCCAGCACCCAAGTGCTCCTTTCTCTGTCTTGCTGCCTCACTTGATGGATGTATGAATTCCTACTTGTTGGCATTCACCAAATCAGGATGAGTGGGAGTCACCTGTAAATGACAGCCCTGATTTCAGCACTCCTGCAAAGACTTCCGAGAGGAGGTTGGTTGGTCTCACAGCTCCTCAGCATTCAGAAGAGAAAACCAAGCTCTGTTCTGTACCCCACCATGCTCTTTGCAGCCTGTGCTGAAAGGAAAGACAACTTTGCCTGGTTGTTACAAGACGCTCTTGCAGTACAAAGGTGTCACCAAAAGTCCCTGTCTGACAACACAACTCCAAAGAGTAGGTCCTGGCAGTCGAAATGCTCCTCCCTTTGTAGTTATATTTGTACCTTAGACATCTAAAACCCACTCTAGAGATCCCAGCTGGGACCTAACCTGCTCCCTCACTCCAGGGGTGCCACATCACCTGCAGCCACCAGATCATCAGCAGTGTGTGCCTCTAAGTGTGCCTTGTGGTGTGAAGCCAGCGGAGGTCTCAGTGCAGAGCTCAGGAAGCTCTTCTACCTTCCTTGCTTACACAGAAATTTTATCTCTGGTACATCACAGCACAAGCAGAGCTGGTGAAATACAGGAAATAAATGTATTTTTAGCTCTTCTGTAACTGGCACTGGGTGCAGCCCAGTGACTGTACCTGCTGTAGTGGGGTCCACTGTTGGTAACAGGCACTTTGGAGTCCTTTATCTTCTATATCACCTCAATGTTTATGTCCACAAAGATAAAATTGAAAAATAGATGAGATGTGAAACAAAGGAAAAAACAGCATCGACTTGTAGAAGGTGAAGCAAGCGCAGAAAAGGCAAGTAAGGGGGAAAAGAGGGATGCAGGTTGGTGTAATGTTATGTAACACTTCCCTTCATCCATTGGTTTCAATTAGAGCTCTGCTGTTTTTCCTTAAGCCATCAGTACCATCCTAGAGGTGCTTTTGTAGCCAAAGCACAGAACTTCTGGAGATTTCCAAGGATGGGACAGCCTGAGACCAGAATGGCTCTGATCTGGCCTCCCAGGTAGCACAGAGCTGCCGCTCTTGCTCTGACATCTCCCCTAGAAATACAAATATTTCTGCTTTGAATCTGGATTCAGGTCCCAGTTCAAGTATTTTATTAGGCTGTCTATAGCAGAGGAATGCCATTTAACTGCTTGCTTTTAGTCAGGTAGCATCTCTGAGACACCTTGGGTTATCCTGGAGGACATTTGCTAAATACAGGTCTGTCCTACAACCTGTGACTTATCCCACAGCCCTATTTCCCCACATACCCCCAACAGCCATCAACACCTCCCTACAAGCAGCGGAATCAGGCCTGGAGTTCACCCTCCAGCAGGCACCTGCACTCAACCAGTCAAGCCTTGTAAGAAGAAACACCAAAAATTAGTTATCAACAAGTTTTCTGCAGTTGCTAAAGAAATTTCATGACGGAAATCCTCCATCCTCCTGGTTCATCCTCATTACAGGGGACCAGAGGGCCCTGCATTCCCATTTTCACTGGCAAGCATATTCCCTTCTCCCATCTAAAGCAGTGATAATGAGAGACACCGAGCTCAGTAGTTATGGTGTTTTGAGAACTGTCTTTCCTCTTGAAGGGAAACACTTTTAAGGTTTAGATCAGATCTTAAGAATTTTTATTTTTTTTTTTACTCGGACAGTAGTGAGGCCCTGGCACAGGGTGCCCAGAGGAGCTGTGGCTGCCCCTGGATCCCTGGAAGTGTCCAAGGCCAGGCTGGATGGGACTTGGAGCAGCCTGGGACAGTGTAAGATGTCCCTGCCCATGGCAGGGGGTGGAATGAAATGGGCTTTAAGATCCTTTCCAACCCAAACCATTCCGTGATTCAATCACAGGAGATACATCATAGGAGCCAACACCCAAATACCTCCATCTTGCCTTACATATATTATTCTAAAACCCCAAACTCTTAAGTTTTCCGCCCTGTGATATCACACACTTCTATTCAAACCACACACCCATAATTTCAGTGCTATCACTCAATTTTGGAAGCCTTCTCCACGGCCTCAGCTCAAATGCAGTGCTTTTCTGAGTGTCATTGCCTTTCAGCACAGAAAGCCTAAAATTCTCAGTGACCAGGGTTCCAACATCGGTGCTCAGTTACAATTAAGCTCAAGGGCATCAGCACTTTCTAATTCTGCATTTTCACATGTTGAATAAAAAAAAAAAACAACCCTTAATCTCTGTTCCAAGAGTCAACTGGATTCTGCCTGTCTGGGACCCAGCGATCGCGCAACTCATGCTGCTCCTCTGCCTAAACAAAAACCTGCCAGTGCACAGCAGCTGGGGAGGTGAATCATTATTTTAATAATCACCTAGAGGAAAACATGCTGCTTGAGTGGAGAGAAAATAAAAATTAAGTATCACATTTAATTTATGATGTGGTCTTTTATTTTAAAGGAACATAAACCGAGAATATTCAGACATCAAAGTAAGAACCTCGGTTTTCACTTCTAAATTCTACTTTATTATTGTTGTTAGCCTCCCAGTAGCAAAGGAAATGAGTTCTTTGGTAATCATTTCCATTTAATTTTCATCTCCCTTCTGTTGATAGCATCGTGTGTAACCTTTTTTCTAACAGTTACTTTAAATTGTGTATTTTGATATTCCATTCAGCTGGTGGAGAAAGAAAAATTGGTTCTAAAAAAGCCATTTTATCTCTGCTGTACATGAGCTCAGCAGGATAATGTGATATCTCAGTGAGCATATTTATTTTAAGTTATTGGTATTTTCCGCCAGGGTGAAATTGTTCAAGATATAACCTCTCATTGCCTCCCCTCTTCCAGCCCAAAAAAATGTCATGGGGCAAAAGCAGTGGAGAAAAAGGGACAAAATAGCAACGTTCCTCATTGAAAAGGAACATTTTGTTCCTCATTGAAAAGGAACAATAATCCACCCAGCAAATCCACTCAGTTCTGGTCATTCTGGGCAGAATGAAAAGAGTGAAAAAACCTGACAAAATGGGGGACACAATCATCATAGGGATAATAAATCCCTGGGCACAGTGGCATTTTTGAGATAGTGAGGTAGAGGTCAGCAGTGACACCGAGCGACCTTTCTCGTAAAGATGTTAAAGCTCAATAACGTGGTTTGGTTCTTCAGGAGCTCCGGTGACACTGGAATTCAGATGGGAAGAGGAATGCTAGTTTTTCCTTTGTGCTGGGCTGTCTCTACACCAAATCACAGACTTGCTTCTTTTTCTTTGGGTGTACTGAAAAGAAAGGGATAAATAGAAAGCCTCCACAAAAGACCATAGCAGCTCTGGCTGAAAAACAGCCAAAAGCAGGGCTTGAACCTTCTAAAATACGGACTAAGCGCCTTCATATTTCAATTAAATACCTTGTTGAGAATCAGCAACACTTTCACAGACTTATGTGGAATAACCACTGAAGAGAGACAGCTGTAACAGCTCAAGCCACTGCTTTTAGCACAGCAGCAATCACCTTGCAGCACTTCCCATGCTCCAAATGGAGGGTCTCCAATGGAGGTCTGGGGAGCTGTGATGTGGTTCTTTATCAGCACAGGAGCATATGGGAGATTAAGATCTCGTGCTTCTAAAGCCTTCCAAAATTTTATGTCTAGACATAGCTGAGAAGTTGACAAGGAAAATTCAAGGCTGGGGCTGCAGAGGGCCACTGCAGGAGAAAATGTGCATTTTTTCTTGGTATAAAAAAATAATAAAGACTGGTTGCTGTGGAGTCACTCTCTGAAATGCGCATTTCTTCCTCGTCATCAGTGCTCAGATAAACACTGACACTGAATAGTGGTGAAAGTATGACCAAGCTCTTCATTTTCAGAAGAAATATCTCAGAACTCGAGTGGAGGCAGCTTTCCACCATGACTTGGCACAGGTGTAGCTCAGTGTCCCCAGCACAATGCCTGATTTGCACCAGGGAATCAGCCCCAAACATCTGCCTCTGCATTTGATTAGAGATTCTGGATTAACCTTGTGCTTCTTCTGCTGCTACAGAGGAGAGGTCTGGAAAGGGTTTTTATTTGAGTGTGGCTCTGCAAACGACCTAAACCTTGCTTATTGTGGTAAGGATCCCTTTTCTTCAAGGTCTGTAGACCTGAGTTGGACTTTAAGTTTGGAATCTATTTTCCGTGATAGGACAAGCCTTATTTTTTTATCTGACTTTAGCTGTAGGGATCATGGAATCATAGGATTGTTTAGATTGAAAAAGACCTCTAATGCCATGGATTCCAGCCATTAATCTAACACTGCCAGGTGCTCCAGGGGTCCAGCTCAACAAGACAGGGAGTTTTCCCCCACGATCAGCAGAGGCACATGGAGAGGAAGGTTGATCCCATCCCAAACAGGGGATCAACAAACAAGTCCCATGAAACACTCTCCAGCTGCCTGTAAGACCAACACCAGGACTGAGCCAATACTGTGTCTGTGACACATTTGCAGCCCAGTTAACATTAAAGTGCTGTAGAAATCAGGTCTGTGATTTATACCTGTACTAGAGTGTGTGTAGTGTCTGACTAAGCACAACCTCAGCTCCCTCTACAGTCACTAAGGACTAATTATTACTGTCAGAGAAACTCACAACCCTCTTACAGACTGCCCCTGGAGTGCTAAGTGTTTATTACCCTGATAGCAAGCACCAAAAATGCTGTGAAGTAAACCCAGGTGTGATCTCTGTGGTATCCTGGCCTCTCTTCCTAGAACGGCCATCTCCAAATAAGGAGAAATCAGCCCATGCTGAAGTGACCTCATCCAAAAAATTCAGTGTTATTATTCCAGATTTACACCACTGTAAAACATTCCAGATATCTCCCGAGTCCTTGACAATGGCAGGGCAGCAATGGGCTGAGACCTCCTCCCTTTGGATCAACCCTCTGCTCTTCTGCACCCCTCTGCACGTGCAGATGTTCATCCTTCTCTCATCTTTCAGCTCACAGAGTGGGGATTTCACCTCTCCAGAGTTATTTCAGAAGTTACTTTGTGCCAGTCGTGCACTTGGAAATAGCTGGGTGAAGTCTCTGGATCTGTTCCAGGGCAAAGTAAAGAAAAATCCAGAAGCCTCAACAAATTAACTTGAAATAAAATTTATTCAGGTAGCTTTAATGAGTATCAAAATATTCTTCCTGGAAAGAAACCACTTTTATCTGCTCTGAATCCTAGCATCTTCCTTCAATGCTCTCAGCAATGTCCTTAGCAAGTTGAGGACTTGGATCCACAATTCCTGCATGTCTGGCCATCTTTGGACATGGAGATTTAGTTAATCTCAGTCTCTCTCGGGCTCTTTTTCTCTCATTCACTCACTGTGTTTAAATTATTCCTTCCTTTTTACTCACTCAGCAGAGAACTGAAATTTGCTGATGTCAGGATCTCAGAACAGATGGGAGAGCAGTATTGATTAGGCAGTTGAGAGCAGGACATAAATAGCTTGTTAAAAGTAAATAATAATAGCTTAAATGCTGTGTACAAACCTTTATAAAACCTAGTGAAGCAAATCGAATAATCCTTCCAGAAATCCATCCGAGTTTTTTAGCAAGGTGATGAAATTCAAGAGCCTTTTTCACTTACTTATGTTAGTGCTGATGTAAGAGCTGATTGAATCAACAGTCTGGAACTGCCAGAGATGAGCCTGCCTTCAGCATCCCAGCCAAATGAGATGTTTGCAGCTGATGTCTGAAAGGGAAAAGAGAATTGATGAGGGAGGGAGCGCAGGAGGACAGGAGCTGCAGAGTGTGAGCCAGTTTTGTTCAGAGTGGGGAGGGAAATTTATTTTCATCATAAATTCAGAGTCTGGGCCCAAACTCACTGCTGTGTGTGACATCCAAATTGGGGTCTAAGGCAGGGCACGGTATAAAGCCATGGATGAGATGTATCCTTATTGATTTTGGTTCAGGTTTGATATGTACAAAGTCCTTCAGAATTGAGAGCTTTGTGAAGTCCGTGCTTAAAATCCATCTGTTCCTCCATCCACAAACCACACAGTACCCAGCTGGTTGTGACTCCCAATTATCATGGTAGATATAAAAAACAGATTAAAATTCTAAGGTTATGTATCAAAGAGGAGATCTGGAGAAAGAAAATTCATTTTGAGCTTGGGCTGCTATTCTCACTCATATAAATGCCACGTTTTCCTGATCCATGTCTCTGCTGATCAATCAGAATCAGGACAAAGTCTGTAGCAGAGACTGAGTCAATTCAGGAGAAGTGTTCAAAATTATAATAATAGCTCAGGATGAGGGATAGGATGTTAAAAAAAAAAGTGGGGAAAAGGAAAGGAAAAAAAATCTTGCAAGTTATTTGTTAGGGAGAAAAGAGGATTTTCCTGTGGACCTGTTCCTTGTTGCTGTCACATTGACCTATTTCACCCAAGAAGGTGCACAAGGACGTGGTGCACCCACACTGATGGCAGGGCTGGCCCTGGCCCCTGGAATGCTGGAGATGCCTCCTCTGGAAGGACATTGCTTCCCTCAAGTGTTCATCAGCGCTGCTGCAGAAGGAAATGCTGGAGTCTCACTGCCTTCATCCCCTGAGCCCTGAATTTCACCCACAATGGGCTGGGCACCATGAAGTGGGTCCCTGCTTTCTTCCCACCCTGGTGCAATGGGCCAGGAGGAAACTCCCTCCTTTGCACCTATGGCTTGTTCCAGGTTTTCAGTGACTGATTTCAGAAGAATAGAAATGCCCTGAACAGATTCCATTGGGATGTTTTCAGGGGAAATTTCTTACAGATTCAAGGTGCTTTACAAAAATCCCCATTTAAAGAAAAAAGTGAGAGATCCCAATGACTTTTAAAACAAATTCCATCTCTCAATGTAGAAATAAATTAAATATCTGGCCCCAGGACTTTCAGCAGAAGTGACAGCCTAGGAATTTGAGATATGGGCACACTGGAATACACAGCACTGCAGGGAAGCAAAATTTCTTACACAGCCTCATAACCAAAAAGACAAATCAATTAAAGATTTTGAAACAGCTACATGCAATGAATAATTAACTTGTGGAAATTGCTGCTGAAGGATAATGTAGAGTTTAACAGCACACCAAATGTTTTAGTAATCTTGAACAAAAGCACTTGTGGAATAGGAAAAGAATAAAAAGAGAAAACTCAGGGCTGGGTCAGATCAATAGAACTCATGGTGCACAATCAGCTCCCCAACCAAGGTGAGAAGTCCTTGTGCAGGGAAAATCTAAGAAAAAAAGGATCCTCCTCATTTCCCCTCTCTTTCAGCTCTGAACTTAATGTAAAGAAGGAATAGAATATCAACAGAAAATATAGTTTTGTGGCAATGGCAATACAAAAGAGATTTGGGTATAATCCCATTTTCCAGATTTGCCTTTAGCAAAGGGCAAATATTACCTCTGCACACTTCCTTTGCTATGAAAAAGAGATTACCAGTCTTCCTTAAAAAGCAGGAGTGGTAATATAGAGCCAGAACGCTTTGGAGATTATCTGCTGATATGATTATGAAAAACACAGATATTAGATAAAAAGACCAATAAAGGAAAAATTGTTTAAGTTGTGTTACTCCTGATTGACATTAAAAAAAGAAGAAAATTCCCACAGTGAAGAATTTTCCTTATGAGCAGAAGGTTGCTGTGTAACAACACTAAGGCATCACAGCAACATTAAAGAGAATTGCTGCTATAAACAAGTTATTTGATATATTGAGAATGTTTTGTTTGCCTTAATTATTCACAAACAGGTGGTATTTTTACTAATTTGTTCTCTGTTCAAACTAGTTAGTTTAAACATATTTTTGTCTATCTGATAGCACATCAGTAGTGTTCTCATTAGTCCTTCCTGGCTATTTGTGTCACTGTTGGATACTAAATCACACAGCAGAAATTATGATTTTGCCACTACAGCATCAGCTGCCTCTCAAAAATAAAAAAAGGAAAAAACATCCTTTCCTTTTTTTATTTTTTGTTGGCAAATTATCTACAAAAAGCTCAGCATTGTTTGAATAATAAAAAAAGCTTTTACAGATGGCCACAAAAGTGTTTCAAATGAGAGTATTCTCATGAATATTTATTCTCACCAATTCCTCTGACAACTTAACTTTCTGCAGACATTCTTACAAGCAAACATTCAAACAGTCTCCAAAAAGCAAATAAAAAGGTTTTGCACATAAACACAAGAAAACTCAGAGATCCTTTATTTTGCAGCGGTATCTTAAAATCTCACCCAGAAGAAAAGCCCTCTTGTGTTCAATTCTATAGAGGCACAGATGAGAAATTACCTCCTTAGTGGAGAGTTTGGTCTAAGTGCACCAAAAAAAAAAAGGATCCAATACTGTCCTGATTTTCCAGACATGGAGCTGATGCTGACCACAGAGGAGACTTCTCCTAAATTAGACAGAAAATAGAAAAAAATCACAAAATTAGCCTTTGCTCTCCCTGAATACCCAGCCTTGCACGAGGTTTAGCTCTAAGTGCTTTTTGCCAGGGATTTTTTAGAGTGTGTATTTTTGGCCTTTCACTCTCTGGTAACTCCAAACAATGTACTACCCTATAAAGGGTTCCCTGTGTAAAATCTTAGAGTCATGCTGGAAAGGACCTTAAAGACCATTTTGTTCCACCCCTGCCATGGGCAGGGACACCTTCCACCAGTCCAGGTTTCTCCAAGCCCCATCCAACCTGGCCTTGGACACTTCCAGGGATGGGGCAGCCTCAGCTTCTCTGGGCAACCTGTGCCAGGGCCTCACCAGCCTCACAATAAAGAATTTCTTTCTAATATCTAATGTAAACCTGCTCTCTTTTTTTAGTTTAAAGCTATTTCCCCTCATCCTGCCACTCCATCCTTTGTCCCCAGTCCCTCTGCAGCTCTCCTGGAGCCCCTTTAGGCCCTGGAAGGGGCTCTGAGCTCTCCCTGGAGCCTTCTCCAGCTGAGCATCCCCAGCTCTGCCAGCCTGGCTCCAGATGGGCTCCAGGCCTTGGAGCATCTTCATGACCTCCTCTGGACTCACTCCAACAGCTCCACGTCCTTCCTGTGCTGGGGCCTCCAGAGCTGGAGGCAGCACTGAGGGTGGAGTTTCACCAGGGCACAGCAGAGGGGCAGAATCCCCTCCCACGGCCTGCTGGTCACCCTTGAGATGCAGCCCAGGATGTGGCTGAGCATTCAGGCTGTGAGTGCTCATTGCCCAGACATTCTGAGCTTCTCATCCACCAACACCCCAGGTCCTTCTCCTCAGGGCTGCTCTCAATCCGTTCTCCCCCCAGGCCTGTGTTTGTGCTTGGGATTGCCTCAACCCAGGTGCAGGACCTTGCACTTGGCCTTTCTGGACTTCAGGTTTGCAGAGACCCACCTCTCCAGCCTGTCCAGGTCCCTCTGGATCACATCCCCTGAATGAGCACTTTGCAGTTAGTAACACTGCACACCCTAGCAGAGGCAAGGACTCGAATTACCCGCCTTAACGAGCACGGGCTCCTTTGCCTCAGCCAAATTCCGCGTCCATCGCACGGTTTTTGAAACAAAGGCAGAATCCTTGCATGGGTTGCCACAGTGAGTAGCATTTGAATGGCACAGCAGCTCGTCGGGTGCGAGGCACAGAGGCTGGAGGTAGGGAGGCTGATGTATTCAGCTGGGATACTTTTCCCCACATGGTCCTTTTACAGGAGCTGAATCGCTGCAGATTATGCCTGGCTGAAAGGAAACAGTATATTCTGTGGTGTTTAAAGATGTCACACTCATCGCAGAGCTTTTGCAAACCAGTGAGTCAGCAGGAGGAACACAATGCTGGTTCCAGCTATTAGGCAGTTATTTAAAACAAAACAAACAGAAACAAAAAAAAAAAAAGAAAAAAACCCTCTTGTGAATTCAACAGATGCAGTGAATTCCCTGCTTTGCAAAGGCTAAAGTATTTGCACAGAGGAAAGGGGCACTTTTATTAACATAAAGGTCACTGCAGTTCAATTCTTCCTTTGAATGAATTATTCAGTATTTCCTTTTAATCTCGTTAAACGTGGATGTCTGTAAACAAATTCTGAAGATGCGGAGAAAATCAGACTAGCAAAAAGCATGTGCAGTGATGGAAAAAAACAGAACTGACAACTTTTGGGTGCACAAGGAGCACAGATTTTAGCTCAATGAAGGAATCAAACGTGAGAGCTCAAAATGCAAACTGACTTCTTCAACCCTTCTCATACGTGTCTTGCCTTCCCCATGCATGGATGGCTTGTTGCAGATGTGTTTCCAGCAGTGCTTAGAGAATGGAAGGGCCTGTGATCCACAAAACCCATCACTGAGCCCTCTAGACATCCAGGCCCCCAGGTAAAATAGGATCAAATTTACTCAAGATGGGATTAGACAGCCCAAGTTCTACTAAATCCATGTGTTCTGTGTTTCCTAGTGGTGTCTCAAAGCCTTCTGAGAGACTGTCTACTTAGAAAGACTGGTTCCATGTAATTAGGTATAATTTCAATATCAGCTGTAACTAACTGCTTTATATTTTCAGCATATTGAGGTGCTTACTTTCCTTTAAGAAACTGGAAACCTGAGGTCACTGTAGATGACATGGCAGAATGTAATGACACCAAGCTCTCTGGCACAGATCTACTCTCTCCCTCTCTGTGCATCTATAAAAATTCAGAATAGATTTGGATGGACTCTCTAGACATAACTGGAACTTGAGAAATAATGTTTTTCACTTTTCCATACATAGTAATTAATATATGCAAAGACAGAAGCTCCAGAGCTGTACATCCAGCATCTGGATGTTGGAGCTCTGGAGCCAGCTAAAAATCAAAATAGTGGAAAGGAAATAAAAATCAGCATCTTCTGATTAAGAATTGTCTGTGCACAGACTTTTAATTTTCACCAACTCATTTGTCTGTCACAGCTATTTGAGGAGTGCTTTGAGCAGCCATCTCATCACTGATCTTTGTAGCTTATTCTTTTGCAACATCTGTCTTTATTTGCATTTAATTAGCCTGGTTGGGTGATGGTCTCACTGTAAATTTTCTTGTTGTTTGCTGGTTCTGGGTCTAAAACACTCTTCACATTTAGGCAGCCCTATTTAGCCAAAACCTGGAACTAACATCTCTTCTGGTTAAAGGGAACACTGTATTTCCAGGAATAACTACATGCTTTGTTTTCATCTAATGAATTCCTGGTGTTTAGTTACTAAAGCCCTTGGGTTTTATTTGCAGCCCTGCCTGAGCACAGAGATAAATCTAAATCCAAGACTCATGTCCACTGTAAGCTTCTCCTGGTGGATAGTGATTTAGGCTTGGTACTTTGATCTCTTGGTTTTGTCTCTCCTGAATTGGTTCTCCTCAGATTGAGAACAGGGCGAAATAAATTTTTAAAAAGTATAAAACAAGCTAAAATTGCAGAGATTTGCTCATTGCCAGGCTGAGCTTGTTAGCAAAGGAAGGTCTTGCAGTAAACTTCTTATGAACTTTTTAGTTCTTGTGTGCCAGAGAAATGTCCTATTTTCTCAGAACCCCTCTTCCTTGTAACTACAACTTATTCCCATGGCAATGGCACCAGCCTTCTCTTTTTTTCATAGTTCACAGTATTTTTTTTTTCTCTGAAACAGAAAACCACATTGCAAGTTGATCACCCTTGTGTATGCTTGACTCAGATTCAAAAATAAAGAACAGGCAAGTTCAGACCCAAACAATGGCATGAAAGAAGGCTCTCCAAGACAGAGCTGGCTCATGATCAACCAATTTCCAGTCACATTTCAGAGAAAGACTTCAAGGGGACTACTCCCAACCATATTTGGTGCTACTGTACTGGCCCTAAATTGTTCTCTCCTTAAACCCTTTGCATAGAAAAGGACAGATCCAGCAATACCCATCTGTAGTCACCTTTTTCTCCTCAAAATTCTCCTTTGACAGTGCTTTCCTGCCAAAGGAAAGAAGGAATAACACAGAGCAGCCAGGAGAGGGGTGGAACTCTGACTCCAGTTCAGGATAGCAGCCTGATCCTGAGCCTAACTTCAATGACCTGGTAGTTACCTTTCTCACAAAGTTAAACACTAACTCGGTCAACATGGCTATGTAATACCTCCAGTAAGTGATTTTGGTCACCTAAAACACAAGTCTAACAGATTTTGCCATACTGTACAGTCAAGAGGAAAAAGCAATTAAAGTTCAAGCACCTGAGCTGAATTTAGGACATAACCCAGACTTAGGAAGCAGACTTCATGTAATGCAGTGCACCCCTAAAAATACCACCCCAGACACTGCACTGAAACCAATTTCAGTAAAGAAAATATTTCAGTATTCATTTTCCTCCTCCTTTTCTAGTTAAGTAAGACTTAGCAATCCTGTTCTCTGATTTCTTCTTTGCTTATCTTTTTTCGTTGTGCTCCATTCAGCTTCTGAATCTACTGAAAACAAAATCGATAAGCAGAAAAAGGAGAGTGCCTACAAGGAAAGTCACCATAGTCAGGGCTCTTCCTGTGGCCCTGAGGTCCCAGACAACAACCTGTTCATCTCCATCAAGTGCAACTCTTTCACTTTCAAGAAAGCTCCCATCAAAACTGACTTTTGAATTGCCCTTTGACCCATGCTAAGTTTTGGATGGTGGCAGTTGTCTGGAAGAACCTCAGCCAGCGAGAGTTTAGTTTTTTGGGGTTTTTTAATCATTCTAGTAACTGAACCATTGCAGTCCGGGTCTTGTGCAATTTCTTGCTATGGACACAAGCAGACAGATGTGATTAAAATGTGCCCATTTGTGGCAAGTCAAGAACAATGTTTGTACTGCCAGATAACTCCACATCTCTGCTTTTGATCCATCAGAACGTTCACAGAATCCTGCAGGGGGAAGAGAAGAGCTTCTCTGGAAGAAGCTGATCCTTTCCAAACTGCTCTAAAGTGGAGGATAGTACGAGCTACACAGAGAACACATGGCCAGTAATTTAAAATAGCTTCTTTCCCTCTTTTCCCTTGGTCTTGCAATCAGCAGATGGGGATTTTTCTTCAGACTCGAATCCCAGCTGATGGTCAGGCATTGCCCAATTCCCTTGAATTATTTGTAATCCTTCCACAAGCAACACTTCCATGTCACAAACTCAGTCTGACTCTTAAGTGTGAACTACATTAATTAGGATCTGATGCCCTCGAGTTGAAAATAGCTCTGAGACCATGACCTTCTGCTGGAGCTTTTTACAAAGATTTTTCCTGAGAAAACAAGGAATTAAAGAAGATATTTTGTAGCTCTGGTGACCAAGCCTGCTGATTTGTGCCCATCCTTGTGAGACTGTGAGCCCCATCAAGGTCGCTCACAGCATTTTTATTGTGCCCACCTGGCTGAGTGTTGCACTTAGAGCACATTTCCAGTGTGCCTGTTTGATTCTTGTAAATTTGAAATCTGCTCTCCAAATGAGTTGCTTTAATTAGCTGTTTGAGTGGAGTTTTCTGCCAGCAAACTCATTTGCTAAAATATGCATAGAAGGTAAATGCAGAAGAATATCTATCAGTTGTGAGCGTGTCTAGAAATTAGAGTGAATATCCACTGCACGGATGTGACAGTAATTGCTATGATGAATTAAATCTGGGACATTTTTATGCCTGGAACCACGATTCCTGAGTACTGAAGTTGTCTGAGTCTGTTCTATACATCCACTTCACTTGTACAGCTGCTGTATCCAGTTGAGGTCGGGTATGAAAGGAAGTCATTTTTATCTGACAGCCATTTGTTGGTAACAATAAAATCAGCTGGCAATCACAGCTCATTTCCTGCTGCTGAGAGGCCTCACCAATAATTCCCAACCCTCACATGATTCCCTGCAGAGAAGCCTCAGGATGGATGAGCAAGGCTGGTCTCATCTCAGATCCACAGGATGGGAATTGTGCACCCAGGCCCCTCTGAGCTCAAAGGGAGCAAAAGCTGCCACCCCTGCTCAGGGCAACAAAACAGGGCACTCACAGCCCCCTGAACTGTTTTATGATCAAATGGTTGGACTCAGTGAGGTCTTGCTCAGCCTAAATGACCCTGTGATCCTATGATGATGCACTCAGGGAGGGCCACAATTGACTTTTTTCTCTCTGAACCTCCTGTGTGCTGCCTGTGCAAGAGCTGCATGGCTGGGAAATCTGACAATTTATAGCACATCTTATATCTTTCCAAACTCTTTAACCCTCTCCTTGAGGTTCCCGTGTCATTAAACACAGTGCCCAAACCCTGTGGCTGGAAAGGGGAGACTTTTCCAGAAATTCTCCAGCTGTATTATCTTTTCCCACACATATGGCTTGGTGGGCAGCAGGGCAGGAAATGCCAGTGCAAAACCTTCCTCCCACTCATGGTATTTGTTTGCATTTTTCCTGTCCCTCTATCAGCCTCTCCTCTCCTGTTTTCCATTGGGATTATAAAACTTCCCATCTTTCCAGTGCACTGGGGTTAAAACCATTCACACTAATGAGTGAAATAAATGTGCCAGGGGATGCTCCCATGTACTGGGGCCACCTTGAATGTCATGGCTTGAGCAAACTGCCAGCTGGGCGTGGTCCCTGGGCTGGACTAATTGCCAAATGTGGGAATGGTTTGGAGGTAACTTAGTAGAAATAAGCCAAATTTGTGCCAGGGAATGTTCTAATATTTCACAAACATTGGCAGTGGCCAATAATATTTCCAGCACCCTTGACCAGTTTTATCTGCATAATATACATGGGGTATATACCTGTACTGGTGTGCTTGTGTCCAGGGAGACCTGGTCCACAGTGGGAATTCCTAATTATCCCTCAAAGCAGGTCACATAATTGAGCAAATGATGGTCAATCTCATCCCTTTTTTAAAACCACAGTGTCTGATCTCACAGGTTTCCCAAAGAGCAGTTATGACACACACGTATTTTGCAACTAGCAGCAAATCTGTCACTGCTTCAAATCTGGCCAAATGTCACCTGGTTTCTCTTGCAAATGTCTAGTGCAGGTCTAGGTCAAAAGCTGGGCACTGAGGGGACAGCATGGTAGGAATTACACAGAATGACAACTACAAATGTTGCTGTGAGCAACTTTTTTGTACATGTAGGTTGACTGGGCAAGATTTAATCTGGCAGTGCCCTGCTTTTTGAAAAGAGACTGAAACTGTATAATAGTTTCAAGAACTTTTTCTGGGAGGGAATTGCTGGTTGGATTTAATAAAATGATAATCAAGTCCAGATATAGCCCATCAGACTAGATAATGCAAAGTCTCCATGCACTGAAACTTTACAAAGTGGGAAAAATAATCAGATGTCTGGTTTTACAGGGTGGTTGTGGTGACTTGCCAGACCATTTATGATAGGAAAGAGCACAGAGCTGAAGCACCTCCTGGGATATGAGTGGCACACACCTTTAATCAACTGTGATGTGCAAAAAAAAAAAAAAAATAAAAGTACTACCTGGAGACCCTGGGTGGGATGGAGATGGAGCCTGGGCTACACTTTATGCCTCTGTTTTGTGTTGATCCAGAGTTTTGCCAATAGTTATTATTTTTCTCAGGAAAGCTGCCAAAGAGATTGAGAATCTGTAGCCTGTTCAGTGAAGAAAAAAGCCTCTGTCTCTTCTCCAGAAGTGAACACAAGATGGTGCTGCCATCCACCAACTGCCAGCCTTGCTCGTAACCTTACACTGCTTCTAATTCTTGGGATGTTTAAAATGAGAGTTATTAGGAATGCCTGAGCATGGTCATGTAGAAATTAGGGTTTCTCCCCCACAAATGTGGTGGGATCAATAACCCAAATGAAGTACACCTAAACCCAGCACATGCCTTAAATTGTACCAGAGGAGGTTAAGACCGGATATTAGGAAAAAAATCCTTCACTGAAAGGCTTGCCAAGCATTGGAATGGGTTGCTCAGGGCAGTGGTGGAGTCACCATCCCTGAAGGATTTAAAAGACATGTAGATGTAGCACTTAGGGACATGGATTAGTGTCAGACTTGGCAGTGCTGGGTTAATGGCTGGATTTGATGACATTAGAGATCTCTTCCAAACTAAATGTTGCTCTGATTCTATGAAAATCCTCATTAGTCCAGGCAGAAAGTGCCAGATGGCAAATGCAACACAAGCTGAGCAAAAACTAGCAATAAAAAATGCACTATCCAGGATTATACTGTAACCAAATTCAGAGCTGCTGTGTCTGCAGTGTTCCCAGCCCAGTCAGCATTTGGGAAAGACTTCTCAGTCCACTGTGGATGCAGTGCAAATTCCCAGCTCTTTGTCCCTCTCTAAGGAAAAGCTCTGACTGATGCGTGTGAGACTTGGGCCACTGGACAAGACTGAGCCAGCATCAAAAAGAACTGAAGGAAAAGAGGCATCAGCTAGCAGGGAGATGGAGCAGATGGCAACTCACTGCTCCCAGAGCTGTGAGATTATGTGAGGCTCACTCCAAAGAAGATGTGCCAGACAAGCAAACTTTAATGAAAATGAGGAAACCAATTCCTCATAAAGTCAAAACCCTCTCTTGGCTTCTGTGGCTGAGACATTTATGAATCACATTTGTGTTCGTTGCTCTTGCACAGGGCCTTTTGTGCCCAGTGACTTTGTCTCCCCTTCTTTAGAGCCTCTCATAGAGATTCTTCTTCCCATGCTTGCAAAATCCATGGGCATGTCAGTTCCTGGGAGACATCTCCCTCCCTCCTGACTGTGACTGGAACCAGCCAAGTGGTTCAATGGTCCTTGGTGGGACCCACAGCACTAAAGTCTCTCTCCAAAGGAAACAAGGCTAAAGGGAGATTTCTTTTCTTGCTGGGGAGACTTTCCCATGCATTAAAAACATAATGCAGATGTTCTTTCCATGAGGAGGGAGAGAGCTGCTCTGTGGTTTTGGACTCTGAGTGACCCCTACTGCATTAGCCCTGTCCCACCCCTCATTTCTTGGCTTCCCAGTCCAGAGTAGATCATTTGGATCTGTGTCTTTCCCATCTTCACGGTGCTGTGGCAGGACCAGGGACTGTGGTTTGTACAGGGCATGTGGCTTTAACATTTTCTCAGGTGGTTTTTTTTTTTTCCCCATCAAAATCTGAATGGTCTCCCCCTCACACAGCCATGCCACTGGATCTTGGAATATTCTGAATATCCTGAGTTGGAAGGGACCCACAAGGATCATCAGCTCCTGAGGAGGTGTCTTGAGTTACCATTCTGATATCATCCAAATTGCAGCTCGTGTGGGTTTCAGTGACACAGGGAAAACCCACAAGCTGTTATTGATATTTCTAACCCTGAACCAAATCAACCATCTCCTCTCAGACCCCTCAAACTGGTTTGAAGCCATTCCTAGAAGTCTCCACTCCAAGTTTCCTCCTCCAAGGCATAGACACACATTACCAAAAGCCAATCCTCCTCTAGGAGTGCCTGTAAATTTTCAGCCTGCAATTTTTCAGTCTGGGCTCTGAGATTTGCCTGCAATTTGACAGCATTTATAGCTGGGTGGTGAGAGGTGAATAAACCAAGCAGTAGAAAATTGCAGGATGACTCAGATGTTCACCAATTGGGTGGGGGAGTGTTGAATCCTGTGATCAAATCCTCATCCTTCTTTCGGTCCCCGCTTAGCCACCCCTTCCCTGCAATTACCTTGATCTTTGTAGTAACCAATCCATTTCTTTGTGCTGATTTATCTTCAGGATCATCTGTTTGGAGAGACCTGCCCTCCTGGAGCCCTCCTGGAAAGGCCTTTCTGCTGTCACATGATCATCCTCCTTTCTGTCCCAATTTCTGTGACATCCTATACTTTTAACACAAATAAGATATGCACGGGGATGTGGTGGGGAAAGTCACTCACAGGCAGACTCACACACAGCTCACTAGTCCAAAACTCTGGATTGTTTTTGAGACAGAGAGATGATACCAGCAAGGGTAAGTACTGGATGGGGTGGAAACCAATGGAAAATAAGTGGGAAAAGTACTCATGTGAACTTTCAAGTGCCAAAAAGCAATTCCAGGCAAACAGCCTGGGTGTGATTCCTCTCAACACCACAAGTGTACATCATGTCCTACCACTGTGTCCGGCCCTTCCCAGTGAGGAGGATGAGCAGGCTACAAGCCCAACGGATTTATCCAATGATTCTACGAAACAGAGCTAAATCAGGGAAGTTCACAATATGTCTGAGCAGGGAAAAGTGAGTATCAACTCGAAGAGCATCAGCTCAGGGATCCAGTACACAGCCAGAGCTGCAAGGATGTACACACAGCTCAGGTTCTACCTGTTGGAGTGGAGACAGACAGCAACAGGGACTGTCCAGGAGGAGACACAGCTATCAGTGTGGATTGGTCAGGAATTCAGGTCCTTACAGCTGCTCATTTATTCTGTTTATCAGCAGAGGCTAAGCAGAAATACATTGTCCAGACCACATCAGTGGTCAGACAAATGAGTGGAGGCATTTCTTCGAAGGCCCAGCATTTCTGTGCTCCCTGTCAGCAGGTACCACACACCTGGGAACACTGCCAGCACCAAAATGATGCACCTCACAAGTCCCCTCGATTCCTAAAGGACAGCACAGAAGGCTGGCCTTGCAATGATATGGACATTTTCTGTTCAGGACCATGCCAAGAACTGTCAAAGTCATTCATCAGCTGCCTCTGTACAGAGGGCAGCAGCATTCACTGGCCAGAAGCTTGGCAGGGCTTCAGAGCACTGACCTAGAAGTTAAAGGCTCTTTGTTTATTACTAATCCCTGGAGCTATACAGTCCCAAAGCCATTCCCTTTCTGTGCAACACAAGACCAGCTTTCAGAGCCCCCAGCCTGAGCCCAGTGGAGTCAATAGAAAGGCTGCCATTGTCTCTGGTGACCAATGCACTGTCCCTGGATTCTGCAAAACGAGACTGGCTCCTGCTTTTGTTGAAATCAATACAAGTATTACCAGTGGCCACTGCTGAATCCAAACGGGGCCGCGGCCCCTGTCCCTCAGGAGCCTGAAATCCACGGTCACCTTTTCCTGAATATTTCAGAGAATGCAGGATAGAGGCTTAGATTTTCAGCAGGTTTTTAATATTTTAGGTGCCTCTTATTCCCAGAAGGACTTTTTACATCATGTACTCCTCTGTCCTACTCCCACATAACCCTTTTTCTTACATCTCCTAGAAGCTCTTCTGGTGTGATGTGAAACCATTATCTGGGTATAGCAACACCTTTTCTAGTGCAAAAGCTGAGCTGGGAAATGGGGGATCAGGCAAATAAACATCAGATAATTGTTTGAAACCATCCAAGAATCTGTTTTTGTGTTAAAAGCAAAATCCCAGGGTTATATCCTTGAGGAAGGCTCCTCCTGGACTACTAGGATCTCCTCTGCTCTCACTGTCTTTGTGTCATTAATAACATCACTGGTATTCATAGGTCCTTGATAAAGATCAGAATGATTCTCAGATTTGGGGAAAAAAATACAATAATAGTTAAAAAATAAAGTCATGAAATCCTGAGCCAGGCATCCAAGAGGAGGATGAGTTGCCCTCTGGAATTATCCTCTTCTCCATATTGACCACAAGGAGAACCAAACCAGTATTTTACACTAAGTCCTTGCACTTCCACTGACAGAACCCAGAGGAAAACTGACCCACAGAAAGCAAACCCATCCCACTGACCATGGCAAACACAAGGTTAAGCCACAGTGTCTCAGGCCCAATTTTTCAGAGCTTTCTTCAGTTTTGGATAATTATTGCAGGTAAGATGTCTTTTGCAGGTCCAGGCACCAAAAAAAGTCTGTGTATTGTCATTTTCTACGTTAGAAGAGTTGTTTTCATTGGAATTTTGAATGTTGAGAAATGACAATTTGTGTCCTATCGATTTAGGTTATTTTTATTCGAAAAAAGGCTGAGTGGGACATTTTTATGCCGAGTGCACTTTGTTTAATGCACCCTCAGAAGGGCCCAAGACAGATGCTGGTGGAGGACTGACATTTCCCTTTATGGCAGTAGATGGAGCTACATCCTCAATAATGTTCTTTTCCAGACAGGAGAGCCCAGAAATGGAGTTGTGCTGATCATTTCTCCCCAAACTCCATCCAGAAGGGGACCAGGTGGACAAAGGAGATGAATAAGCAGGGGTGGAAAGAATGAAGGAATTTCCAGGACTGGGATCATTACCCACTTGTCCAAGGGCTTTATTTACCAGACATTTACAGTGGGAGCTGTAACTCCCCCTCACTCCATCCACTGTAATGTGTGCAGGAAGAAAATCCCCTGGGTTACATCCTTGAGCAAGGCTTCTCCTGGACAGAAGCAGAAGAAGCAGAAGAAGCAGAAGAAGCAGAAGAAGCAGAAGAAGAAGAAGCAGAATCAGAATCAGATTTAGAAGAAGAAGAAGAAGAAGAAGAAGAAGAAGAAGAAGAAGAAGAAGAAGAAGAAGAAGACCCCAAACAAACAAAAAAAGAAACAAAAAACCAAGGCCAAAGAACTTTGTTGCACATCCAAATGTTTGCATTTCTCCACTGCCTGGCTGCAGTCAACCTTCAGACCATCACTCTTCTCCCAGAGTTGTTTTACTCCCTCCTGTTCAATGGAAGAGCTGGGGTTCTTCATTAAATTCCAGGAATTCATTATTTAATTGCCTTAAATTACTTTACTAGCCTGTGTCTTCAACGTCCAGATCTGGAAGACCCTCCATCTCCTGGCAGGGACCCTTAGCTCTTGGCTTCTTCTCCTTTCTCATACAACAGTTTAAGTCCTGCAGATCTTTTTAATTTATATGGATTAGAACCTCCTCTGGCATATGTTCATGCTTCATCTTCAGGACTCCATAAATTCCTTCAACATTCTCCTCCAGACCTGCTCCTCCCAAGGTTTCATGTATTCTCTCAAAAAGAACAACAGAGAGAGACTCCTTCCTCTCCCCCACACTGACAGAAGCCATAATTTTGAATATTATTTCCTTGAAGTGGTCAAAGTGAATCATTGTGTAAGCACAACACCTTGGTATTTATGGGCAGGCAAATCACAGAAAGACGTTTTAATAATACCATGTTTATCATCACGAAAAACTCAGCAACATTTCCACAAGACTGAGCAGCTGCAGCCCGGAGCCTTCAGGTTATTGTGAAAGGCATCCACGAAAATGTAAAATCATCTCAGGCTCTAGCAGAGCCTAAGCTGGGTGGGGCTGGAGGGGAAGTTTATTTATTATTTCTAAATCCATTTTATTCTAACCAGGGCTAAACAAACTGTTCCTGGATGGCAAAGCCTGCCTGGATTTGTTGTTTGGAAGCTCGTGGTCAGATTTTCAATGCCTGTGAGCTTCCAGTGGGGCTTTCCCTCTACCTCAGGTTTTAATTTGAATTCTTTGGTGCCTTTTAAGGAATGATTTCATGGCATAGACCTTCCTTCAGTGGAGGAATTGCTATGTTCTGTATCTTCCTTCAGGCTACCTACTTACATTAAGAAGTGGAATCAGTACTCCTTGGAATCAGTATTTTTGCAACCTTTTTCTCTCTACCAGGTTCAGTTTAAACAGTCCCAAAGCTATTGGGATGGATGGACTCACCTCAGCATCCTCACAGCTAGAAACTGGGGATGCAGCTGGAAAAATGTGGGATTTTGATGTACTTTGAAAACGAGGCAGTTCCCATGAATATATCAGTTTCCCTCACAAATTCCAGGGGAAAAAAATTAGATTTCCTGGGATAAGAGCTGCAACTGTTGCCTGAGTGTCTGCTTCAGCTTGCATACCTGAGATGCTTCTGATTTGTGGACAGGGAGACGCTGGCAGAACAAATTGCCCTTCTCTGGTGTATTCCTCCCTCTCTTCCCTTGCCCCTGCCAAGAAAGCAGGAGTGAAGTTACCACTCCCTGGTAATCAACCCACATCTCTGCATTATTAAAAAGGCAGCATCAGGCTTCTGTAGCTTTTAATCTGACCTGAAACATGCTGGGACCGGGCAGTGGGAACTGAGCTTCGCTGGGATCGTGGGGGAAGCTGGCACACGTGTGCCTTGGCCTGTTGGCAGATGAGTAGGGCCAGGGCCCAAGCAGGGAGACAATTCTGAAGGACATACAAGTCTGCAAAACACTCAGGCATTTCCAGCTGGGAGGCTTTTCAATGCTCTCCAGCGAGGTTTTGGATGCTGGTGGAGAGAGGAGCCAGGTAAGAGAGGGAAAGCTCTGGTGTTTTTCAATCACACCCACCATGGAGCAAGGCAAGCGCCAGGAACACATTTCATAACATCTCTGATGTTTTCCCCTCTGCAAGAAAGAGCTCTCAGTTGTGGTTCTCACACTCAGATAAGATCAGAGGGTGCAGGGGCAGAGGGGAGGCACTGACTGGAACTATTGTAACTCGCTCCGAACCTCCTCAGTCTCAGGTAGGAGCCACGTGAGAGCAACACGTGCCATGGGAATCCAGGCAGGAGGGGCACTGGGGCTGGATCTTGTTTATTGTTCTTGCCTGAGCCCGGCCTGGGAGGCGAAGGGGAGCTCAGGAGGACACGATGTACCCTGCTCCCTTCCTGTGTCCACCCAAAGGCAATTTATTCTCAAGCTGAGCCATGGCCCCAAAGCAAAATAAATTCCTGTGTTTGGCTCCAAACACAGAGTACACTGCAGCTGGGGAAACTTTCAGTGTAAAATGCTTCTCATACGGGAAACGCTGATGGAAAATGATGGACAAGGGCTTCACCCACATTATTGGCACTCCTGGCTGTCGCAGAGGGTTTCTTCTGCCCTTAGGAGGGATTTCAATAGGGTTCGTGCTCTTGTCTTACTTTCAGCTCTCCCTTTTGGGTTTCCCCAGCTATCCAGCTTGTACCCACAAAGCTCCCTCTGTCCTGGAAGGATTCTGGATAGCTTAAGAAGGTCACGAGAAGGACTGGGAAGGATCCCTGGCTGTAGGGATGGGCTGTGTGCCCCATAGTCCTGATTCCCCTGTTGCCCAGGCCAGGGTCTCATGCTCTTAGTGTCACACTGAACCTCATGGCCCAACAGGAAACAAAGGTGTGTTGGTGGTGACCAGGGCTTCAAGCAAACCATGAATGGTACTGACCACCATCCTGCATCTGCAGGACTTGAGTCTTACTCATGTTGGATGTTAATATCTTCTGGAAATAAACATAAACCACAGAAATTCATAAAACTCATTGAAAATGGAGCACTGGCAGAGAAGATTTCAAACTCACCTTGTCTCTTGAAAATATTCCCTGTGGATGTTCAAGATCCATTTTTTTCCCCTTGGATTTAGAGGAAGGGGAAACAGGGAAGAGAACTGGAGATATCTATCCCTAATTATCTAGGCAGCAGAATGAATATGAAAGTCTTGATGTCATAATCTGAGGAGAGGGACAAGCATCTGTCTGTCCTGTACATTTGTCAAAGTAATGAAATGGAGGTTGTTTGATCTTGTCACCTCCTTACTGTGATGAGCTCATCAAACCAATGTCTTGCAGATGTCTTCTGCAAAAAAACCACCAGGGTTAGAGTCCCTCCACAGCCAGGGAACACTTCTAGCACACAATTTATCTGCTACACATCTGCGTTTGGAAAACTGAATCGAACATCGCAGTCGATAATCTGGGCAGTGACATAACTCACTCTGTGTCAGGCACCTGCATGTGACTGGCTGGATCCCTGCCCAGACTCTGTTGGCTACTTTAACTAAATCTCCTTTGGGCTCCTAAATCACAAGGAGACACCTCTGGATGCATGCACTGGGTGCCTGTGTCAGTAAGAAGGATCTGATCTCTGTGTTGGCTGTGTTTGTGAGGTGGAAAGAACAGCATGGAACACCCCTGTGGTCTCTGATCCCCACTGAAAGGGAGGAAAAAAAAGGTAAATGGAAATTTCTCCTGCCTTGCACTGGCCCCGGGATTTGCAGGTCCCTCAGTGTTCTGTGGACACAACGGGTGGGTTCACCATCACTGCAAAAAGAGAAGCTGTTTTTAGACCAGACTAGATTATCTTGATGGTAGGTTGTGTTACACTATTCCAACATGACTGAGCAAGTAGCCATTCCCTTCCTTGAAATGGCAGCACCGAGGAAAATACCTTGATATTCTCTTACTTGGAAATGGGTGGAGGTGAAGTCTGGAGAGGTGAAACTACATAGAATCACTGAATGTTCTGAGTTGGAAGGGACCCACAAGGATCATTGTGTCAGACTCCTGGCCCTGAACAGGACAGCCCCAAGAATGACACTCTGTGCCTGGGAACAGAGCTACACTTTTCCCAAGGGACATCCAGGAAATGGTCATTTGGTTTCTAAAAAGGCAATGAGGACCAGGCAGGTGCTCCAGGCATCCCAGACTGTGGATAACCATGGAAACTGCTGTCAGATCTGCTGGCACATCACACCATAACTTGTATGTGAAGAAAAAAAGCCTTGTATTTCAGCCCTAGCTGCACACCCTGCCCTGGGCTGATCTATTTCCCCAGAAAAAAGTTTGCAGGCTGCTGGGTTTCGATATGTTCAAGTGGCAGAGTTACAGTGCACCAGCCCTTGGGCACCAGCTACTGAAAAGCAGCCCTTCTGTTTACCTGATCCAGCTCAAACCAAGACTGCAACCCCTCCTTCTCAACAGGATGGAATTTGCTGGCCCTACTACCAGCCTATTCCATCTTTTCAATAATTGCCATGACCGTGCAGCATCCCAGGGTGTTGGCAGATGCTCTTCAGAGGAGGAGGGCATTGCTCTGCATGCCTTTGCTTTCATTGAAAGAATTCCCCAGAATTAATATATTAGCCCCTATTCCCAAAACATGTCTAGACAGAGTTATTTAGGGTGGGCTGTATTATAGAGTCCTGCCCCAAAGAACTAACCAACACTGAATTGTTCATTATTTGTTTATTGAGAGTATTGCAGTCAGAGATCCCTGTCTCCCTATGTGCTAGTCAACCAGAAAGAAAACACTTGAAAGACAGATATTTATCACCTGAAGCACGTACAGGTGAAAAGATGAAATAAATAAAGAGAGAAAAGAGACCAGTGCTTAAAAGCACAAAATTATTTAGGTTTTAAAGACTTTGGGGCTAGCACACAGAAATTCAAGGGCAAAACTGATGGTTTTACCTGTTTTTTCTCAACCCAAAACTTTAGGAATTGGTTTTCAGGGCAGGTCTTTAGCAAGAGGGAGTGGAGAAAAGTATGAGGATTGTTTAGGTTTTGTGAATCTTTTGAACTTTCAAGTTTAGAACAAAGTGTAGCTGGATATTTTTTGAAATTGGGGGTATCACAAAACATTCCTCCATGCAATTTAAGACATTGTTTGTACAAGCGAGATGCCCTGATTGATTTCTTCGACTTTGTAACTGAATGCAAGACTGTGTTATGCAAGCTTTAATTATTCTTATTTGGAAACAATTTTCTCTTTTACTTTCAGGGTTCTTTGGGGAATAGGAGGCAGCTCAAAACAGCAGGGTTTGCCAAAGCCAAAGCTAAGAAAATCTTCCAAAAAGTTTCACTCTGTTCTGAGTCTGTGTTGTAGCAATTCTGATAAACTTTAATTTTGGCAGAAGAATGTGTCTTCTCCTAATCTTCTCTTGGGTACCAAATATTATCCCAGCACCATTGCTTCAAAGTAAAATTCTCTGGGATTTAGTACACATGAACACTTCAGGGTCTGACAGTTTCAAGAGAATAACACCAACTTCACTGAGATTGGAGAATCAAACATATTAACCTCAGGTTTTACACATTTTACAAGAAAAACAAAGGAATAAAAAATGTCAGGCTGGCTGGAAATTCAACCAGAGCTGAATCCTAGTTTATGCCACTGCACCAAGGACTTGTCTACACTAGAACTCTAGTTGAAATGTCATTCTGCTGCAGCCATATTGATTTTGGTATATGAAGCAGTTCTGTATATGGTCAGTAACATTTATTCTAAATACCATGAAGGTATGTCCCTGAGAAAGTAGAATCATGAGTATTTTTCACTTTCCACTTTGAACTGTGCCATCCAGGAGAGTGCGTGCATCCTACAGCTGTGGGACAGGTTAACCTTCAAGATCAATAGATAGAGGGGTGATATTTTTAATTTGAGTCTCACTCCAGACCCCACTTCAGACCCAAATGAGTATTGTGACAGGCAATGTGGGGTTTTTTTGTTCAGGATGGAAGTAAACTCATCTGAGCTTTCAGGTTGTTTCCACATTGAGTTTTTGGCTTGCTTTTTTTCTATAGTGGAATTCATAGGATCACAGAGTGGCCTGGGTTGGAAGGGATCTTGAAGGGATCTCTGTTCCATAGTCTGAAGTCTGTACACAGCCTTGCAATCAGTCCCACCCCTCCTGTACTCTGCTCCGAATGGCACGAGTGCAATTTCCTGAGAAAAGCTATGGCAAATGGGAGCATTGGGAATTTCCTAAAGGTTCATCAGGTTGTCTTGTATCAACCTCCATCTTGTCTACCAGGTCACTGCTGCACATCTGGGCAGGATCTGTCTCTACCCCACTGCTGGGGGAGTGACGCCTCCCAGTACGGACTGGGACAGACACAACCTGCTATGGAACATGATGTGTGATGGTGTCTGAATGTCCTGACAAGGTTTTGCATTTGTTCTTCCTTTCTTTCCCATTTTCACAGCGAACAGCAGAAATATCAACCCTTCCTTATCCAAATTTTGGACATTTCCTACCACCACATGCTGCATATGATTGGGCACACACAGCCAAGAGATGACAGGATCTTCTGGTCTAGAGGAAGGTGTTCCTGCCCATGTCAAGGGTTGGAACTAGATAATCTTTAAGGCCCTTTCCAACCCAAACCATTCTATGATTCTATGATACTTTGATCCTATGATTCTGTGATCAGGGTCAGCTGTTCTGAAGCTCGTTTCATCCAAGCTGCTTCTTGCAGCCCCATCCCACACATCCACTCTGTGCTTTGCAAAGGACACTACGTTCATCCCCTTCATGGCCCTGCCCACCCACAGCTGCAGCACCAGGAAAGTTTGGACCAGACCAAGGAGGGACAGTCACCTCTGTGCTGTCCTGTGCCAGGCAGCCTTTCCCAAGGCTTTTCTGAGGTCATGAGCCTTTCCATCCCAGGCATTGTTGTCTCATGCCTTGAGGGTCTGGAGCACAAGTCTTATGAGGAGCAGCTGAGGCATCTGGGGTTGTTAAGTCTGTAGAAAAGGAGGAATAGGAGGGATCTTATCACTCTCTGTAACTCCCTGAAAGGAGGTTGTAGATAGGTGGGGCTCAGGCTGTTTTCACAAGTAACAAATGATAGGTTGGGAGGAAACAGCTTCAAGTTGTGCCATGCAGGGTTTATACTGGATATTAGGAAAACTTCTTCACCAAAAGGGTTGTCGAACACTGGAACAGGTTTTCCAGGGAAGTGATGGAGTCACCATCCCTAGAGGGATTTAAAAAATGTGTAGATGTGGCACTTGGGGATGTGCTTTACTGTTGGGTTAATGGTTGGACTCAGTGATACAAGAGGTCTTCTCCAATCTTAATTATCCTGTGACTCTATGAGTACATCCCCCCACAGAGCTGTCAGCTTGGGAACAACCCTACCTCTCCACCCTTACCCCTCTGCCTCCCCTGTGAAATGACATCACTCCAGACAATTTACTGCTAATCAATAGGGTTTAACAGAGGCAGATAGAGCCCCGAGAGAAGCCGCTGATGCAGCTGTATCCCGCCAGCAGCGAACGCCTCCATGCGAGCAGAAGCACAGTCTGCCTTTGTTGGCATTTTCTGCTTTGTCTCTCACCAGCATTTGCATCTCCTAATTAAATAAGTATGGGCAACTGTATCAATATATATATAGCATTAAAGCCCTGGGATCTGTCTGACAGCCCAGCATGATGCAGCAGCATTAGCAATGTTTGCTGTACGGTTTCAGATGACCTCATTGGGAGGGGAATTGCAGCCAGTCTAACCCAGACAGTTGCAGGCACATGGGTTTTAGTAGAAATACATCCACCGAATTTCGTTTGGCTGTCCTTTTCTTTGTAAAGGCCATGAGTGCTCTTAGTGAAGTTAATCTGTGCCTGCACGACTGTGGATTACATTCTGGTGTATTCCATCAGATAAGTGAGCTGTCAAGCTGTGATGGCAAACTGTTGGAAGCTGACATATGATTGATGCTTGGGAAACTGCAATTTGGCCTCCTCACACACCAGGACGAGGTCTTCAGCTTCTTCTCCCCCAAAATGTCTTTCTGCTCCACGCACAGGATGAGCAGCTCTTCATGGATGGGTCAGTGTTCTGCTGGGGAAGGAAGAACTGGGATGAAGTAAAAGTGATAGGAGCAACTATTTGCTTTGGAGGGTGGCCTTCCCCTGCTAGCCTTACCTTTGAGGAGGATGATCTGATCAGTTCTACAGATTAATCTAATCAGATTATTTCTATATCACCTTTTTCTGAGCAACCAGTGCAACTCCGGGCTCATTTACACACAGATCACTTTCGTGCAGGGCAGTGTCATGTGCTGCCCAGGCTGAAAATGCTTTTCCACTGACATCAAGAGTTGAATTTGGTCCAGAGGTGACTTTACAATCCCAAGAGTCATCCTTCTTCTCCACTGAACATGGCCTCCATTGTTCACTGAACAGCATGACCTGTGTCAGCTATTGCTCAGCAGAAAACAAACAGGGAAGAGATGATTTAGATTTCTTGGGTTACCTACAAGCTGGTTCTTAGAGCATCAGTGAGAGTGACAATTAACCCTATCCCCCCAGCTACCGGTGTTTAAATATGTTTCTTAGTCCTCCAAGCAGGAAGCAGGATGATAATTTAGATTATCTCATCGTTATCTGCAGGAAGGAGGCCAGCTGGGTCAGTACAACTCTGCTTAGCATGACAGCCGGTGTATAAATAGGATCAGGACTTACAGATGGTGACCAAGGTTAAAAGAATAACTAGTGTATAAATATACTGTGATCATGCTCAGATTCTGCCTGTATTTCCTGTGCAGGGGGCTGAGCATGACAAGCATTCATAAACGACCTTGTTACGAGCATCAGGGGATCTCTGAAGGCACCACGGGCAGACAGGAGAGGGCTGGGTGCCTGCCAGCTGGGCAGGGTGGATCTGTGCTCCCCATCAACTCCCCAGGCAATGATGGAAATTGGAAATCAGCTTTCCCCTCCCCCTGGCCTGGGACAGATACAGCACAGGGCTGTCATGAGGAGCAGTTAGTTAATAAGATGCCAATGTCCCCAGGCAGGCAGAAACATGGACAACGCAGGGATGAGCTGTCTGTGGAGGCTGGAATGCTGGCATGGATCTGGAGGCTTTTCTCTGGGTTCATGCTTCAGTGAAAGCCAAACTAAAGTGTCTTCTAGAGTTCACAGCACCACTCACACAGCACAGGAACCTGCTTGAACAACTGACATGGCTGAGGAGACCAAGACAGATGGAAAGGGAGGCTCAGGCTGCTCCCTGCCAGGGAGCAGACTTTGCTTCTCTACACTCAGTTGGCAAAGGCAGGGAATAAGGGTCAAAACTCTCCCTAGTGGCTTCAGGAGGCTTTTAGGCAGGTGAACAAGGCGACAAAGAGCTCAGCCTAGCCCACAGTCTGCACAGGCACTGTGCCTTGGGAGGCCGAGGATCATGTTTCCTCTTCCAAAATCCATGGGCACTTAGTCCTTGTTGCCACAGAGGTGTCAAGTTTGTGCATTTCCTGAGAAGCCTCTCTGCCTTAGCAGTGACCTGCAGCTGATGAGAACAGCCTTAGCTTTTGGTGGTGATTTTCCATCTTTTACTGCCCTCCCTGCCAAAAAAATTATATAACCCCATCCATTTTTAGAAGCACAGACCCAGGGCTCAGCAGATCAGGCTAATATTGATCATTTCAGCCTTCATGAATTCAGAAAGCCAGAGTCTCCACGGGGTAGGACAGGGCAGGGAAGTGAGAACAGAGCACTTAAGGGGCATGGGCAGCATTTTCTGTGTTGCAGCATGTGCCCTGGTGGAACAGAGGATGTGTTATCCTGCCTGCACAGCATCTTCTGACCTGCTTTTGACCCAAGAAGCATTTGCATTCATAAATACTGGAAATGTACCCCTGGGAGGTGAGGGAATAAAAGGGAAGGGAAAGAGTGGGTTTATCAAATCTGGGATCTCTGCAGGGCTTGAAAAGGAAACTTTTTTTCCTCTCTCTTCCAACTGTAAACCATACTGCATCCAAGAGGGCTGGTTTGTTAGCCCTTAGATTGGACAGTTTTCACCAAGACAGCTCCCCAGTCAGTGACCTTTGGTTGAGAGCACAGAAAAACAGATTCACAAGATCATCCTGCTCCCCCCCAAGCCTCTGGGAAGGTGCTGACAGAATAACTTAATTCTGGAAGACTTTACTCAGGCCTGAGAAGGTTCTATGTCAGAAACTACTCACCTCTCCACTTTGCCATGTGAGAACCCAGAGGACAGGGGAGAAGTCTGGGGGCAGCTCAAGGTGGGTGGTGAAGAAGGACGTTGGAAGAATGGGAATGAAAGCCAGCATGTAACTGGAAAGATCAGGGTGCCACAGATATCCAGACCCTTCTCCACATTTGGAATATGAAGCACAGTTCTCCAAATAGACAAGCAAAACTGGAAGAGATACAGAGAGAAGCAATAGGAGGGCCGAGGTACAGATCTGACTTTGCAATTCAAGAAATAAAGCATTTCAGCTGGAAATGGGGTGTTGCGAGTGGAATAAAATGCCTAGAAGATCGTGAGTGCCCTGAAAGATAAAAACTCAGAGGGAACACCAACCCCACCTCCTGAGCCTTGGCTGTGCCACTCTGACTGACACTTGGTAGGCCTCAGTCCAGGTGGTTTTTCTTCACAAGGGATTGCACTTGCTAAATCAGGCAGGCATAGCTGAAAGATAATGGTTTTCTCCTGTTGAAAATTATTTTATGCCTGCAAAAGCAGCCAAGGCACGCTATGAAAAACCAACCAGAGAGCCCTAAGGATGCACCTAAAACACATCTATTCACAAATTCAAAATCTATAGGAACTTGCTCTTGCCGTAGAGGTTCTGTGGCTTCTGTTTAGGGTTTATTTAAGATAAGGCAGCTCAGTGGTAAGCAGAGATCTAAGTTCAATTCCCTACATTCTTTGGTGGTTATTTCCTCTGGGATCTTCATTATATCTCTCTGTGCACTTCAATTTTCCCAGAAATAACTCTAACTACCTGCCTGAAGAGTTGGGGGAGATACAATAAAGGCTGTAAAGGGCTGAGATAATGTTGTAACAGGAGCTGTAAAAATACCCACAGAAAATAGAGATCCCTTTATATCACCACTGGAGCTGATATGTGATGCAGCTTGTGTAAAAGGCATATTGCTGCTGGAGTGTCTCGGGCTCACTGAGGGAATCCAGTTACACTCAGCACTAAAATCACATCGTGTTGTTTCCCAGCCTCTGGCAGAGCAGCCAAATGTTTACAGACAACTTCCACTTTCACTTCAGGCACTGTCTGAAAGGTCACCCTGTGCCTGGGGGAGCAGCTCACACCTGAACACACAGTCCTTTGTTTCATTGCTGGTGGTGGTTTTCAGGGACTTTTGGGGGTTTATACAAAAGAGGGAAAGAGTCTTCTTATACAGGCAGTGGTATGATAGAGGGGAAAAATTTTAAACTAAAAGATAAGAGATTTAGGTTAGAAATTATGAAGAAGTTCTTCCCTGTGAGGGTGGTGAGGCCCTGGCACAGGGTGCCCAGAGAAGCTGTGGCTGCCTCATCCCTGGAAGTGTCCAAGGCCAGGTTGGATGGGGTTTGGAGCACCCTGGCCATGGCAGGAGTGTTGGAACTGGATGGTCTTTAAGGTCTCTTACAGCCCAAACTATTCAATGATTTTGTTACTTTTTTTTCTTATAGGTAACCACGTTGCAAAGTGAATTTCTCTTACACAAAAGCAAGTCATACGCACGAGGGTGAGGGAAAACCTGATTTATCATCACCAAAATATTTTCTTCCCCTCTTTGAAACTCTATCTGAGATGATGGGCTCCATTCAAGGACACACTCCTCAATGCCAGATCATGCTGGGAACATGGAAAGGAGTAAGAAAAACAATCCTGTTTCACTTACAGGCATTTCATCTTACCAGAATTTGATTTTTTTCCCCCCAAGGGATTTTGTGCACGAGTAATTTACCATGAGGGAATGTGCCATAAAGCCTGGTTGCAAAAGGGCACAGTCCCAAGCCAGATAGAGCCCCAAAAACATCACCAGCACAGTCACAGTGCTCCCCTGAGAGCTGCATGTCAGGAGAGGAGAGGAGAGGAGAGGAGAGGAGAGGAGAGGACGGTGCCGCCTTGGGGACAGCCACTAGATGGGGGCACGAACACACACGTCCAGCTGAANGAAAAAGGAGAGGAGAGGAGAGGAGAGGAGAGGAGAGGAGAGGAGAGGACGGTGCAGCCTTGGGGACAGCCACTAGATGGGGGCACGAACACACACGTCCAGCTGAACCCCAGAGCAAGAACACCAGGAGGTGACACATCGCCGACCTTCCCTGCCCCCTGGCACGGAGCAGGATGCTCCAGGGAAGTGGATCTGCTATCCACCAAATTCACCCGAGTGAGCCGTGCATGCATCCACTCACAGCCCCTCCTCTGGGGCAATAAGCCCTGACTGTGTTGTGGCTTTGGGGAGCTCAGGCTGGGCCGTGGACTGCAGCTGGACACCCCATGTGGCTTCCACTCGAGATCTTGATGGAGCCACAGAACTTTGGTCTCAGAATCTGCTCTGAAAGATTTCTTTGTTCAGTACTTCCAGCCAGCCGATTCTCCCCGCACTGCAAAAAGGCGCCTGCTCACTTTTCTGGAGACCTCAGCTCCTCCAGACCATCTCTGGAAACAGCCTGTGGGTGCTCTCTGCTGCCTGCCTTTTGACAGCGTGTCCCACAAATCGGCTCTGACTGAACACAGCGCTGCTTTCAGGGAGCCTGGAGGGGTCAGAGCATGTGAAACCCCTCCCGACCCGACACATCCAACGCGTTCTCTTGGTGAAGGACCGAGTTCAAGAGTCTGCCAAACACACTAGCCCTGGAGCCTGAGCAAATCTGTCAGGAAATGCAGTTTATACACTCACAAATATATTCCCTCCTCCAAAAGGAGCCGTGGAGGGAGGGGGAATTTTTACCCTTCTGGGAATGCTAAGCCCTGTTCGTCTGACCAGCTTTGCAGAAACATAAAGAGGGCTGAACAGTTTCCACTAATGATATGTCATCAATTAAGCATTTTTATGAGGGGAGAAGATTTGGCTAATGCACAGTCCTGATGACATATCCATGGAAAGGCTCCTTGAGCAGGCTCCACTTCGTACCCATCCTTCAGATGATGAGTAAGCCAGTGAAACTGGCAGCCACTTGGCTTCTTGACCCAATGACGAGGCAAAACAGTGGACAGCAGCTTCCCTCCTTGTGTTCTCAGGATGCTCACAGCAGTTTTTCCAGGAGCCCTTGGATGGGAGCCTACACAGCCAGCCTGTCTTTTGAAATGATTTTTCTCACCCCATAGAAAGGTCCCCATCATTTCTTGTGTCCTTGCTGACTGACACTGGTCCAGCAGGTTTTCCCTCTGCTCTGAGGCAGAGAATCCCTGCCATTCACTTTGAAAACCTCTGGGAATTTAGTAGTATATGGCAAGATCATAAGTCACACAGAGGTTACAATAAATCCACATCCCTTTTCATCCTCCAGCACCTCATGGTCACCACAGTTTAGAAGCACTTGATCTGAGATCTGGGAGTTGCAAATAATTCTGTCCAGACACTTCCCAGCCAGCCTGACCCTTGATAGCCTCTGTCACCCGAGGAAACAGAGAGTTTTTCAGATGATATTGTTTTCTCCCTGTAACTGAGGCTCCTTGTTCAATGCAAGAAGAAAATAGCTCATTGTCGAGCCTCTTTGCCACTGACATGTGACCAAAATATCAGTTTCCTCTTTTTGCTGAGGCCCAGTTGCTTCTTTGCTGGTAGAAGGGAAATCCCTGGAAATAGAGAGCAAAGTCAACGACATGCAGGCTTTACCCTGTGAGTCAGCATGGCAAAATTCTCCTCATTGCCCCTCTGCCAGCCCAAAGCTGCTGGGAAGATGTTGTTGTTGTTGTTGTTGTTGCTGTTCTTGGGTGAATTTGGGTTTTTTTTATCTCAGCATTTTCTGGAGTAGGGCGCCTGACCCTGACTTCTTCAGTTTGCTTGTGGTGTCTTCATGTGCAAGCACTGAACAGCTCTGGGTCTACTTAGCATCTGAATTCAAAGAAAAAGCTTGTTTCAACCCTACATGGCAAAGCACCAAGGAGTCTCAGTTCTGCAAGGTTACATTTTACTTCGGGGTGAACTTAGAAGCAGCTTCTCCTCCAAGACCTTCTCTTGCCTTGAAATGCCCTTTTCTTTTTCTCCCTTTTTTTTTTTTTTTTTTTTCTCTCTTTTGTATTGAGACAAAATCTTTACTGTGGCAATGACAGCTGAAGATGGCAGCTTCTGTTGAAACTTTGGCTTCACTCCCCTTCTTGAGGGATTCAAAGGTCTTAGCTCTGCATGCTTGGAAGGCCTTTCACCAATAGCTGGGCACTCCAGGAGGGCTGGCTGGGCTTTGTGCCCTGAGATGGACAAAGATTTTCTCCTTGATCCAAGACTTCCAGGAGAGTGGAATGGGCTTGTTTGGCCAAGGTCACCAGCCTCTTTATTTTCTTGCTTACAGGCTGGCAGAAGGAAAATGCTGATTCAGCGGGCACAGGAGAAAATATCAACAGGGGAAAATACATGAGGGGTATCCTGGCTGCACTTCTGCCAGTTATTTCTCCTTTCTTTTCCAGCCTGATTTCCTTGCTTCCTGCACCCAACAGATACATTTAACAATGTCAGGTTTTCAAGACCAGGGACGCTCCACTTTGTCCATTTTAAAGACTTCCTATCCCAAAACACAAAGGGGGTTGGTAACTGTGCCTGCAGTCAAACTAAACAGAGCCAGTATATCTCAGAAATTTGAGCAAAGTTGTAATACAACCAAACAGAGACAAAAATTGGTGACAGTGGCTTCTGTGATGGTTTCTGTGCTCTGAGGCTCTCTTTGGGAGCAAGTTTCTCTTGATCCTCCTAGGCAGGACAAGGACAGTAGTGGTTAAAAAGAGAGGCTGTATCCACACATCCTCCTGCAAGTCCTGAGCTGATTTTCATAGACCCATTTTGTGCTCCAACTCCGGGTGTCCCAGTGACCCACTCCTGGCCCTGCCTCTTGCAGACTGCCCGTCTTGGCTTGTTGCTTGTATTCATTTCCAAAAACAACTCAGTGTGAGCTGTCACATGCTCAGGGCAATTGTCCATCTGAAAGATTTCATTAAACATTTCTGGTAAAATGCGTGTGTCACTAAATGGCTTTAGGATGAGACTTTCACATGAGTCTGTGTCTTTAGTCGGGTCTTTGCTCCTAAAGTATGCACAAATTTTTTTTCTCACATAAATAAACTCAGATATTTAGACTGGAAATGAGACTCAAGGAGTTCAGTCAGGTCAGGGGGATTTGGATAACCTCCTCTCTTCAGGTTTTGAAAAAATAGGTCTTTGCTAGAAGCAGCACAGCCAAAGCATCAGCTGCAGGAAACCTTCAGGGTCAACTTGAGAAGATGTTTTACTTCTCTATGCTTCAGTTTTACCCTTTGTAAAAAGAGGATCTAGTTCTTCACCCCTTGCTTTGTAAAGATCTTTGAGCTCAGAGGCTGAAAATTCTGCATAAAACCTTGAAAACATTATTATTTACCTACTCAAACAAGGGAACTTGGTTTTGCAAACACATAATTTTGTTTTAAGTCATTCCCCAGCTCTTCAGGAAAACAGTCTGTGAACAGGCACAGAATTAGTCACACAAGGAAAACAAGCTGTTGGGCAAGTTTTGCTTTTTTTTAACTCCACCTGCTACCCAAGTTTCAGGTGTTTCTCTTGGGGAAATATTGTCAGTGACTACTGCTGCTGTTAGAGAATCATGGAATCCTTAAGGCTGGAAAAGAACTCTACACAATGCGTGAGAGACTGTGAGAGCTGCCTTGCTTTTGTTTCAAAACATAATGAATTGGAGTTTCCAATTGTTCCAGGCCAAAAAGGAAAAAGGAAAACACTCCAGAAAATACTCAGAAATAACTGACACCCTTTTGGATATTACTCGAGGCAGCAAAGGTGCCTTGTGTGTGCATGAAATGTTTATCTTCGCATTGCTTTCTTTCTATTGTTTTATAACCACGCATTTCCTTCTCCTTCTCCTCTTGCCATGTCCTCTGCTGCCTGTGTTGGGCATGCACCTTCTGCATGGCTCCTGCCTGCACAACTGGGCAATTAAACTGAGGCTGTCTTCTGTCACCCGTGGCATTTGGCGTCACAGAACCGTGCTGAAGGATTTTGAGAAAGCAAAGGGCAAAGACCTCGCGTTACACCAAGGCTGAACTTTATGGGCTCATTAGAAAATTGCCCGTTATTAATCCTGCTGAGAGTAAAACCAGCCTGGTGTAAAACAGCCCAGCAACAAGCCTTCCAGCCTATCATGTTGATTTATTCCAGCGTGTTGTCTGGGCCAAACTCAATCATGGTCAGCATTGCTGGACCCTTAGATAACAGGTGCCAATCTGCCATGTGTGAAACATCATCAGCTTGAAACCTGAGATTTAACTGAAGCAAGAAAAATCAGCCTGAAGCTGAAACCACTTGAATTACCAAATCTAATTTGAGGGGGAGCAGGCAGCAAGGGAGATGACAGGGGATGCAATGCTCCATGGCACTTCTTCAGAAGCTTTTTCACACCTATATGAATATTTGTCAAACCAGACCATAAATCAGACCCTGCTAAAAATTTTTATCTGCTTTTGGCTTCAGGCATCTGCTAGAAAGGACCCCTTGAGCCTATGTTATGCACATCTTGTGAAATTCTCAGCGGTTTTGTTCAGAATTAGGCAACAATACACAATTCATCCTTTTTGTGTGTGTGTGTGTGTATGTGTTATCAGCCTGCAAGAAACGGAATAAATTAACAAAACACTGTGAGATCATTCATAGCACCCTCATTCACTAAAAAAATTTATCACTGCAGCCTGACCCGGCCAAGGAACTTCAGCACAGCTGTGTGACAGCCACTCCAGGCCCGTGCCAGAGTGCAGAGCTGCAGGGCAAGGGCAGGAGGGGCTTTCATCCCGTGTAGCCCAGGGCAGGTATTGCAGGGCCACCACCCCCGCGAGCGGGGACTCTCCCGCCGGAGCACACTCGGGATTGTTGACTTTGCTGCAGACAGTCAGGCTGGGGCAGACTCAGACAGCAACAAACCCTTTATGAAAGCAGCTGGGAACGGGAATCAAAGACTTCCAGTAACTGCCAGTTCCTGCTGGACAAATTTAACCCCTTCGGCATTCCCAAACAACCAGTTTTCCTGACTGGCACCTGCTCGGTTCTTGCCTTGGCTTGATTAAACATCTAAATTCAATGTCTCCAGGAACACGAAGCCACCAAACATTTCCAGGGTCCATCCCACAGTCATCCCATAATCCAATCCCCACCTCAAGTTTCTACAGCCTCTTTTTAAAAGCTGCTGTGTGCCAGGATCGATTTCCCCACTCCCCAGGCTAGCTGAGAAGCTGTCACAGAGCTCCCTGTCCTGGTGAATAGGACATGTCCTTGGCCCTAAGGTCTTATGGATAAAAGAGCACCTGGGAGAACATTGGGACTAAAGTTCCATGTTGCTTGTTTTCTTCAAGCCATGATTGCTACAGAAACTGAGCCAGGGTGGCCCCAGCTGCAGGTGACATCAGTGAGTCAGAGGAATTGGAGAAGGGAGTAGGAAATTAAAGCAGAGCAGAGCTGAGGGAAGAGGCAGAGCTGCCTTCAGCCTTGGAGACCATCTGCTTGGACCTTTAACTTCCTCCACAGTGCTATGGATGGCTCTCAGGAAGACAAAACCCAGCACAGTTTATTCTGAGCTGGGGTAACTCAGTGAGTGCAGAACCAGCATGTGGGTATGCAGAAGGTGACATCCCAGACAAAGCCTGACACTCCCACAGAGCTCCCCTGGGAGGGACAGGGCCTGCATTAGGGGTGACAACATGTTTGTGCCCATCTGCTGCAGATGGCACTGTGCCACTTCACAGCTTCATTTCACCAAGGGATGCTGGACTGGGGCAGCAACTTGCTCAGCCCTGCCAGGGTTTCTGTCCCAGGGGCAGGTGGTGACCTCTGAGCAGGCAGCAAACCAAGCAAAACCAAGGGGGAAGTGTGGTGGGGCTGGCCAATGCAATCCCAGTGAGATGCTGAAGGACAACATATGGATTTTTGCCAGTGCCAAAAGTCTGGGAACGTTCTCCTTATCTGTACTGATTGTAGTTTATCTCTCCCGTTTTATTACGTCTGCAGTAGCTCCTTGCCATTAGGGCCACTAAGAGTGCACACAAGCCCTTCTGTACTCTCTGTCTGCATTCTGCTGAGGAAAAATTGTCCATGTTGCAGCATCTGCTGAAAGTTGTAGAACTAATGTTCCTCTGTGGCAGGTCCTCATTTTAAGTTTCAGTGCCATGCCTCCTCTTCCTTAAAAAGGCATGAGACTGAGATGAGATGAGATGAGATGAGATGAGATGAGATGAGATGAGATGAGATGAGATGAGATGAGATGAGATGAGATGGATGCTTCTTTCTGGGTCACACCAGACATCAGTCTATGGGAACCACTTATATAAAACACAAGTTTTATTAGGAATCCAGTGCTTTGAACTAAATCTACTGCATCAGGGGCTTAAAATATTATTCTGACTTTATAGATTGATCAGAAATTAAATATCTTTACCAGATATTTAACCACAATCAGATGTATTTATATATATATACACCCATGCAGAGTGTGTGTGTGTGTAAATATCTATCTATTTATATAGCCATATATCTATCTGTATATATGTGTGTGTCCATGGACATCTCACTGTTTTNCTTCTTTCTGGGTCACACCAGACATCAGTCTATGGGAACCACTTATATAAAACACAAGTTTCATTAGGAATCCAGTGCTTTGAACTAAATCTACTGCATCAGGGGCTTAAAATATTATTCTGACTTTATAGATTGATCAGAAATTAAATATCTTTACCAGATATTTAACCACAATCAGATGTATTTATATATATATATATACACCCATGCAGAGTGTGTGTGTGTAAATATCTATCTATTTATATAGCCATATATCTATCTGTATATATGTGTGTGTCCATGGACATCTCACTGTTTTTCAGGAGATTTGACTTATTTATATCAAGGAGATTCTAACTGGGGTTTACCCTAACACTTTGCCTGGAAGCTTTTAGGGGATTTCGACATTCGTCTTCCCATTCCTGCACAACATGTAGATACAAAGAAAAAATGGGGTTTAGTACTTGTATCTCTACTTAGGAGATGCCACATGCTGAAAAGCAATTTTCTGAAGATCTCACACTGTGACGTCAGGTGTATTAACATTGATAATTGCAATGATAAGAAGACTCGATGCTCTTGGAGGTCTTTTCCACCCTCAGTGATTCTGTGATTCCAGGAGAGAACCCCTGGCCATATCACAGAAATCCAGGTGTGTCCTGGTCATTTTGGCACAGGACAGGTCAGCACGGATGCGTCCCTCAAGGACAGCAAAGTCCCCCCTGCTCGTGGGATCCCCACCTCCAGAGGACTCCCAGGACAGCCACACTCACACACTTGGGGAGGACATTTGATTGGAATTATTTACCTTTCCCACTTTCTTTCCAGTAAAACTGGGAGACTCCACTGGCTGAGAGCCACAGGAGGGTTTTGTTTAAACACACTGGAGTTAATTTGTCTGATCGGTGTGAGCTGCGTTAATGGCCAGGGCAGGAGGCAGCCAGTTATTTGGATATTTTTCGGCCCTGGGAGAGGTTAAGTGAGGACATTGCTGAGATTTGGCAGCCCCAAAGGGGAAGCCTGTCTCAGAGAGCAACCGCCTGTTTTTCAGCTGAAAATATATTTCCTCAGCTGTCTGTGAAAGTAAAGGTTAAGCTTAATTTAAAGTGGAGCTTTAGCAGCCTGGAAAATTAAAGTAGCAAGAAAAAAACTTGTTTCTCTTTTCTGCCACTCTTAATGTCATTTCCTCTATCATTGTCTTCTGTCATTGTAACTTCTCCCCTTCTTGCCCTAAGAAAGATTTTTTTTTAAGTCTCAACCAACAAGTCATCCAGCATTTCTTCCAGGTACCATTAAGAAATTCCAGATTTCCTCACTAAATCCAGGAAAACAATTCACCTGAATACCCCTTGAGCTTCCCTGTTACTCCTGACACTGCCTTCTTATGCAGAGCAATAACCATCCTCACCTGATTGGGTTATTTAGGAAAAAACAATGGAAATGCAACAAAATATGCAGGAATCGCAGCTTGTGGTAACTGGAAACTTGTCAGCAGAGGTGATAAACAAGATTTGAGCTGGGATGATTTAAAATTTTGTGTTTTACTGGGAGAATAAAAGGCAAGGCAAGAGGCCTGCTTGCACAGAGTCACACCTGTGCCAAAGCATGGAGCTGAACCCATCTGGAGTGGCCAGGAAAAGGGGAAGGAGAGGGGCAAGTGAGGAAAGCAGATGACAGGTTTTGGTTTGACATTATGCTAGAGTATATAACATCAGGCACTGTCAGATCCAGGGCATGATGCAAGAGGAAGATAAATCCAGCAGCCTTTGATGGGGCCTGCACTGATGGTGGTTATGGCCACAGTCAGTACCATCAAACACCCCACAGTGCAGATAAGACAAGAAAAAGAGGTTTTTTTAAAGGAATTTCCTAATGCAGAAAAACAGACAGCAAGAATAAAATAACCACATATAAGCACACACACACAAAAAGGTAAAAATCTTAGAATTTGAGGTTTCCCCCCCGTCCCTGTATAAATATGTACAGTAAATCTAACAGAGCAGGGACAAATGAGGAGGGATCTTGCTGGTCTGATCACTCAGCTCTGCAGTTACTGAGTGTAACTTGGACTCAGGGTGGATAAGATGCAGGACGACAATTGACCTTTGAGAGCCAAAGAAAACAACCCTGGATCTCATTAAAACCCTGAGTTTACCAGTCAGCAGTGATTATTCACAGACACAAAGGTTGGAGCCTGAAGGGGGTCACTGTGACCATCTCAGCAGCCTGGTAGTGACTCAGCTCTGCTGGCCCCATAGAGCTGAACACTGTAGGAAAACATCCTGCTTGGTTTAAGGTGTAGGGATGGGCATCAACAGCTCAAACACAACTCAGATCTATCAACAGCTGAGCCAGTTGTTTCCAATGTCAATAAAGAGAAACTGGATTGAGGGTTACTGAACTTCAGCAGGGCAAATGAATCACACTCACAAGTGCCTGATGTCTTCCAGGGGTTGAGAAGGAAGCTGTCAGTGGTTAGCTCGAGGTGACATCTGCACAATAGACCCTGAAAGTGCAATTTAACACTGAACACTGTTGTCTGGGGATAACAAGTCAAGTAAATGTTGTCCCCCCTCCATTTTCACACATCATTTCCTGAGTGTGTGTAGTTTCCTGGGGGTGCAGGAGAGTCAAGTGCTCACCACAAGTGAGCCCCTGGAAGGAAGCACAGGTGGGAGCTGGACAGCTGGGTTCCAGGCCACTGTCCTGTTGGATTCCCACAGATCCACAGATTTTGGAAAGCAGGTCCAACTTGTCCTTGCCTCCAGCCAGCTCCCCACATCCCTTGTCTTCCCTCACCCAGGACAGCAGGTAAGGACACAGCCTTCCCAGTGTGAGTAAAATCAACAGGTGTGGTCAGCATTGGCTTCTCAGTGGGGATCCATCTTCTTGGGATGGGACAGGAACCATGTGGATGCAGTGGGACTGGGAGACAAGGAAAAGAAAACCTCTGTCTCTTTACTTCAGCTTTTGTGGTCCCTTCTCGCCTCCTGGGAAGGGGAATATACAAGGTTAGGGGTCAGGAGAAGCCTTCAAATCTCTTCTCTGGTCCTTCCATGCCTGGGGAGAGGGAAGAACGTTGCTCTTCTAGGCCATAGGTTCAACTGCAATGCCAAGGAATGCTGATCTAAGACCATGCTGCAGGACTGAAAACACAGGATGGAATCACTTGTCTTCTGACAGGTGTGAAGGCCAGATTAGATATCAGAATGCTCCTTTCTGGCTTACAAAGTTGTGACTATTTAAAAACCAGCATTCCAAAAGGGGTCAGAGAGCCTGCACTGATGGTTTGGTCTTTCAGTGCTGAAGTGCAAAGACATGTCTGAGCCTGTGCTGTTTCACCTGACATCCAGAATATCAGTTATAGCAACAAAAACTAAACCCTTGCTTTCCCTTGATCTAAGGGAGGTGACTGTAATCACAGCTTCATGCCCACAACCTGCCCAAAACGGTTTTAGGCACTGAAAATGCTTGGATTTAGAAGGGAAACAATAATCCTGGCAGCCACAAGTGTGTTGGATGTGGCCAATAATCTGATAGAGGGCAGGTTTGGATTAGGTATTAGGAAGAAATTCTATGGTGTGAGGGTGGTGAGGCCCTGGCATGGGTTTTCCAGAGAACCTGTGGTTGCCTCAACCCTGGAAGTGTCCAAGGCCAGGTTGGAAGGGGTTTGGAGCAACCTGGGATAGTGGAAGTTGTTCCTGCTCGTGGGACAGGGGGCTGGAACTAGATGATTTTTGAGGTCACTTCTAGCCCAAACCATTCTGTGATTCTTTGATGCCGTTTGCCTCACAGCAAGGCCAAGGCACTCCAGTGCCACACCACCAACAGGGAGTTCATGTCTGTGAGTCCTGGGAAGGCATCAATGCCCTCCATCCAGCCCAGAGCAGGGTCTGTGTGAGCTACACCAGCCACAGTGGGGCAGAAGGGATGAAAACGTCATTAGCATTGTGCATCCCTCTTCATCTGTCCAGTAAATCCTACCCAAAACAGCAAAGGGAGAGAAGGTGACTTGTCTTTGGGTCCATCCCCTTCCACTTCTTCCTTCAACCTCTTAGATTCTCCTCTCCCTCTTCACTGCTGTCCTTGGCCCTCCACATTCCCACCTATCTAGGAGGTTGATGTAATTTTATTTCTCCTAATTGCATTCTAGGTTGCAAGGGAGGCTGGCAATCCGCTCTTCTTCCTGGATAAAGAGGCTTTTTAATTTTTTGAATTTACATTAATTTCTCTTGAATGCTCATGAAACCAAGCATGTCTGAGAAATCCCATCACTCTATCAGCCTGAGGATTTTCTACCCATTTCTGTGCATTAGGTTAATGGAAAATACAGCCTCTGTATAGCTGGAGGTTCATATCATTTGCCTGCGAATTTGAATTCCCACATGTACGCAGAGTTTTACCCTTTTCCCTTGGGGAAAATGAAAACACACCACTTCATTTCTGCTTAAAATCACTTGAACCCATTTGTTTTGTTTTGTTAAGCAGAAACGAAGCATTTTGCTTGGGTTATGCTGACCTCATGTTCTGCCTATTTTCATTATACAGGGACTTCATAAAAGTGCTTTCCAGTGTCTTAGGCCTTTTTCTTCAGCTGGGAGGAAACATTCCAGGATGGACAACATTTTCCTTGGTACGCCCTAGACCTTGCACCATGTCCATGTTCATCCAGTAAAAGAGGGGAATGCAGTGCCTGGCTGGGGGTAGAGGGGAGTCTGATATCCTTAAACCCAAACACAGATGGTCTCTGACAGCTCAGAAAGACTCAGGTTAATTGTTATGAAAAAATACTCCACAAAAAAATAACAACAACCCACAACAAAAAATAATAATTTAAAAAAAAAAAAATCAAAATACAAACCAAACCCAAACAAACAGAAACATTATTAAATCCAGGAATTTGAAAATATTTCCTTTGGACTAGAAATACCAAAATAAGGTCTTTCCAGAGACATGTTTAAACAGAGGGAGAGCTGTTCTGGAAATGAGAATATTTCAGACTGGTTTTGACTAATTTGGGAAGAAAATAATGGCATTTTACTGGTCCCACGGCTCTTGCTTCAACTGCCTGTAATGCAGCCCCACATCCAGCATCTCCAGACCTTCTGGGAACTGGGAAATCCACATCTTTCATGAGAAACACAGTTTGCCCAGGCTCTTTGAAGGTTGACTCCTGTCCTGGTGGGTGCAAGAAGAGATGGAGCAAGTTTGAGGAAAGCACTGCAAGAAAAATGGGGAAAGAGGATCTGTGGAGAGCTTGTAGAGCCAAAAGATGAAATCATGGGAGTGGACTTGTCTTTGTCTAAAAGGAGGAGGCACAAGCTGAAATTAGAGCGCCCAGCTGAAGCCTTCACCAACGATTCCCTTTCCAGGATCATATGAGAGGCATGAGTCACACGCTGTCCCCATCCCTACCTTGGAGGGATGAAGTGCAGCATCGCAGTTTGCAGTGCACTCGACTGGAAATAATCTCTTTAGGACAAAAAGGCGTTGTGGGGAGCGGCTGCCATTTCCAAATGCCAGCATTTGGAAGTGTGCAAGGAATGACAGCCACAGGAACTGGGATTTTCACAGGAAAAGCAGTGCCAAGTGCTTTATTTGGGCATGATTATTGCTGTGTTTGTTATTATTATCATCACCACTCGGATTATAGTTCTGGTTGGAGACTGTGCTTGAGATCAGACCTCCTTTTAGCGAGGGCTGTCTGCAAATATTGTGAGAAATGGTCCCTTCTCCCAGGGCAAAAATAAACAAAAAATGTTAAACCTTTTCAGTAACAGCAAGGTTGCCCTGTGTGTACAAGGAGAAGGGACTTCAGGATATGCAAGAAAGTTCTGGTAAGTGCAGCCCAAATCGTCTGAGATAGCTCCTCTTATCAAGGAGTTTTATCTCCTCGTAGATAAGAAAGAGTGAAGTAGTGCCATCTCCTTCTGAGGCACAGGGAGATGAAGCAACTCACCTTAAAACCTACCAGAAGATCTCCCTAAGCTCAGCCTTCCTAGCTCAGAGGAGCAGAAACCTGTTTTCTTCTAAACTGGAGTTTGGCCACAGGTGGTTTTGATTACAGGTGTCACTGCCTGGACCACCTGACCCAGGAGAACCCACCTCTTAAAGTCAAGCTTCAAAGGAGACCCAGCAAGGGCATCTGGTTGGGCTGGTCTCCTTAGGGATTCTATGCCAATCACAGCCCAGCTGGTGTTTTTAGGGACTACCTTAAAATAGGCATCTGTTTTCTAGGGCACCAGGGTATTGGGGTGTATAGGAGACCTACAGTGCCTAAGGTGACACAGGGACGGGATTCAGCTGGGTAAAGGTAAGCCCTGTGTGTCATTCTTTCCACACCACACTTTCCCAGCATCTCTCCAGCTGCTCCTCCTCAAGGCATGGATCTCTCCCAGACCTCTTTCATATCTGCCTGCCCCACGTGGGGACATCTCAAGTGACAACAGACCCCTCTGTTTAAGCAGCAGATCCTTTTCTATGTGCAGGTGTCTCCCAACCTCCTGTTCCAGCCAGGAGCACTCGGAGCTGCCAAGAGTCAGGTGAGGTGTTCTGGCTTTCCTGAAACATCTAAGCAGCACAAATACAAAAGATATAAGACCTTCAGGGAAATTATTCAGCTGGAAGGTGGGAGGTCCTCACATACAGCACAGGACACTTCTGTTGGGAAGCTGAATCATGTCCCCATCCTCTGAGAGAAATCCCTTCCATCCAGTGCATCCTTCCCTGCTGGGTCTTAAAAATCTCTCATCATCTTTCTTATGAGCTCATCTGTTCTTGTGACTGTTTTCCAGCAGCATCCCAAATGACTTTCCACAGGAAAAGGATCTGTTTCATGGGTGAGGGAAGTGTGGCACAGAGGGGATCTGAGATGCCTGTGGTCATCCCGAGGGCAGAGCTGGGAACAAAGCCCAGGTCTCTTGACCATCAATCCAGGCCCTCTAACCACGAGGTGTAGCTCTGCATCCCAGCCTCTGATCCTCAGATCCAGCACAGGAGTCAGTGCACTCCAGCTGCTGCCTGAAGGCTGCTTTTTCCCCATAACCAGAGGTTGAAAAGTAGTGAAGTTTCCAACATTCATTTTATCTAAACCCCTAAGCCTCACTCCTGAAGTGACTGGAGGAGAGATGTCCATCCCATTTACATTTTGGTACCCTCAGAGGAAGGTTTGAAGCACGTGACTATATCCCAGTGCTTTGATGCACCCGGAATTCCCACTCCCATTTGCTGCTGGGCACTGAAAATTTGAAAATTCCCTCTGCCTGTTCCCCCTCCAGGCTGCGTGCATTGATATTCTCCACCACCCAGTGCACTGATGTGACTCTGTGCACTGAATTTCAATTAGTGGGTAGGGGGTACAGCCCTCATGCAGAAATCCATTAGAAGCTGCTTGCTATTGAAGGGCAGTGAGCAGATAAATGTGATTGTCTACGAGTCTGAAAACAAAGGGAATGTGCTGTGATTTTACTGGAAGAAAGGTACTGTCAGTGGAAATGGTTCGATATGAAAACGACTCTCAGGTGCAGCATTGAAAAGTCTGAGAAAATTGAGATGAATAAGGAAAGCAATTTAGCTAGGAGGGGGAAAAAAAAGGAGGAAAAAAGGAGCTTTATTTTATTAAATTACAGCTGTAGATTTCCTTTTTTTTTTTTTTTTAATTCGTGGGGTGGTTGAGACAAAGGTCAGGAGCCTCATTTTTCAAAGCCAATGTTCAAGCCCCACGCACAGCAGTTCAGAGCAGAAGTTGCCTTTTCACACTGTGTTCCTAATGTGCCAGACATCCCTGGGGCTTTCTGGGCAGCTTGCTAAGAAATTTCTGACAGATTCTCTCAGCTTTAGCTGGAGCAGCCGCTTTCCCTGGGTGCAGGTGAGTCAAATAAAGGCTCCATAAAGACCTGTGCCTGGCTGAGTGCTAAAGGAGGCACCACACCTCATCATCCCTGTGGATCCAGCCCTTGGAATTCCACTTTTACCACCCTTATTGTGGGGAAGTCTCTTGAGGGGGGTACCCAGTGTCAACCAACACGACCTGGCTGGCTTCCAGCTGCCAAACCCAACGGCAGCCTTGTGCTCCTGTGGATTCTGGGTCATATCTGCCAACTCCACATGGATGTCTCAGACCTGGGGTGAGTTTGAGCTCATGAATCAAGGTCCTGAAGTGGGGTGAGATTATTGCCAGCCCCATCCCTAAACGATTGGGCAATTCACCTGGAGCTGGTGAGTGCAAAAGTAAGGCAAAAGCCTTGCCAGCAGCAATGCCCACAAGCTGTGCTGGCATCTTCACCTGCAGGTGCTCAAAAAGGTGTGGTATTAATTTAGTTTTAATTCTTCATAATGCATCTCAGTGATGGAAGAGCCCAATTCCCAGCCAGGGCAGGAATGAGCTACAAACTGACTCAGACTCATCTCTGCTTCACCTTCCTGTGCCCTCCAAATGTGAGATTTCAACTTTTCTGCCCTGCAGGCTCCACTTCCCAGCCTTCAAACAACAGCCACGGCACCATATATGTGTCACAGCTATAATTTACACTTTAGTGCAGCCCTCCAGGGTTTTACAGAACCACTAAATAGCAGGGATGACTCTTTAAAGCGGGGAAGGTGTCCACTGATGGTGTTTTCTGCACTGTGTCCTCCTTTGACTCTTTCATAGGCAGGAAGGAAGTTTGTAATTTCAACATAAACTTTATGCTCAAAACACACAGTTTTCTGCGTGGTCCACGCTGGTATCAGCACCAGTGCTTGAAGCAGGAAACAGGTGAAATGAGGAAGGAATCACAGAATGAGTGTAGAGAACTGCTTTAAGTGCCAGAGCACTTCCCTCCTGCCCTGTATTTCTGCTTTCACACATAGCTCTGTGGCCTCACTGCCTTGAGGCTCCCTGTCTTGGACATCCAGATCCCACTAATCAGCTCTTCAAGCAGACACAAAAACCCCACTTATGGTCCCTTCTGCCTTGTGGAGTTGGCTGGGACCAAATCCAGGTGCTTGATGCAGTTGGTGGTTTCAATGGCACAGAGGCACCCAGGGCCATTTGAGACACCCATGGGTAACAGAAACATCTGCAAAGGACTTGCAGATGTGACACGTCATCTGTGGGAGGTCAGGAGCAGATGAAGAAGGTGGGAAGTCCCACTTTGGAGCAAATATCTGTAAAAGTTCAGAATCCTACACTAAAAGATACAAATATTTCTCTAGTAGACACATAAGTCCTAGACATCAGAATGAAAATAGTGTGAATCCCTATTTCTCTTCCTGCCTGTTCCCCCAGATTTCTCCACCCAAAACCCATCAGATGGTATCCATTTTCCCTTGACTTTTAAGCTTCCATTCACCATCTGCATCACGTTCACATATCCCTTCCAGTCAGGACAGGGTTACACATCTGCTCTCATTTCTTACCCTTCCCCAACCACACAGCTTTTTCTGCAGGGATAAAGCTACTCCATGCCTTCATCCACAACCCAATTCCTCCTTCAGGACACCCTGTTCCCTGCCTGCCAGGTCTTCACTCAAACACCTCCTTAAAACAGACACTGGAGTGTTTAGGGATGACACATCCCATAATGGAAACAAACAAGGGGGAAAAGTTCAACAGAAACTAAATTGGGATTGGTGCACATTGTGCCACCACTTAAAGACCCGAAAACCTGGTGGGGCTGAAGGAGAGCCCAGCCTCCAGTGTTTTTTTTTTTTTTTCTCTGTTTTTGCAGAGAGCACAATTTTATGGGTGCTGATTATACTTCAAAAATCATGTGGTAAGAAATATGCGTGTCCTGCAGGCTAAATAAAAGCACTGAGAAACCCCTTGTGTGTGGCTGATCCTTTTAGAAGGGCAGATGAGCAGTTGTGATCAGTCAGGTCCTGGCTTCACCTTTCCACCACATATCAATATAGGGTGTGCCACATTTTTAGGCTCTTTACTAGAGAGAGAACAACAAGAAATGCTGTTGCTGTCTCCCATGGCTCTTTTTTTTTTTTTTTGCAACTGGGCCATAGCAATGAGAGATTAAACTGGGATTGCAGGGTGGCCAAAATATTGGAGCAACATGAAATCTTGTGGCATTCATGCACCAGAAAGCTTAATGCTAAACTTTTCCTTTAATCATTAATCATCTTGTAAATAGCATTAATCTGAGCTTCGAAGGAATTACTCTGCAAAAAGGCTTTGATCCCAGCCTTTTTGGGGAACAAAGCCCTTTGGGAGTGATTTTAAAATCACTTTCATTCTATCAAATATGATGAATTAAAGAGAACCAGCACCTCCAGTCGTTTTCACTGTGCTTTAAAACAGGACAAAGATTTCTTCAGTTAGCCAAAAAAAGGGAAATTGCAAACACCTGAATTCTCCTGAATTTATTCAAAGTTTTTATTTCCAAACGTACTTAGAAGAGATTATGCCAACCTTCACTGCCTTATCCAGAGTCAGCTGTTCCAGCTTCCCAGAGCATATCACAAGTTGGTATGAGGCAGAGATAAGCCTCGCAGGAGGTCAGAAAGAGTTCAAAAGAGCAGAACAAGGACAAAAGGCGAGCAGCACCCATGATAAAAAAATGCAAATGCATGAGACTGAGCAGAAAGGCACATGAAGTGCAGCTGTATCTGCTCACTCTGAACCTTGTGGAAGGGCAGGTTGTCTAGACTGTGCAGCTGCAGGACTCAGTGAGGGATGGAGCCACATGTGATGGAGGGAGGGCAGCAGGAGAGCAGGGGGAACCCGTTTACACCCAGAGGGTTCAGTTTAAAAGAGATGCAACCTAGACACAGCATGAACTCTGGGATTTCTGAGAGGCTGGAGATTATACAAAGCTTCTCTCAGTAACTCTGAGAAACTGGAGAAAAGCTTCATGATTTCTGGTGCAGGCCAATCTCATTGGGACATCCCTCTTAAATTTTCTCACACACCGCTCCATCACCTCGACACTGCACACACACATCCCTCAGAGGCAAGGGGTGTTCCTTCTGGCTAAAGAGTTTTTTATTTTAGACAAAAAAGCTGCTAAAAATTACATGGCAAAGATGGGCACAAAATGAGTCATGCTGTGAAAGGATGCATCTGAAAGGAAACTTAAACCAGCAGCTTCCTCCCCATAGCAGGCTGCAGTGTGCTGCCACATACAAGGGGTTCAGAGAAAAGCGTGAACATGGCCTTTCTGCTCCATGGCCAGGAACACCCAGTGTTGGAACCAAAGTCCTGGGCTCTCCCTGTGCTCACACTCCGTTTCCCCAATCAGGGATGCAGCTGCAGAAGTGAAATCAGATTAAATCCTGCCGTGCTTCAGCACAGGCGAACGAAAGCTTTGTATCAAAAAATAGGTGATGCTGCAAGTGATGGGAAACTCAGACCACAGGCAGAGTTCCCCCAGTGAAGTGAAACTCAGATTTCTTCACCAGATCAAGCAGAAACACACCAGGTTTACCTGAAGTCATCAGACAGACGTTTTCTCTTCACTGATGCAGGAGAGGACAAATCATCTTTTCTTCCTTGGTCCTCTGCTTGTCTATACAAAGCCCAGCACTCCTGTAAGTAAGATGACCTCATGAGGGAAAACTGGAATTTAAAATAAGAGAAAAGTTTAAAAAAAAATAGCCTTGGGGTTTTGTTCGTGGTTTGGTTCTGTGGGTTTTCTTCAACTTTTTTCAGAAGCCACAGCCTGCCTTTCAGACACTCTACCAAGCCACCTGGAACAGGGGCAGCCCAGTCTGAATTTATACTCAGTGCCTCAGGGTCTCATGGGTCCTTGGTTTCTCTTCTCACCCCTTTCTTCTGCTTATTTAGTGACAAAACACCTCCCACCAATACAGTGGGTAAAAATGAGGAAGAAAAATTAAAACTGCATGGATTTTAGCAGGCAGTGACTATTAAAAGATGCCTGCACCCTAGATTTTAAAAAAATTATGTTTCCAAAATCTTCTTCACCTGTGATCATTTGCTGAATTCATGCAGAATCCACAGCAAGCTTCTGCCCATCTGAAGCTCTGATTCATGCCAAGACCACCCTCTCAGCCCAAGTCCTGAGCCTTTAAAGTCACTGGGACACCAAAGCCCAGTCCTAACCCACATATTGCAAGGCTGGGTCTGCTAGGAAGATGAACAGAGATGGAAATGGGTTCCCCATCCCCCCACAGAGGCACTGATTGCTTTCTCAATTATCTGAAGTGGTGAAGAAAAAGGACAGTTCACAATACAGGACCTTGGGTCACATAGGAGCAAGTTGCCTCCCTTTTCCTTTACATCCTTAGGGAATCATCAGAGGGAAATATTCTGCCTTAATTTGTCGACCAAGCTGAATATTGACATTTAACCCAAGGCCACAATTTGCTCCGAGCACTGTCGAGCTTCCCACAGCTTCCCACAGGAAGCTGCCACCAGCTTCTAACATCTTTCACCTTAATATTTCCTCCTTTCCCTTCTGCTGACATTTCCTGGCTCGGCACCTTCCACATGACTCAGAGACTTCCTGGACCCCGACTTGGCAGTGACATCAGCTCTGAGAGCTGAAGTTAACAAACACCCCTCGTTATGTCAAACTGTAATTATGGGGGAGGCAGGGGGAGAGGTTGTTTGGCCTTTTTTTCCGAGTGAGGATGTTGAGTTTCCTCTAAAGCCATATTTAGACCCGAGCTGCAGCACGCCTGCTGTGAGGAATCACTGTGATTTTAATGACCAAGGGACAGAAAGGAGATCACAGGGCTTTGTCCTGGCCCCGGGTGTCTCAAGAGACAGGAGTATGTGTAAAACAAACTGTGCTGCAGAACACCTGGTATAGACATAAGGCAAAAGTCCAGCAGAGCTTCAAGGTGATTTCCGTGTCCTGAAGTCACCTCTGAGGGTGACTTCATGTCCAGGAGACTTGGTGACTTAAAAAAAAAAAACCAAAACAAAACAAAACCGTGAAGATATTTCAGACATGCCCAGCATCTGCCGGCTCAAGCAAACATCAGTAACTCTATAAATACATCTGCTTTCCCTGCTTGATGTTGTACATTCACTTTTTACTTTTAAAAGAAGCAAATATCTCATGCTGCACAGGCAAGGTGAAGCAGTGAATGTCAGAGAATCATAGAAAGGTTTAGGTTGGAAGGGACCCTAAAAATCATCCAGTTGCACCCCCCTTCCATGGATGCCACCCACTAGATCAGCTGCCTCAGGGCCCCATCCCTCCTGGCCTTGAACAGTTCCATGGAAAGTTGTAGTATTGATACTGTTTGTAGCAGGTTTCAGCACAGTAAATTTTGCACCACCTTAACCACAAGCCACCTAAAATCCTTCACCATTTTGCATTTTATCAGTTTCCACAGAGATTTACTTGAAATCACAAATTTTCTGTATTTTTTTAATATTATTTTTGTATATTGGTCTTTTTTTTCTTTGCAGGGTTTTCAGGTTCACTTCCCTGCCATCTCAGTCCTTCAGCCGGAGCTCAAACAGAGCCACTTGCAACCACGTCACCTTTCCTTTCCAGGACAAGGTGACACACCTGCAAGCCCTACCTGGGGCTGTGACTCAGCTCTGCCAGGAGTCACGAGCCCCAGGGACCTGCCAGGCCACAGGTAGCACGTGTCCACACAGGGGGTGAGTTCTGAGCTGTCACGAGAACAAGGCATGAGCCTGTTGGAAATCTGAGCCAGGCATCTCCTGTCAGCACAGGAACCAAGGAGCTCACAGAGCTCTTGGGAGGTTCTTGCAGTACTTCCAGGCTGCAACAGGTGACTTTTAATCTGGTTTATCAGCAGGACATATGAATTTCAGTGAAGTAAATGAATCTACCTCACCCCATTAAAAAAAAAAAAAAAAAAAAATCAGACTTCATAACATAAGCAAGCTGTTATGAGAAACGCCCTGGAGTACTGGTAGAGATATTTGTTTTTTCAGTCTGGATTTCTTCTTCTTTTTTTTTTTTTTTTTTTTTCCTTTTTGGGTGTGTTTTTTAATCTTTTAATAACTCTGTCTGGAATTATTTCTCTGTGAAAACTGCCACCCTGCTCATAAAAGGTAGAAATAATGTTCTAAGCAAATGCAAACAGGCGCTTTTTCAATTTCCAAACTATTTGGGGAATTTGGGGTTGAAGGATCAGAGCAGACATGTCCAGGTAGGGAAATCTCGCCTAGTGTTTCAAGGGGAGATTTTGGCAAATATCAAACTTTCAGGGCAGGGATTTTGTGCTGGCTTTTCCTCCAGGGCTGGTGGTTTATTGGCCAGGTATGGCAAAAATGGGTCAGCAGCACCTCTGCCCCTCTGTTAGGGCTGAAGTTTGAAGCACCTCCCTCAGATGCTTCCCACATTTCTGGGCCTGGGCTTGAAGGTGACAAAACACCTCTTCAGTGCTTGCAGGGGTGAACCTGTCCTCTGCCCTGAGCCCTCTCACCTCTCAGTTTGTCCTCTCCAGCATCTGTTGTGGACACAACCACCTCAACCCCTGCTGCTCACAGTCCCACAGGTCCCCATGAATTTCTGCACATTTTCCTTGCTGATGTTTAAGGTCAGACCTTCATGTTGGACAGCTGAGACCCAGTGTGGAAGAAACAGGTTTCAGAACAGCCAGCAGCTATGTCCAGAGCTGATGAACCTCACTTTCCAAGCTGCTCAGGCCAAGACTTTCCCTCCAGCCTCAGCCCTTCTGTGAGTGTTCTGTGACTCACAGCCACAGGTCACAGGAAGGTTGTCCTAGGAGAAGGCTCCCATATTCTGCTCAGTCACTGCTGGCAGTGCTTCATGTGGACCATCAGTGTGATCCTGTACAGCTGCTCTCATGCTCATCCTGTTCTTACATGTTTGTTTCCTTTCATTTCAGGGATGCCATTGGCCTGATCCTCTCTCATCCCACTCTTGTGGTCATCCTGTGGGCTGGAACCTGAGAGTACAAACACAAGTCTTGTACTTGTTTGCAGAAAACAACATAAAAATGACTAGTCAAGGGCCATCTAGCCCAGTATTTTGGTTTACAGCAGTGATCTAAGGGAAAATATGACAAGATAAACACATGGTCACATTTTTCCTGAATTCTGTCCCAGTGAATTTGTGCAAATAACTTTCAAAACCCTGAAAGCAGCAGGACTCTGTCCGTGGCATATTTGGTGATGGAAAATATGTCCCTGGCAATGGAGAACATCTGTGGACACACAGAGCTCTGCTTTTCCATCCCCTGTGCTTTAAAAAGACTGAGGTGAAGGTGCTGCAGCTCCGAGAGAAGCACCAGGAGAGGGGTGAAGGTCCCAGGAAACAGAAGAGCATCACACAGCACAGAAAAGCCTCAGATGCTAACATTGCTCCTTTTCAATAGTCAGATTTGGGTTATTTGGGGATGTCTAATGGGACCACTACTATCAAATAAATAGGATTTTGCCTGAGCTGTGTTATTGGAATAACTCTGTGAAGGATGAGCAGCAAAGGGTGCATCCAGATTTTTGATGTGCTGGATAAGAAACTCTTTGTGTCCCCAAAAGTTGTCACATCTATGTTGTACATCCTCATGGGCAGACCTTAGATTTTGCTGCCAGGTATGTTGGTTATTTTTAGTGTTTGTCTGCAAATATCCCAAAGAGAGGCTACAACATGGCTGTGACTCCAGGAAACAACAACAACAAAAAAATCTGAGGCTTTAAAGGCAACCGAATCATTTTGGAATTTAAATGGTGTGGGGAAAAAACCTTGAGGAAGTGTGAAAAGGAATCTGGAAAAGGCTCCCCAGGGAAGTGGTGGAGTCATCATCCCTGTCAGTGTTCAAAAAACTTTGTAGACATGGCACTTCTCAACAGGGTTTAGTGGGCACGGTGATACTTGGTTGAAGGTTGGACTTAATGATCTTGGAGGTCTTTTCTGACCTTAGTGATACTATGATTCTATGATAATACAGGATCAAATAACTCTTCTTTAAACCTTAAAAACTACGGGAAAAATTACTTTAAATGACTGAAACTGTCAGTGCAATGTCAAGGTTTGGTTCAGATCCTGTTGCAAGGGAAATATGAACCCTGCTAGCCTGCGTGGTGAATATCTGTTTCTCAAACAAGCTGCTACTTGAGCAGAGCCTGCTGAAGCAAAATAGGTCCCCTCACACCACTTCACTGGAATAATCCTGCAGAGGAACCATTTTTGCCTGCCTTCTAGCAGAGAAGCAAAGGATTCCGTGGATATATGAAAAGCATCACTTGGAAGACCTCAGTATGTTTAAAGTTTGGTTTTTGGCACAATCGTGGAAGCGAAACTCCCTTGACAATGTCTTGGCCCCTGGGGCCTCATCAGTGACCCTGTGGGTGCTTCCTTCTGTCTGTAGCCAGCAACCTGGAAAGGTAAAGATAATGAGAGCAGGAGTAATCTGACACAGAGGAGGGAGCGTTCACTGAGTCTGACCCATTAACCCTAATCTCGTAATTAGCCCGCCATTGATCAGGAAGTGTGCGCTAATTAGCAGAGCATTAGAGCAGAAATTCGACCCCAAGGCATGAGTCACAACCTAACTCTCAACAGCTCCTCCCAGGCCTCACAAAGGCTGGGACTGCAGCAGGTGAAGTTATTGTGTCCCTCTCCTTTTAGGCAGGAATAGCTCAAAGGAACGTGAGAAAATGAGTCTTGTCACATGCCTTTCACCGTGTTGTCCTTATCAGCTGCTTTAGTGGCAACCTGGTCCCGAAAGAATTTATGTGACAGAAATGTCATTATAGAACCACAGAATGGTTTTGTTGGAAAGGAACCTTAAAGATCATCTCATTGCTACCCCCTGCCATGGGCAGGGACACCTCCCACTATCCCAGGCTACTCCAAGCCCTGTCCAGCCTGGCCTTGGACACTTCCAGGGATGGGGCAGCCACAGCTCCTCTGGGCAACCTGTGCCCTCAAAGTGAAGAATTTATTCCTAATATCCAATTCAAACCTATTCCATCAGTTTAAAGCCATCCCTCCTTGTCCTATCACTGCACACCTTTGCAAAAAGTCCCTCTCTAGCCTTCAGGGTCAGCCAAGCAGAATCCAGCCTTGTTTTTTGGGTGGCACTAACTCAAAAACAAAAGCTTGGGGACTAATTCTCATTTATGTTGTCTCATTTTCTTATACAAAATAATCTGCAGCCCCTGCACAAAATAGAGCAGCTGTGTAGCAATAACTTAAGACCAGCAGGCTGCAGGATCCACTTTGGATCCATGTCTCACTTGCTTTCTCCAGCCTTCCCCTTGTTCTGCAGGGCTGTAAGTCCTAGTGGCCCACTGTAGTAGATCCTTGAAGAGATCTTCCGCTGCATTTCTCTAGGTGACAGGTTTGCTCCTCCTCAGAAGGGATATGGCCTTCATCCAGCCACATGTTCACCTGGAGGGGTTCCTGTGGAGGTCTTGGGGAGGGGGATTGAAAGGTTTCACCAGGGAAGGACCAGCTCTATCCCCAGTGCTGTTCTCACCAAGACAATGGGAGCTTTTGGGAAGGAAAAGTCTGCCTCCTGAGCTCTGCTGGGCCCCAGGGAATGGCAGGTCCATGGGAAAATCACCCTGCTGTTGCTGTACAGTCACGCCTGGGCTTTATTTCAGGAGCTCTTAGAAGACTTCTTTCAGCAGGCACAAGGTCCAGGTAGAGGCATCACCCTTCCACGTGTTGGTTATCTCCAGGGGAGGAGCTGACTCTTCCCACCATCTGAACTTTAGGTTTAGGAAATCTCACAGAGCCTGGGGAGCTGGGCCAGCTCCAGAGCTCCGATGGTGGACAATGCAGGGGAGAAAAGAGCTTTGGGCTTTGCAAACTTTCACTTCTCACCTCAGGTTGTCAGTGCACTCACCATGGCGGTGCCTGATACCAAATAACCTGATTTTCACCTGTAGGGTCTTGTGCAGTGCTCAGGAGGAAGAGCCAAAGACAAAACCCATTCCGTTTGACATCACCGTTCCTACTGAAGATAAAGCATTTCTGGTCAATGAGCCAAAATAAGGCATTTTTTAAAAATTTTGTTTAGTTAGTTTTGCAGCCAGAGGCAATTGCAATGTGGGATTGGAGCACTTCTCGGCCAAGATCTCCAGTAGTCCTCAGGTCCAGGCAATGAGCTCCAAAAAGCAGCCCACACTGAGCCCCTCCTTGCTCCATGATCATGGGACAGGAACTGGTACACATTTGCCAAATGCAGTTTTATTTTTGGTTTTATTTCCGGTTTTTTCTTCGACTTTCTGATGTGGAAGGAAAAGAAAGCAAAAGCAACAAACAAAGGAAACTGCACACGAAATACATTATTTTGCTAATAATGCCTGAAAGGTGACAATAAAATTTTCCAGTATTCCAGGAACTGTCCTAGTCCACGTCAGCTCCCACACCAAGAGATTAATTTGCTAAGAACAGTGTTTTTCTGCCTTGTGTCTTTGAGAACATCTCGGAATTAAATCTCAGGGGTTTTGTACTGGGCTGACAAATTATCTGCTTGCTTTAAAACTCTGTTTTCATGTCTTGTAAGCAACTTGTGACTGGAAATGTCTGAGGTGGTACAAAGTCCAGATAGCAGCTCACCCTGCAGCAAGGACCAAGTTCCACTGCTGCATGTGGCGTGCAGCTCTCTTTTGCCCTGACCTTGGGATCCTGCTACTTCATACGCCTGGAAAGCAGAATTTAAACTGATAATAATGATAATTAATAACTGATAATAATTGCCCTTTATAATCTGTTTTTCTTCCAAGAATCTTCAGGTGCTTTAGAACTCCTGGGAGGCTCTGGCCAGCTTCAACATCCCACCTCTCCCTGAACTGTTTTTGTTCACTATTGTTTCAAACATCACCATGTTAGCAGGCTCTAAACAAGAAGGAGTGGTGAGAATAATGGAAACTCTTTGTGTTGGAGAACCTTGTACCACATGTGTGACTCATCTTTATTCCCTATGATTTTGGTGGGATTCCCCTCAGCACTTCAAATCACCACGATTTCATTCAATCCATGTGTAAAGTGGCATTGAAAAGGCAATTCTGCCCCAAGTCAGCCTTGAGGATGGGTGAAAGAAATGGCAAACTGTGTCCTCCAGGAGCTTTTGTTACTCTTAAAAAATATTCTTTGTAGGTCTTCCACAGATAACTCAGAGTAGATTAGAAGCTGGGGGAAAAAATTAAAAGGAAATGAAAAAAAAATTGCTAAAACACTACTGATAGCAAAGGATGAAGGGCAGGTGTAAGAGATGATCCTGTGATGGGTAAGAACAGCTTAAACATGTCCCTTTTCTCCCACAGTGGAAATTTGAGCTGCTTTTAACTCTTTGCTTGGAAATGTCTATCTCTGTAAATCTTGAAAGAGCCACATCTCAGAGAAGGTGGCCCAAAGTTGTCACCTGACTAATTTAACCTGTGTTAGAGTAAAAGAGAAGCAACTTCTCAGTGGAGAAATTCCCTGTGGACACCACCCACAGGTAGAGTCAACGTGAGCCTTAGCTCAGACCTGAGCCCACATCAGCAGGATTTGATTGCTGTGGCCACTCGTGAAGAGCCACTTGTTCATCAAGTTAGGGCCTATTAATATACAAAGCTTTAAAAATCTCTGTTATTGTGTGTTTGGAAAAGAATCACAGAATGGTTTGGGTTGGAAGGGACGTTAGAGTGGTCACCTAGTCCCATCCCCCTGCCACAGGCAGGGACACCTTCCACTAAACCAGGTGAAAAGCCCCATCCAGCCTGGCCTTGAACAGGGCAGAGTAATACAAGCTTTTACTTTTCCCCCCTGATTTTGGAGCATTTTCTACCAGAGGTGTGGATCCCTTTGTTCCTGCTGGTTGTCATAAGCCAAACCCAAACTTGCCATCACAGGCCACTCCAGAGCATGGCGTGGATGCTGGGGTCACAAACTGAAGCCACAAACTGAAAATTATAAGGAAGGACCTTTGCATTCCCTGGTACTCAAGGCTTCTCCAGTCAGGCTGCAGACAGTGAGGAATTCATCCCTCCTGCAGAGTTCTCATTGCTCCTCCTGTTCAACACACAGGTAACATGAGCCACCACACCACATGAGGTGTTTAAATGTCCTGGCCAAGGTCTTGGAGGAGTCTCAGCCACAGATTCAGAAACAGAGCTCAGATGTCTCCTCTCCAAATCCTGCTGATGGAGCACTGTCAAAAGCTCCTTGTCCCATCACCTCAGGTAGATTCCTTTGTGCTGAATCACTGGTAGCAACAGGAATATAATAATTAGAGTAATTAACTCCTACATAAGCAAGGCGTGATGCAGTTTGCAGAGATCTCCAAGAATTCCTTATCAGTAATTCACATCTACGTAAATGGAAGCACTGGAAAGTCAAATCACTCAACCCCAGGCCTGTCCTTTTCAGCCACAGGCATGTCTGGGATCAGAGAGGTCGCTGTGAACTCCTGAAACCCAGCTCTCCTCATGCCAAGGTGCTGGACTGCCAAAGGGGGATGTACACGGGGACACCAAGGGCGGGTGAGAACACAAGTGAACCTTATCACATGCCTACCAGCCATCCCAGAAAAGGCTGCTTGCAACACCTCATCCTTGGAGCATTCAGCATGTGATCAAAGCCACATTTTGCATGTCAAATTTCCCAGCTGGAGACCTGGGCAATGCCCATGAGGAATTTGGGTGTGTTTGCATAAGTGTACCTTTATCGAGACATTCAGCATGCCAGGAGGAGCAGCACAAGCATGTCAGCTAGAAGAGATGCTACTCAGGATTTGTAAAAAACATGTTTTTTTTCAGGAAGTTATGCATGATTGAGAGGAGTCTGCATTTCTCCTGCCCTTTTAGACTTGGTCTCCAGGAGTGGTCTTCGGAAAAGGGACAAAGTCACAGTTTGAACTGGAGTTCCATTCCTGCAGAAACCACACTGAGGCTTTTTGTTTGTTTTCCTTGGAAAAAGCCTACAGGTTGCTATGCACAGCATTCCTAATTTACCCAGCCATCTGCAGCAGAAGGCTGGTGGTGAATCAACACCAGCTGGAGCTCAGCAGAAGCTTTTAGGCTGCAATTATGCCAGGCTATGTTCTGAACCTTCATTAATGGGAGCCTCCCAACTAATTTTCTAATATCTACTGATGTCCTGATTGATCAGATCCTCACCAGAAGAGCAAGCAAGAGGTCCTGACATGGTATTTAACTCCCAGTCCACAAGCACTCCTAGATGACTGTTGGTGTCACTAAGCAAACTGGTTTTAATAATCTCCAGTTTTCAGTTCTTCCTCCAAAATCTACCCTCCTTTTGGGCTACAAGTTCCTCAAAAGCTGCTTCCTTCAATTTTACAGGACCCAGAGAATCTGACAGCATACGAGACCTTGGGGAAAGCAAAGTGTTTGTTTGTTTGGTGTGGGAGCACGTGGAGATCAGCTCCCAAATCTCTCAACCAAGATGTTAGATGATGTCCAGGCCACCTGTAGGATCCCCTGCCCTGTTTGTGGATCACAGGAGAGGAATATAAAGTTGAATGTGTACATTTTGTCAAAACTTTGACTTGGTGCCATCCTGCAGCCCTGCTCATTTTGTCAAACTGATCCAAGTTTCTAATAATGGTTTCACTAACCAGAAGAATTAAGTGCAAACAAATGTACAGGGCTTTGAGCTACCTGGTCTAGTGGAAGGTGTCCCTGCCTGTCCCCCTGGCAGGGGTTTGGAACTACATGATCTTTATGGTCTTTTCTGACCCAAACCATCCTAGAATTATCTGATCTTGGTTATTGGCAAACACAAGAGTATAAAATCAGTCATTGATTGAGTCAATGAGTTGAAATCCATCATTTTTACATCTGCAAGGCTTTGTACTCCGTAAGGAAGGGCAAGTTCAACTGAAAATGACTGATGTTTTTTCTGAATCCCCAAACATCTTTGCTCACACCAGAGGAGACCTGAGTGCTGCTCATTTCCATTACGTTGAAACCCTTTTAATGCTCTCTGATGGTTTTATAGAAGATGTAAAACACTCACACTTCATCTTCCCCTTTGCCTTGAGGGTGGACTGCTGAGGACTGGGAGATACCAAAGCTTCTGCACAGCCTTTGGCTTCATCTACAGGAGCAGGAGTTTTGAACAGAATCAGTTTTGGGTCATTATTTAATAAAATTAATAACATTCTTGAGCAGGTAGAGAGGAACGTGTGTATTTTGAACTCCTTCTACACCTGAGAGTGAAGGGCAGGAACACACCCACAAAATGCCTTAGAACAACTCCAGCTCCTAAATGGTGGAAGAGATGGATTTTGGGGCTGGCTGTCAAGGCTCTGCTCTCAAGGACTAAATCCTGAGACACGTCAGAAATGGCTTGTTGCCTTGCTCCAAAAATTTGATCTTTCCTAGGCCTGGAACAGTTTTGAACCTCCAGGTATTTTGTCCTGAGAAGAGCACAATCAAGTCCCATTCTTAATACAGGGGCTGGAAATTCAATATATCTTCACTGAGTTAAATTATTTGATTCAAGCTGATTGAGACTGGAACATGACATACAGACAAACCCACTGCTTCAGCTGCACCTGTCCTGTCACATGTCCCTCTAACATTTCTTCACTGTTTTATGTGAGGGATGCTTTGTATCTGCTCTCAGTTAACTCAGTATTTGATAATCTCTCTGTTACAGAATCACAGAAAGTTTTGGGTTGGAAGGGACTTTTAAGATCATCCAGTTCCAACCCTCTGCCATGGGCAGGGACACTTTCCACTAGACCAGGTTACTCCAAGCCCCATCCAACCTGGCCTTGGACCCTTCCAGGGGTCCAGGGGCAGCCACAGCTTCTCTGGGAAACATATTTTTGTCTCCCTCCAACTTTCACTGAAGGACCTGCTCACTCTTCACAAGTTTATGCTGACAGTGGAGAACATCCTACAGGCAGACACAGGTCAGAAAGAACAGCACTGTAGCTCCCAGTCACTATCTTTTGCCTGGAGCTTGCTCATTCTCAGATAACAGTCCTTAGGTATTTTCTTTTTCCTTTCCTATGAATTTCTAAGGGAAATGGCACCAGGTTTTTACCTCCAGCCACTGGATTTTTTTTTTTTTTTTTTTCCTTTTCAATTTGTAAAAACAGGCTCTAGCTACTAATTATTCAATGCGATGATCCTGGGCGTATCCTCTTAAACCCCCTCCTGGAGGGATCACAAGGCAGCCGAGACGTGGCACGGCAGTAGATGGCGCTGAAGGTCTTGGAGCCCATCAAGGAGCCCTGATCAACCCACTCCCACCTTGTAGGGCTTCCAAAAAAACCTTCCCCCACTCTGTTCCCCTCTTACAGCAGAACACAGGGAGACCCTGCCACTGAAACCTGGGACATTTTGAGACCACGTGCTGTGGGTGATGGTTAGAGGGTCTAACTGGGAGGATGAAAATGGCAACAAGCCAGGAACCACAGAAGATTTTGGAGAGCAGCCCTTGTGTAGTGCCTTTTCCACTACCGGTCTATTTGGAGGGTTCCACATGGCCACAAAGCAGCTGATGGCTCCTTGCTCTGATCTCAGTAATCTCTCCAGAGGCAATTTACATTTACAGATTCAGAAGTGTGTCTCCAATTATAGAAGTGCTGCAAGGTGGCTCCAAGGCACTGTCTGCCACTGTCACTGTGAGACCCCTGGGGACTCATGACAGCTTCCAGGTCAGGAGCCATCCTACTTCCTCTTATCTGATAGAACATGCTTATCTTAGCTGAAACCTGACACGTGATTGAAAAAAAGACTGTTGTGACCTCCCAGACTTCCCTTCCTGTTCTTCTGATGGTTTCAAGAAAAAAAGCAGAGGAAAGTATTCCTTTGGCCTGCTCTGTAGGTGTTACACACGTGGTGGTGTGGCTGGAGAAGGCTGTAACCTCATGGTGACTCAGACCTGGGACCACAAAGGTTTCTTACCTGAAAAAATGCAAATTTGTGTCTATTCCACTGGTGGGCAGAAGAAATGCTCATTTCCAGGTGCCCACAGCTAGGAGCAGTGGAAGGATGACTTCAGGTGGAGCATGTATCATACTGAAGCACTTTCTGGAGTGACTAAGATGAGTTGTGCCTTCTGTACCTCAGAGAGAGCAGAGGAGATGGCCAGATCTGCCTGATCCTGCCTCCCTGTCCAGTCGAGTGAAAGGCACATGGGCATTTTGTCACCTGAGTCTAAACTGGACATCACACCTGCTGCTTTCTCTGGGAGCTGGGCATCAACCACGTTTCCCTTCAAGTTGAATTGCAATATGGGTGCTGCTGGGGCACCTCAGTTAAGTACTGTGTGTTCCTGGCAAATTGGTGTCATAAGGCTGTAAAAGTAGATAAGGATGAAATTTATCCTTAATTGCTTGTGAGGGAGCAACCAGACTTGGGCCAGACCAGAATCTCCATGTTACCCTTAATGCTTCTTCGAGTTACCCATTCAAATTCAGGAGCCTCACCAGGGCAGTGGTGATTATATCAGAATAAACTCCAGCTCCAAAAAATACTCAAGATAGCTGAGAAATTCCCTCTTTTTCACACCCTTGCAGACATTAGAAAAAACCTTCCCCTGGGGCCAGTTCCTTGGCCTCCAGCAGCCCATGGTTACTCATCACATCACAGGTCATTGTGACCATTTTAGACAGGAAATTAAGCTTCTCACTAAACACCCCTTATCTAATCTTTGTGGTCAGTATTTCCACCTTGCTTGCACTAAAGACATTTCCCATAACATCCATAAAGCTGGGACAGATCAAAGGACAGTTATCACAGAGCTCACAGTGAGGGGAAGCTTTTCTCACAGCAGCAACACCTCCATGTTTTACCTGCAGCCTCATTAAATCAGACCTTGGATGGAACTCATCAGTGGCCATGTGATCAAGCCCAGAACTTACCCTCCTTAGTCACACAATGACATTTCATCCTTCTCATGGCAGTTACCTTGAGATGATCAGGACATTGATGCCTGCACTGGATCCATATTGATTCTGCAAAGTACAACAGGTGTGTGATTTTTTTTTTTTTTTTTTTTTTTTNCTCATTTTTTAAAAAAAAAGGTGGTTTTTTTTTTTTTTTTTTTTTTTTTTTTTAATGAACAGGAACAAAGGCATGTGGTGACAGGTCAAGGGGGAATGGCTTCTTACTGAAAGAGAATAGGTTTAGATTAGATATTACAAAGAAATTCTTCACTGTGAGTGTGGTGAGGCCCTGGCACAGGTTGCCCAGAGAAGCTGTGGTTACCCCATCCCTGGAAGTGTCCAAGGCCAGGTTGGATGGGCCTTGGAGCAATCTGGGATAGTGGAAGGTAACCCCCTGCCCATGGCAGGGGGTTGGAATGAGATGGAATTTAAGTTCCTTTCCAAGCCAGACTATTCTGTGACTTTTTATTAATTGCTCCTGCTGAGGTTTACTCTGGCTGGGATAACCAGTGCTGTGTGCTAACTTAATTCATCCCAGAAATATTCCCATAAAAGCCCACACTGGTGTTAAGCACACCTAAATGTTCATAACTAGACAGATGGAGAAAAGATGTACGTGTGTGTGTGCCAAGACTAAAATGGCATCATCTGTCATGCATTCACTCTTGCAAACATCTGATTTATGCATTATTAATGCTAAAGCACCCAGATTATCATTTCCAGCACTGTGTACTCATACGTAGATGAACGTGGGTGGATAGAGATATGTAGCATACACATATGAATATGTAAAAATTTCTGAGTGCAAGATTAGAAATGGATAGACAAATGTGTGGTGCAGAAGAGAAGTTCAGATATCCGAAAAGAGATCTTGTGCATCTAGATGTCAAATTGCTAGAAATCCCAGCATATTTACAACAAATCTTGCCAGCTCCTTTCCTCCCCTGCCTTAGCAGATGAAAGTGTGCCCAGGTTTGCTGGGATGAAAGGCATCCATCATCCACAAATGAGTGTGTGCCCCCGTGACACATGGAAACAAATACTTGGATGCTGACTGGCAATAAATAAATACATACCTGCCAGTGTTTATTCCACACCCCAGGGTGGGGCTGGCACTCAGGCTGATCGAGTGAGTCCCTTTTGTGTTTGTTTTGTCGGTCTCCGGGGGGGCTTTTCCTGTCCTTTCCCGGCCCTCTGGTGGGTTTGGCAGGCAGGGTCCCACAAGGCTGCTCTGTGTAACAAGAAGAGCTGTGGAGGTGGGCTGGGACCAGCTCATCAGGGAGGTTTAATGAGCAGTGTGGGGAAAGGAGAAGCATCTCCCTAAATACAGAGTGAGTCAAACTCACCTCTGGCGAAGGGAGAAGAAGACCTGGAGCAGAAGAGGCGTTGACAAGGCACCGTATGTGCTCTCAGTCACATCCTCTGCTGTTTACTCAAGCTGCAGGGATGTGAGCAGAAGTAAAACCTGATTTAGGTCACATATGCCTTTCTCTTTGCTCAGTGCCGGAGTCAAAACATCCCGTGGGCAAGAGGAGGAGGACACGAGGACCCAGTGCATTGTCTGGGAGATGAGATAGGACTTGATGCACAGTCCTGGACTAGGAGCTAGGCCATTTCTCCCAGCAGAGAGCTGGTTTTGCTTCTCTCTAAAACCTTCTTTTCTGTTGTTGATTCATGACAGGTAAGTTTGGCTTATCTGAGACTTTATTTTCATAATCAAGCAGCTTTGCATAACTAATGAACTCTGTTCCCAGCTTGTTCTGTAAAGCAAACACTAGCTGGCAAGGAATTTGTTAGATTTATGCACCTAAACAATAGGTATGGTGTGCTTCCTCATTTTTTTTCCACCCACCCAGCCACCCACCCAGCCCTTCCAGTGCAGCCTCTGGGCTCTGCATAAAACCATGTGTCCTTGGAGTCAGGGAGTCAGTTTGGGACCTCTGACATCCATCTGCTGAGCAAAGCCAGAAGGAGCTTTGCCAGGAGCCCCACTCCAGGCAACCCAAAGCACCTGACCCCATCTTGTGCCATTTAGATGTGGGGCAGTGGCAGGGCCATCACTTCCAGGGTTGGGGCAGCAACAGCTTCTCCAGGCAATCTGTGCCAAGGCCTCACCACCTTCCCAGCCAAGAATTTCTTTATTTTATTTAACCTAAATCTCCCCTCTTTTAGTTTAAAACCCTTCCTCCTTGTCCTATTACCATCTGCCTATGTAAAAAAAATCACCCTCCTTTTTATAACCCCCCTTCAGGTATTGGGAGGTGTTTTAAGCTCTCCCTGGAGCCTTCTCTTCTCCAGGTGAGCACCCCCATCTCTCCCAGCCTGGCTCCAGAGAAGAGGGGCTCCAGCCCTTGGAGCATCTCCATGGCCTCCTCTGGACTATCTCCAGCAGCTCCACATCCTTCTGCTGCTGGATCCTAGGGCTGGAGGCAGCTCTGCAGGTGGGGTCTCACTGGGGTAGGGCAGAGATGGAGAATCCCCTCCCTTGACCTGCTGCCCACACTTCTTGTGATGCAGCCCAGGATGCACTTCAGTCACAGCTCCAGTGAATTAACTGGAAGGAGCCCTCTCACCAGGAGGCCACACTTAGGGATGGATCACCAGACCAGTGCTGCTGGTTGTCTCTGTAGAGGCAACAGCAGAGAAGAAAAAGGAGCCTTCAAGCCCTGTGACCAAGCAGTGGGAGAGCTCTCCACCATCTGCCTGCTGGTAAATTAAACATGAGCTTTGCCTAAGCACACACCAATTACTGGAAAAGGCCGACTGTGACATGTGGTGACATCCTCCCCCTCGCTTCCTCTCTCCCCCCGTGTGAACGCAGCCGTGACTCCGGTCTTGAGCAGCTGAGCCAGCGCCGGGCAAGGATGCAAATCTCAGTCACTTCTTCCACTCTCCACGTGTGACAGGGCTGCACTTGCCAGAGAAATAACCACCCACTGCCTGAAACACCGCTGCGCTCACAGCCCCTGTCTGCCTCCGGGGCTCCCCGGGAGGAGCCAAACCTGCCTGCCTCCTGCAGGCTTTGTAGAAATGGATGGGCAGAATGCACCTGAAGCCCAGCAGTTTTATGGCTTAGGCTGGCTGCTGTTAACCTTTTCCAGCTTGGTGGAGAGTTAGGAATACAACAATTAACACCTGCTTGTCAACTGCGAAAGGAGCTGCAAATTTTGCCAGTGGCAGCACCTGCCAGGCAAGGCAGGGGTTGTAAATCAAAGCATCAACACTGATAAATGTGGTGTCAAGAAGCTAAAGAAAGTAAATATCCAGTCTGGACATCAGTTAGAGGTTCTCCTGTGCTGACACTTCTGGTCCATCAGCAGATAGTGATAGGACAAGGAAGAACAGTTTTAAACTGAAAGAGGAGAAATTTGGATTAGATGTTATGAAGAAATTCTTTACTCAAAGAGTAGTAAGGCACTGGAATAAGTTGCCTGGAGAAACTGGGACTGCCCCATCCCTGGAAGTGTTCAAGGCCAGGTTGGATGGGGCTTGGAGCAGCCTGGTCTCATGGAAGATGTCCCAGCCCATGACAGGGGGTGGAACAAGATGATCTTTAAGGTTCCTTCCAGCCCAAACCACCCTGTGATTCTGTCAGCATCTGCCCCATTAGACAACATCCCTTCTGCTGCAATCCCCACCCCCAGCAGATCCTAAACTAGAAGGCAGTGACCAAAGTGAGGTGAGAGCACAAGGTTGATGTGCCCTGTGGGAACACTGCTTGCTTGGGATTGCCTAATAGCAGGTCTCACGATGTCAGAAAATCCAAACTGGGACCATGGGGGAGGAGGGGGATGCTGGCTCTGGAGGGCAGGGAGGATGTGTTTCCACCTTGTCTCTCTTTTGAGAGTTGTCCTGGCTGTGTTTGAAAGCAGAATGGGCTCCACATCTGGGCCCTGGTCTTGATCCCTTCCCATAGAGGGGGAAGATATCACATACATTCATAAATCAAACTGCTGGAGATCCAGGTGGGTGTGTGACTCTTCCTAGAGGCTCTAACAGAAGTTTATCCCTCCAGGAATCACTGAAGTAGCCCTGGGCATCCCAGAGAGTGAGAAATGAGGCAATTCACCACTTCTGTCAGACCCTTCCTGGGCAAATAAACCAAATACAGGGTTTGAGCTCCAACAGATCTATCCTGAATCCACTCTCTGGATCCCTCTCCAACCTCCTGGCTCCCAGCATGCACAGAGGAGCTCATGCCACTCCCAGACACAACAACAGTGATAGTAACAAAGACAACAATGATAATAGTAATAATTAAAATACAACTTTTCTGTCTATCAAGGCCAGACCTGCCTTGGGGTGATTTGCACACATACAGACACCAGCATAACAGGCAACTTTTAGTGGCTCAACAAACAGAGCTGGCAGCTTGATGGGAGAAATATTTTGTTCCTCTGCCCCAAAACTGTGTAAAACCAGGTATTTCCCCACCACTCTCCCCTTCCATGTGCAAGCAGTGGGGATGGAGTTTCCCTGTGAGTGTTGGGACTTTCCTGGGGCTGTGCACGGTGTGGCCATGGTGTGCATCATGCTCATGTGGCCACAGCTGCTCCCAGTCCTACCCAGTCCATCCATCGTGGTTACTGTCCCCCTGACAGCAGAATGCTGCCCTCAGCTGTGTTCACAGACCCTGTAGTTACAATCCACACAATCCTGTGGTCCACAGGCTGCACCTGTGGTCGAGATCCTTCTATGTGTGCCCCAAATAAGGCGGTGATTTGAGCACTCTGATTTATTTTGGGAGATAAATAGACACCCCCAGCTGATGCATGTACCCAAACTGGGTGATGGGCACAATGTGGCTGCATCCCTGAGCCCGGGCATCCCCTGCACTGCTCCTGGTTAGTCCAGGCCACACCAAAACCCCACTGATGACCCCTGCCCTGACCCTGTTGGTTTGCCAGTATAAACACAGCCTGGCATGCAGATGCAGAGAGCTTCAATTTTTGACAAACCAACATTTTCATCTTGGGGAAAAAAAGCTTACCCAGAAGAATCCTGCGTGGCTCTGCCTGCATTGCCAGCCTTACTTAAACACAGATGATTTCTCCCCGCAGCCACAGCCCTGCTATGATCCCTGCCTGCTCGGATGAGCTCCTACAGACAGTGGCTATAAATAATCCCAGCCAGCACCAGGAACGACCTCCCTGACAGATTTAGTTACTGCAGGCATGACCAGTACGCAGTGATTTAATTTGCTCTTTGCACACAGTTGCTTGGGCCCTTTGGTTCATTACCTAGAAGAGGATGCTACTGGATTTCCACCCTGGAATATATCAGTTTTTGATGCCTTCAGTCCTGTAGTCTGTCTCAGCAGAGGTGATGATAACCCAGGGAGGGTTGCAGCTAATGGGATCTGTCTGAAACATGTCCAGTTCACCCGAGGACACCAGGCCTGATTCTGATACAGTTATTAGGTCCATTTCCTTGGGTGGATTTATTCCTAAGCCCTCCCAGTAAATGTTTCTTTATCCAGAGGCATCTGGATATGCCAGATCTTGATCTCTGGCATTTGCCTATTGAGGCATGAGGTGATTTTGAGAGAGAGCGGATCTCCCACGCAGCCTGGCCTTGGACTCCACCCTTCAAAACTGGACCCAGACCTCTTCCAGAGATGGATTCCACAGCTGTTTATCTCAAATCAGCTCTTCAAAACAATAGAAGAATTTGGCAGCTGCTTAATATTTCCCTTTACCTTTGCACAGGGGAAAACACATCCCCTTTTGGAGCAGGGACAGTTTGCTTGTGCTCATTTAGCATTTCAGGACTGATTTTCTGGACAGTTAGTGTTTATTAGTTGCTGCTTGTGTTTCTTTTGTCACTGATGGTTTAGTTTCAGGTGGTTCTGTGAGGAGCAAGGAGTAGAATGTAATAATCCATATGGGTCCCTTCCAACCTGAGGTGTTCTACATTTCTTCAGCTTTGATCCATAGCCTGCAAGAGATGCACAGACATGAGAACTCCATCCACAGCCAGTGGATGGGCTGGCCATTGGGACTGTGTGGGCTCCTGCATGCTCTTGGCAAACATCATCAGGCTTCCCAAAAATCCTGGCTGAGCCAAAGACAAGCCATGAAAACAAATCCTCTCCCCTAGGCTAGCACAAAACCCCTCCAGGGCACCCAGAAAGAGAAATATTTTGCAATGCATCACAGTGCCATCGGGAAGGACCAGAGGGGCAGATCCCCAGGCTGCATTTGTGGGGGAAAAAAAAAAAAAAAAAAAAAATTGAAGAGGCTCGCTGCAAAACTCAAATTACCGTCTCAGACACACAACCAAACCATGGCAATGGCAGCCCACAAGCCAAATGCAACACGTGCATGGGCTCACCCTGTGGCATCCCTGCGATTGCCGGGCTTAGCTTAACCCTCCCAGCTCTGCTGAGCCAGCCTTTCTGCAGGCAAATCAGCTTCCCAGCCGAGGCAAAAAGCCATCCCGGGCTGGCTGACACCCTCACAGCCCTTAATCACCCTCCAGCCAGTCCTTCCCGGCCCTCGGAGCAGCCGTGCAGGCACAGGGCAGCGGAGCTTTGCTAGGAGAGGCTTGGGGAGGACGGTGCAGACAGGCTCAGATCAGCTTAGCAGATGGGAAGGTAATTAATACCCGTGATAAAACCACCAAGGGCAGACAGGTGGGCTTTGTGCTTCAGCCTAGACCTCCCAGCCTCTCTCCCTGTCTGGGGCACTGCTGACAGAGCTGCTGTGAGATATATAAGATATATAAAGAGCATTTCCAGGGATGATAGTGAGGTGCCAGGGACAGCACGCTGGGTCACATCTGCATTCCTGAGGTTGCTCCTCTCTGCTGGGTCTCCCAGGAGGTGCCTGGGGGTGGCCTGGTGTGTGGGCAAGGTGGGCGTGCAGCCCTGTGCAAAATAAAGGCAGTGAAAACCCCATTTCATCTTTAAGGAGTGATAAAGGGTCACTCCCATTCTCCCATCAGTGGTTCTTCTTCCCCCAGCATTACTCCAGTGCAGTGTTTTCCAACAAGGGAATATTTTTTCAAACAAGGCTGACCCTTCTTTAAAAACATCTTCAGCAAAACAGGGAAAATGATATGTCAGTTCACGAGGTCAAAAAGAGCTCCAGAAATTTTGAAAAATATCAGTTTCCATCCCATTTGGACAGGAAGGTATTTTTATTTTTGTTTACATTTTAAAAAGAAGATCTCTGGTGAACCGAGATTCTTGGTTTTCAGTCAGCTGTAACCATGAGTCCTTCAAACCCTTTATTACAACTTTCCTGGCTTAATTCACTTTCTTCCCAGTCCCATCTCTCTCCAGGGTTTGCTGACTCCTGGAAGTGATTTTATTTAAGGGATGCAGGTGGACTTCTTTCCCCTCTGCAACAGACCCCATCACAAGCAAAATTGTGCCAAAAAAGAGGCTTAAATCAGTCTCTGTGCAGTGGCCATGCTCAGAAATATTCACCATAAACCAGCTGGCAAACATGAACAGGCATCCCAGTCATTACTACAAATTAATTATGATGAATATCAATGCTTTATTATTTTCTCATGCCTTGTTTATACAGCAGCCATTCCTTGCTGGGTAACTTATAGCCAGGTAATAACCTCCCTGTACCAAGTGACTTCAAAAAGGTGGGCTCATCCGCACCAATGATGGTGTAAAAATGTCACTGAGAATGTGCCCAAATGGATGATAGGAAAGAGTGGGACAAAATACCAAAACCATGCTGAAGCACGAGGGAGGCAGAGGCAGTAAGGTGGGTGTGTGGCAGGAGAGCACACCTGAAGTTGTCACAGGTGAACCAAGGCTGGCAGGAGGAGTGAGTGAGCGAGTCAGGGCACCACTGTGGTGTCACTCATTGGAGAGGGTGACATCAATACTGCCTGAAAGGGAAAAGAGCAGCCCTGGACTTCCAGGGTAAGTCACAACCACCAGTGGAGAGGCAGGAAGGAGATCAGCCGTGAGCTCTGGTGCCATCACCCCGACACGCAGGTGAGCTGCCTGTAGGGACACCCAAGGACAGCGTGCCTGCAGGAGTGGATGGGGTGACCTGTGTGAGAGCCACAACCTCCTGTCCCCTCTGTCACTGATGGGTCAGTGCCCTGGGGTAATGACTGGGTAGAGATGCACCAAGACCCAGGGAAATGCAAGGTGACATTTGCTTCTGCGTGCTGCCGCGTGGTGGGACACCCAAGGGAGGACATCGGTATTTTTAGGTGCCACCAACCTCTAAACCAGCACATCCCTGACTAGCCAGAAAGCCTTCTCCTCTCTTCATCTCCAGCTCTGCCCACAGGTTGGCACCCAGCTTTGGTGGAGGCATCCAGCGCAAGCTCTCCAGTCTGGTTTGGATGACATTTATCAAAATGCTGGGTTTTCTTTCTGCTGATGCTCAGGCAGTCATTTGGGTGGATGAAGGCAGCAAATGGCAAGACCCAGCTCTGGAAATACCTCCTCATAATGACCAAAATCACAGCTTAATTGTGGGGTTTGAGCTGCAGCTAGAAATATCTGGATTTGGGGCTGTGCTCATTCTTGAGCTGCCCTCCCCCACAGTAATTATTCGTTAGGTCTTAATTACTATTTCTCTTTGTAGCTCTAATTCAGCTGCATTTTTTGGTCACAACCTCTGCTACCACCCACTTCTCTAACTTCTTCTCTGAGCCACCAACATCAAATCAGTACAAAGAGCACTCAGATACCTCCTAAAGTAAAGATCAAATAATGTTTGCTGGTGTCTGGCCAGGAGTGGGTGCAGTATCAGTCTGCACCTTCTACTAGAGGGAGAAGCAATTCATAAAGCCTGGGGGACCCTGAGCGTTGTCCCTTCAGACCATGTTAGATCTGAGTCTTAGATCAGCAAGGAAAAAGTCTTCTCTCTGTGCAGCAAGCGGGGTGGACAGATGCATCAGCTGGGTTTTATCTGGCTCGCCCTGAAGCTCACCAGACTCAGTAACACTGTCACAGTGCAAATTGGATTTTCCTTAGGATTGTGGGAGGTAACATCCAGAGAAGACCTCTCATTTAGCCCACCATCAGCTGAGCTGGAGCTGCTGGGTCTCCCCATGCCCTCCCCAGAGCAGACACAGCTCCTGGGGGTGGACCACAGAGCAGGGCACTTCTGGGTGGAACATGAGAGATGAAGCCAACCTTGATGCAGGCACTGTAAATTAGTTTCCTAGAATAGAATCATAGGATAGTTTGGGTTGGAAGGGACATTTAAAGGTTATCTTGTCCAACCCCCCTGCAATGAGCAGGAACATCTTCAGCTAGATCAGGTATTTTGGGATTATGTCAGTGCTTTTGGTGTTGACTCTCACCACTACTCCTCCATCCTCACAATGTAGTGTCTTCCAGCATTGCTGACAAATAAATTCATATTTTGATACGCTTTTTTTACCCACCACACCACTCAGCCTCAAAGGGGACACATGAACAAGGGAAATGTGAGGGACAAATGTTCACATCCACGCAGCTTTCCATTAACTATGAGTGCAACACAGGCTCCCCTCAGGATGGGGAAGGAACCCCGACATTTGGCAGAGTTTAGGCACGGAGCATCAAGACTGTGATTTACACAGAGCTACAAAATAAATTTTCCATATCTCAGCATAAATATATTCCTTCCCAGGACATCTTGGTTGCAGCAAAACTGCACAAGTGTATCTAGACACCTGGAAATATTGCAAATTATTCCTACTAGAGCCCCTTGCAAAGCAATTCCCAAAAATAGCCGTTGTTGGGTTGTTTTTTTTTTTGTTTTTTTTCCCCCTCACAGATGGATAAAAAAGAAAAAAAAACCCTCCAATCCCATGACGTGAGGGCAGTCACTCCCCAGCCGGAGGCAGGTGAGCCGGGTGCCGGCTGTGCTTCATCCAATGTGCTGCATTGTAAAGGTTTGCCCGCGGTTTAGTTAATCCCAGACACATTCCTGAGCCATCAATCAGAGCTGAGTCAGCCAGCGTGACTGGTCTGCCCTTTTTATTTTTTTTCAGCCATCACAAGTTCTCTCGCCTTGTTTGCCAGCAGTGAGCCGGGGGTTTATTCCTTTTTTATTATGATTATTTTTATTTTAATAAATATGGAACTTGACTGGAAGCAGGGAAATGTTCCTGCTGTCGAGTATAACCTTTAAAGCTGCACTGCCTCGAGGAGCTTCTCCGCTCTGGGATGCTGCTACAAAATGCATCACATGGAAGAAAAATAAAGGATGCTGCCTGGGATGGCACTGGCACTGATTGCCCTCCCTTACTTGGGGGTGGTGTGACACAAGCCCCATCGTGCATATGGAAAGAGGAGAACAGATTTTTGGAGGGGGGGGGGGGATTTTCTTACAGAGCAGCCTTGGAAATGCTGCCCAAAGCCATTCTCAGGGAGGCAAAACCTTCCCCCCGTGCTCTTCCCACAAGGACAAGGTTTTATCACGGCTTCCAAACAGCCCCTGCCTGCCCTGGGGATGGCAGGGGAGCTGCATGGATGTTGTGGCTTCCTGTGACCTCATTCCACCCCGGCTGGAGGTGTTATCAGAGGCCCTGCAGCACTCCCTGTGAGGCGGGTGCAAGGCTATGCTCATTGCCCTGAAACAAGTATTTTGTCTGTGCCTGGTTCAAGGAGACGGCCAGGTTGCTGGAGATAAAAAGAATGGCTAAAAAAAAGTTAAAATCTTGTGGCTGCTGGATTTCCCGGAGCGCACAGGGCCTCCCTGCCCTCAGGATGCACGCAGGGATGAGCATGGCCACAGCCTCACACCTCAGCATGTCCACCTAGAAAATATTATTGCAGATGCCTCAATCACACTTGAAATGAGAGAACAGCCTCCTTGGTGAGAGGGCCTGGAGCACAGAGCAGCTCAGAGGAGGGAGATGATCCCTGTGCACCCCAAAAAGCTGTGGCCCAAAGCAAGGCCTGACAGGCTCTGCCAGCCCAGGGGAGAGCAGAGCAAGGGCTGCACATCAGCCTGCCAAACCACGGGATGCACAGCACTCTGCACCTTTTAGCCCCTATAGCTCCCCACAAGCTTTTAGAGACACAACTCCTGCAGTGGGACAAACCTCTAAGCATCAGCATTCACCCCAGCTGCACTCCAGAAAATCATGTCAAGTTACACCTTTCCCTGCCTTCTCCCACTTTTTCTCTGGAGCAATAAATTAATATTAAATTAATTAATAAAAAACCCACACACAAACTTTGCAGGGAACTTTTCTTGCAGGTGGCAGCTGCGGTTTTCCTGCCTTCAGGGCAAAGACAGCCCTTATCTCAGGGGACAGCTCTTGTCCAGCCCTTCCTTCAGCACCCAGATATTTGATTTCAAGGACTAGACTAGGCTTGAATAAATGCCTAGTCCTGCCTAATTTGCAGCCTAGATTTAGATCTAGGCAGGACAAGTCCCAATACTTTTCTACTCAAGAGTGATGTAGCATGTAGAGCTTGGGGGCATTTACTTGTCCTAAGTAAGTGTTAACACTTGCAGAATTCATAGAATGGTTTGAAAAACACCTTCCACTAGACCAGGGTGCTCCAAGCCCCCTTCAACTTAGCCTTGAACACTTCCAGGCACGGAGCACCCACAATCTGTCTTTTATCAGAATTTTTATTTATGAGCCACAGGAACATGTGTGAGGCAGCAGAGGGTGGCACATGGTGACCCTTAGGGCCTGAGAGAATGATTTCTGACACAAGGAAAAACCAGGTCACGTCTGTATTTCAACAAGATATTTTATTGGTCCAGCAACTGCAAAATATACAAATTTCTGAAAGGCATACCCTGTTTTTAAGCTGGCACAGCTTTGTATCAGGCAATTATTCCAGACGTATATACAGAACAGTTAACATACCACAAATGAAAAAAAAAAAGTAATCCCAAGTAACTACACCCTTCTCTCCAAGCTTTGCAGTATACATTAAATAAATAAAGAGCGCTTTGCTATTAAAAAAAAATTAAAAAAATAAATTCAAGTATCACAAAGGAAAACAAATCAGAGGAAAAAAACAAAAAGCTGGGGGAAGAAATCATTGGTGTGGCTTGACATGTCCTCTCTGCCAGTCTGCCTTGGCTGTGGCATCAATTGCCCAGTCCTTGGCTCTGTTTACCAGAAAGATGGAGAGCAAGTTTTTTGGGGCAGTTGTGATGGCACAGGGTTGACACCATCCCACCAACCCCTCCAGCACAAGACGAACTCAAGAGAGCAGTTTTCCCAATGCTGGAAAAAACACCATGTTCAAATTTCAGGTTTTTGTAGGCCTACTGAGACACCTATTATTAGTAAAGGATGAAAATTTAGGGCCATTTTGGGGGTTTTTTTTCTGTTTTATATATATATTTATATATATACACACACACACAAATACACACCAAAACATCCGCGCAATTACACATGTACATGATTGATCTCGGGGCAGCCAGACGTCACGTTTGTATTTGCTGGCTTATCTTTTTGCAGCAGGAGCAGGAGAGAGATAAGACGCCCCATGAAGGAGGAAGTTGAAGAGAGCCAAGTGAGCAGCCTCCCCAAAACATTAGTTTATCTGAAAGGCAGAGAAACCGAAAGCGCAGATGCCGCCCAGGGCACAAAGGGAGAAGTCCGCTTTTAATGAGGCTATTAAAACAGAAATAAAGCTGGGGGAGGGGGAGTGTCCTTTGTTTTATCTGTACAGGAATATGATACACATATGCACAAGCTCACACAGGCAGGGCACTGCCGGGACTGTCACCCCCGTGGGACACGGGCTGAGCGTGGCCCCGCTGCCCTCCCGCCGTCGGTGCCGCTCCGAGCACGAGGCCGAAGCGTGAGGCACTGTGGTTCGCCTTTTCCCAAAGGAAAAACAGACCAGACCCACCCCCAAAACATATACACACTCACAAAAAAATCGTTTCTCCACCAAACCTCTCTGATCCCATCCCTGGGGATGGTGTTCCCTACACAGGGCACTGGGGAAAGCCATGGCAAGGGTGAATCCAAAGGGTTGCCCACCACCGGTGCCCCAGCCTAGTGCTGCAGCAGGGGTGGCTGCCTTCACCTTCTGCCTCCAGCAAAAACAAAAAAAATGAGATGGGCATGGAGAAGATGCTGCACATAGGTGGGGAAAAAAAAAAACCCAACCCCAACTCAAAACCCTAAAAAAAAAAAATTCCAAAATCCACAGACTTTTGCACAAAGCAGTAGTGGTTAATTGCCATTTTTAACTGCTCTCTCCCAGCCCAGGACAGGCTGCCAACAAGGGATCTTATGGATCAAACCCCTGGGAGTTGGCTGATGGAGTCAGTCAGGTCCTCACCCTGTTCCCCCCACCTCAAACACTGTAACTACTATTATTTTGTAGTCCCAGCTTTCCAGCATGCAAAATACAATTAAAAACAAACAGAAAAAGTTGCCTATATTCAGGCTTCCCCTGTTAAGGGGCACAACTTGGAAAAAAATAAAGTAGTTATGCTTCTGCCACAAATAAAGTGCAAAAACCAAGCAGTTTCTAAGTATACACACATACACGTGTGCATGTATATATAAAATTTTAAAAATACAGATAAAACTGTCCCTTCCTGTGGCTTTTTGCAGTCAGACAGGGACTCCTGCAACCCAGGCAAAGCTCTGGCCACCTCCATGAGACCTGTGTGTCTGCAAAATGCATCTAAGCCTAGGGATTCAAAACCTTCCCCATATCTCCACTTCCATCTAAAAAAGAAGAAGAGGAGATGAAATACCAGCACAGCACCTCAAACAGTGCTCAGCCTCCCCAAAATTCAGCCCACCCCTGGGTGCTCCCCAAGGTGAAAGCATCACCCAAGCCCCTGCTGGCCTGGTTCCTCATGCACTACAGGCATCTTTTAACCAGTTTTAAGAGCAGATTTACATTCTCTGCAAACCCCTTTAAGGTACGTTGATTTAAAAAAAAAAAAGTGAAAGAATGGATTGGTTTTTTTTATTAAACCCAGCAGTTCTTGCCATGAAGGAGTTCACACAGTTGCTTTCCTGGTGCTCACAGATCTGCATGAGCCAGGCTGGCACGTGTGACCAGCTGTAGTGTGGGTGAGGGACTGCAGCACAGCATGTTAGGGGCTTATTCAAAAGTAATTCACAACATTAATAATAAAAAACAAAAAAAAATGCAAAACCCCTTTACCCACCCCCCCTTCCCCCTATTTCTCTGCTAACCCCGCACCATCCACATATATACACACCCCACCCGGAGATGGATGGGTACCAATCATCTATACAGAAGATCAAAACCACTGGAAGAGAAGGAAATTAAACTCCTGTGCACTACAGAAGCACTTTACAGCTCGCTACGACCTAGCAGGATGCTGGAGAGGAGAGCAAACGCTGCAGCCTGAAGAGCTGGTGGTGACCCCGGGCGGGGGGAGCTGGGCTCCTCCTCCGCTCTCCTGCATCCCTCCCCGCTCAGCAGCGCGGGGCTGTGCGGAGGAGCGGGCGGAGCCAGCCCAGGGTCGGCCTCGCCGCAGCCGGAGGGGCCCGGATCGGAAGCAAGCTTCGGGAATGGCGATGGGGTGAGAAGCTGGCCGCGCCAGCGGCAGCGCCGGCGGCCTCGCGACGGCGCCCACGGAGTCACGACGGCTTCTGGGAGTTGTTCATGTTCTGGAAAGAGAGGGCAAGGAGAGAAGTTGGGGTCAGGCTCCAGCCCAGCAGCACCTTCTAGGAGCACGTGAACGAGGGGACGAGGAGGAACAAAGCCACGCACGGGTCACTACAAAGCACCCACCACGGAGGAGAGGACGCTGCCCACCCGAGGAGAGAGGCAGGTGACTGACCTGCTCAACCCCTCCTCGAGCATTACCTGGCTTTAATTACAGGGTTAGAATTTAGATATCCCTAAAAACTGAGCTAAGCCCAAGGCAACCCTCCCACCACACCCTGTCTGCACTTCTGAAGCTCTTTAGTCCACACAAGGCAAGGTGACGGGACCACGGTCTTCATTCAAGCAGCCCAATTAAACATCTCTCTCCTGCTCCCCTTGAGGGTGGGCAGTGTCCCCCCGCCTGCCAAGGACAAGGTCATTCTTTGTCCATCCTTGGCGATGCCAAGAACAGGCAGCTCCCACTGGCCATGCCAAGGACCACCCACCACCAGTGGTAGAGCAGCAGCACAACTCCCCTGGTGACACTCCATGAGGATTCATGGGCACAAGAGACACTCCAGACACAGCCCTGGCACAGAGTGATGACAACAGGTACCCACCAGCACGTGGTGAGGACCACAAAACCAGAGACAACCAGCTAAACACAAGCAGCACCAGCCTCCAGGAGAGCATCTGCTCCAGGAAAAGCCCAGGGGACAAGGACATTTCCCAACTCACAGAACTACATGAAACAAAGTAGGGGAAAAAAGGACTAGGAAACAGCTAGGAAGGATTTTGAGGTTTTGTTGGGGTTTTTGGGTGTGGTTTTTTTCTTCTCTTTTTTTTTTATGCTTTTACTACCTAAGCTGCCTCTTACAAGCACCAGGAATCCCAGCCAGGCTACAAGGCAGAGCAGGCTGAGCTGTTCTCTCTGTTGTCTAAGGAGACAGGAGGAGGGTTAGGAAAAGCCACATGCACCACAGCCATTTACCTTGGAAATATTAGCAAAGAGAAAACTTTGAGAAAGTGACAAACGGGTCTTCTTTTTAAGCATGAAAAAGTGAAGGGAAGAAGAAGGGAAGGGATCAGGTGACTGTTCAAAAGTGCCCTTTGGTTCACAAACCAAGCAAAAGGAAAAGAAATCATCACGCCAGGTAGCCCCACAGCCCCCAGTCAGCTCAATCCCACAGCCAGGAGGACTCTGAGGTACTCAGTCATGTCACCAGCCTCTCCAAGTGTCCCCTGGTCCTCCTGGGTGGGGGTCAAGACCCCACCAGTGAGGGCTGATGCAGTGAAGCTCCCACTACCAACCCAGGCCCATGATGCAAGTTGTGAAGGAGGTACCTTCCACCTCCCCAGCCCCATGCAGGTGGTGACAGCGGGGGACCAAACCAGTGTACAAGACATCAGCCTCCCAGAGCTAACAGCAGTGTGAATGTCACCAAGCCTTGGGTTTGGCATGTTCTCATGGGTCCCAAAAAGACAGCCTTTAAGTCCCACACTAGGAGGTGGAGACAGCAGGCTCCCAGCAGCTGAGATTTTAAACTTGCTGCTGCCAGCCTACACCTGGCGTGGGTAACCATCACTGCCTGCTCCAGCAAAATCTGGCACATCCATCTCCCCAGCTCAACACCAGAGTGTGTTTTCAGTGTCCCAGCCAGCACCAAGGCATGCAGTGCCTTTTGTCACAATACAGATGTGAAAACAGCGGAGGGAAGGATGGACAAAAACTAAAATGCTTTCAGAGCAACCCGAGAGGATCAGGTTTCATCAGGGGCTTTAGTGGCCATGAGCAGCAAGGGAAGGATCACAGGCATGCAGGCCATGCTCAGCAACTCAACCTCTACGCTCACGCAGGAGCACGGTGACCCCACCCAACCCATCCACCAGCAAAGCCAAGTGCTACAGTCCTAACTTCCCTTTTCTCAAAAAGGTTTACTCTAAAAGGGGAAGAAATATGAGATTCAACAGCTGCTACAGGCAAGCAGGGCTGAGCTCTGGCCTGGCCATGTTAGAGCAGATCCCTCCATCTTCAGCCCACAAAACAACCCAAGTCAGGGATGCTCAGAGGCTGATTTGAACTGGCCCTGCTGACTTGAACTGGCCCTCAGAGAGCAAAAAGACCCCCTGGATGCTACCCAGTATCAGCTCAGCCCCAAAGTCTTCCCAGTCTTTGAGAAGACATCTGAGCACATATCAACAACTGCTGCTCTCAACTCAGTGTAGCATTAATTAAGCCCAAAGGCTTCAGATTTATTCAGGAGCTGTCCTGCTCCTGTTACTCAGGGATACAACAGCACTAAGCCAAACTGCCAGAGCCTTGATTATTCATAATTAGTGTGCCAAATGCTCAAGATGTTTTGCTTTCTTAACAGAGGTAGAGAAGGACAACTTCCATTCACTCTGCCCACAACATCTAGGCTGACTGTTTCCAAAATCCAAGTTTGCAGAACTGCAGATGGCTGGTCCCAGGATCATCCAGCTCCAGAAAACACATTCCTGAGAAGGTCAGAAGCTTCTCAGATACCTCTCTGGTGCCATCACGCACAGACACAACTCAGAGCCCTCAGGAAGGACAGAGCAGCCAGGTCTCTCACCTACAGTACAACATGCTATCACAGAGGAGACAGCGCCAGGAAAACCCAACAGCAAGTCCCATAGGCATCATCATCAGAGTGAAAGTGATAATTTGCTTAATTTCACAACAAAATTGAGACATTTCATCAAGCTAGGCTACAAACCAGCACCCACAGTCTCCTCTTTACCTTTCCTAAAACAAATCCTCCCCAAAACAGCAAAATATTAACTCTGAGAAATCCACACCCCATCCAGATTTTGCAACAACAAAACAACCCAGCGGGACGGCAAGAGACACAGAAAAAGGGTTGGAAGGGGGAATAAGACGCAAGAAGGTACTTACAGGCATGCCTTCCCTAGTAAAGGCTGCAGAGAGACAGAGAGAACAGAGAGAGGCGTCAGTAACTCTGCACCACACCGGGCAGAGGACAGTGGGCAGCAGTGAGGGGCACCGGGCAGCCAGAGTTGGCACAAGGTTTCTTGTGAGGCTCAACCAGCCCAAGCAGAGCCCTGGGGGCTGAGACAGACCCAGCTGTCCTGGGAGGCTCATGCAAAGCAGCAATGAAGCAGAGCAATGGGGGAGCACGGAGCCATTCCTAACCTGCCTGGGATCTGGGCAAGGAGGGGAGAAAGGACATCACACCAACACAGACAACAGGGTGAGGGGCTGGGCAAGACCGTGAGATCCAACAGGCGGCTGGTGGGAAGGGCAGCATGGCAAAGGCTCCTATAGATTTTATAGGACTCCTTAGTGAGCTTAGGAGAGGGGTTTGTGCCTGGAAAAGTGAGCAGCAAGCAAGGCCTCTCTCCCTGTGACCCTTCATGGGTGGGTGAAAGAGGAGAGAACACATGAGCACCATGGCAGCTACCCACAGGGTTTCACCCAGGTTCAGCACACCAAGAGCCTTCTACTCAATTTTGGTCCAATTTGCCTATAGGTCCAGGATGAAGGGGACCCTTCCAGCCAAAGATGAGTCCTGGCAGCTCCTCCTCAAGAGAAGCACAAGAGCATTTGATTTATCGCCATGCCCAGGTCTACACCGGAGCCAGGTGCACCCAGAGGGAAGGCACGAGCCCTTTGTTCCTGCTCACTCCAGGAAGGAGACCCCTCAGGAGGTTGATGCTGGATGGTGAAGGCACTAAATTAACACAGCCTAGAGCTTGGTGGAAGTTCACGACGCTCTCAAAACCCAAGAGAGGATCAACAGTGACCCAAGGCAGGGAGGGACAGCAGCCGTGGGAGGAAGATGCATCTCAGACAGCAGCACAGGTTACGACAAGTGCAAGCAGTTCCTCAGCTTCAGGAGTGACAGGAGGACAACGAACAATAAAACAACGAGAACAACAACAAAAAAAAAGAAAAAAAAGGAAAGGAAAAA